>CM046852.1:13413391-13613391 GCA_025618425.1 Heliocidaris tuberculata
AAATTAATTGGAAATTCTACCGAATCCGGTAAATTATCACACAGTACGCATGGAAACTGATGACTCTGTTGCTATTGAGTAAAATTAAACGGGAGTGGAGTGGTAAACATTGTAGCATAAAATAATGCAAAGTGCTGTGGATAGCAAGAGAAAATATTAAACAATCACAGTACCCCAAAATTAAAATTTTGAAATTACATGTACACCAGGGTGGCGTTTCATGAAAGGACTTGTCAGATATTTTATCCGACAAATTTGCTCTCAGCCAATCAGATGCAAGGATTTCAGTAGCTTATAACAGTTGTCGGATATCTGACAACTTCCTTTCATGAAACGCTCCCCAGAAGACATTGTAGTTATTATAATTTATTTGCCATATACTGTATATATACATGTATGTAGAGCTTGAGAGACATGTTAAATTACCAGTGACGGTAACCCCATATTCCCAAGATTTGATAATTTTCACTTACATGGCTCTGTAACATTTCACCTTTTCACATTCGACAAAAGGACAAAGATGAACCAATTCTTATTTCTTGCTTCCCTGATTTTCTTACCAAGAACCCACGGCAACAAATGTTTAATTCACATGTTAGCTTTGACACAATCTCTGTCGAGGCGATCTAATTTGCATATACTGTACACGTACATATACGAAGTAGTGGGTGCTATTTATGGCAAAACTTGAGCAAGCTTCAGACTGCCCCTTATAAGATTGCAAATAGTTTGTAAATTGGGTCATTCCATTTTCAAGTATCCATGGCAAAAAGACATTCAAAGCTACACATGTAACATAAATGTTGAACACAATCTCTGTCGAGGCGATACTGTTCACGTACATATACTGTACATAGAAGTGGTTGCTACTTGAGCAAGTATCCATGGCAAAAAGACATTCATGGCTAACATTAATGTTGAACGTGCTAACTCTACATACCTTTTGGGCTTCCTCTTTTCTATTGAGTCCTTTCAGATGGTTGGCTTTTTCAAAAAGGAGTTCTGCTTTTGTTTCCACATCGATAACTGGATTTAGTTCAAGGGCTATCTCCACTTGTTGCAGAGCCTGCAAATGAACAGATTTTGACAGTTTGATAAGTAAGGAGGTTTCATTGAACTGACATACAAAAAAAAAAAAAAAGTAGTTTAGCGAAACAAATGGCGCGTAAAGACGCAGGAAAGATGCAATGAGCGAAACTGCTAGTTTTGTCTGTGCATATAAAATCACAATCAGACTTATCCGAATAAAACTTTTCATATTATTTTGCTTAAAAATGTTTATAGAGTTAAATTATAATTCTACATCCTAATACTTTGGTTCAGCATCAATAGATAAAAATAAGATTTTGAATAATTTTGTCATATGCGTCTTTCCCGCGTTCTTACATGTTGTCACGTTTCCCTAAGCTACCTAAGAAATAGTATTATCAAAACCAAGGACAAAGACTGACTCTAGTAGAAGGTTCTTTTTATCATCGTAAGAGAGCATTCAAAGGCCATTTTCAAGTTTTAATGATTAAATTTCGTAATATTGATTTTAAGCAGACAAATGAAACTCAGTGGGAACAACTTCCAAAGTGCATGTAACCATGTCTGCTCACTTCATTTGGACATGAAATACATACTTCACTGATATTTTCTCGTGGAATCTGCAACAAAACAAAAAACAAAAAATTAACAAGAATAGCCCTGGGACTATCTCAAGCTGTCAAAAACATATAAACCATACATGAAGCAGATAAATTTGTTAAATGAATACTACAGTATTCATTTAACAAATTTAATGTTACTTACAACTTTCCCTTCAATATATTGAGATTTTATCTTCTACAGACTATTTTGTTAAATAGATCTGTCATTTCCAAATGTCATTCATTAAAAAAAATGTAATACCTATGCAAAAGGCCGACACTTCCTTTGCCGACACTTCCTTTTAATTGATAAAATTGAAAAATCGGATACGGGAGCTTAGCTTAAAAACGCGGGAAAGACGCATATGACAAAAGTATTGAAAATCCCAATTTTATTATATACAGAGGCAGAACCAAAATATTAGGATTTCGAGTAAGTATTAAATCTATGAACATTTCAAAAAAAATTATATGAATTTTTCTATTCAGATAAGTCTGATTATAATTTTAGATGCACAGAAAAAACTAGCAATTTTGCTTTTTGCGTTTTCCCGTGTCAATTACATTATGCTATTAAGCTACATGTTCCTAACAAATGAGTTAAAATGACACATGATCAGCATCAGGGGCGGATCCAGGATTTCGTATAAGGGGGGGCACACAAATGCAGGATTGTCAACTTTGGGAAACTGCTTGGAGTGAGACCCATATTTTTTTGGTCTCGCCAGCCCTCCAAAAGCTGCTCAGTGGGGGGGGGGGGGGGGGGTTATGGGGTCCAGTTCCCCTCCATAATTCTCTGACAAGCAAAAAAAAAAAAAAAAAAAAAAAAAAAGGTTTTCTGGTCGAAAAGGAGGGGCACAATCGCAAATGGGGGGGGGGGGGGCACAATGCATTGTTTTCCCTCAAAAGGGGGGGCAATCCGGGCCCGGATTGCCCCCCCTAAATCCGCCACTGATCAGCATGGCTTACATCATGATAGTGATGTTGTACACTATAGACACTGGCCAGCAGTCTGTGAAGCTCTATAATAGCTGGTTTGGAATGTAGAGCCTCAAGAAGATAGAGCTCTGCTTCCTTGTACAGGCCAAGCCTCGTCATCACCTGGGCCTGGAGAGAAATTTGAAAATGAAGAAAAGACAAGAGTGAAATGTTTAGTCCACTGTTCAGCTTTAACCCATCACATGGGATTTGGATTTCCATACAGAACCACACACAGTACAGCCTGACTTAACTCAGGCTTAATGGCCGGAATTCACAAAGATAGTTTAAATCTAGACCATGGTTTATGCAGATTTTGTGGTATAAGTGCGCTTGATTAAGCGCAAACACTTGAAAAGATCCAATAATTAATGCACGTGATTGGTAAAGGGTGCAAAATTCACGCTAATTGTTATGGTTTAGACTATGGTTTATGTAAATTAATTGAACTAAACTGTGCATAAATTTACATAACCATGGTCTAAACCATGGCAACTAGCGTGAATTTTGCGCCCTATGCCCATCACGCGCGTTCATTATTGGATCTTTCTAAGTGTATGTGCGAAATCAAGCGCATTTATACCACAAAATCTGCATTAACCATGGTCTAAATCTATTACCACCTTTGTGAATTCCGGCCAGTGTGTTTTGAGATATGGGCTGAATTACTCATCAAGTCTTTTGCCATGATCAATACACTGGATGGCCACATTGTTTGGAGTATATTATACATGTACACTGTACGTGTGCCAAAAGTCGACTGTGGCAGTCCCCCGTTTGTTCTAATGGTCAACCAAAGCCAGTAAAGAGTTAATTTATAGTACAGCCCAACGTATCTCAGGCTAAATGTTTACAGAGTTACATGTACGGTAGTATTCAACATTTTGAGATAGCGGCTGAATATGTCATTAACCTGTCATAAAACATAAGAAAAACACCCATATAAGTTGTAAGGAAAGGCTCATAGTTTTGTCTTGATCAAACTCTGTTCTATTTGAACCCTTTCTGGGATATTGTTACTTCAAACTTCCCGAAGTGTAATACTGTATACACCATATATTTCGTTTTTATATCGCGAGTGGGTCGTGAATTTAACACGATGATAAATATTGCCAACATAAGCAGTCAGTTGAGTTTGTTGTCTCCTGGTCACCAATTCCATACTTGCCAACATTTGGAATTCAGAAAACGGAACGCACATTGGCAGGGGGTCCAGTATTTAGCAGAAACTCCAGCCCAGGGAGCTCCACCGCCACCGCCGCCGCCGCGCGCCGCCACCTCCGTCACTGCCGGCGGTGGTAGTGGGGCTCCCTGGAGTAAGGGGTCCAGCGGCCTGCCTCAAGGCCCCTGGCTGACACTTTTCCGCTCATGGTTGCTTTTATTTTGACAGATTTTCTTCCGAAATTGAACCAAATCACAATTCATGTACGACTACTTACGTGATACGTACCGAGTACTGCGGACTCAACTTGCGGTGAGCATGGGCGACTCGCGCGATAGCACTAGCGCTATAACGTATAATACATAAACGGTATAGCTGGTACGTATACGTAGCGAATGCATGCATGCTGTGCACATGGCTGCAGGATATGCATAGCACTATACACACAAGCACGCTCATTATTATAGCGTGGCGCACAGCGACACGCCGCAGGCATGTTGCGCAGTGCAATCCTCTCAGCACTCGGATGCTATGGAAAGCCAATTGGTATTAATACTATTTCCCCCAAATCGGAACATTCCGTTTTTTATGGTTCTAAAGACTTAAAAAACGGGATGGTTCCGTTAAAAACGGAACGGTTGGCATGTATGCAATTCACCACTTAGCTTTCATCATTGCTGTTTGTAGATCACTCGCCCACTTGCAAAATACATGTAGTCTAGCTGGTCCAATTCGCAAAAAAATTTATGGCTGTGAAATTTTATGACGTACACAGTATTGAATTTAATATTTTTTAACCAGAAAATAATTTGTACTTCTTGTTGATATTCAAAGATATTTATATATTGTGAAGTTTGATATCAACACACACTCAGGGAACATCTGCAACTTGTCCTATGAAATGATTTTTTGTCAAACATAATCCTTTTAAAACTTGGTGACCACCCCAAGGCAACAACAAAGTAGCAACACTCACATATTGAAGCTGGATGTCCAGATCGTCGGGTTCTAGTGTTAAGGCTTCTCTGTAAGTCTCCAGGGCTTGCATCGGACGATCAGTATTGTAATAGACAGCTGCAAGACTTTGCAAGGTTTTGGCATTGTGGCTGTATGATAGTGCCCTGAAAAGATAGAATGGACAAGTTATTAACACAGATTTGGGCAAAGGAATTAAAATGTAAGAGAAGGGCAAATTTGAGAGAGAAATTATGGCAAATGCATGGAGATGTCAAGAAAATGACAATGAAGACCGTCAGGGAAAGAAGAAGAAAGAGAAAAAGAAAAAGAAATAATAGGGAGGGAGAGAGAGAGAGAGAGAGGATGCCAAATCTCAGTGGTGTAAGATAAGACACAGAGACTTGTGGAATATATGATAAACTGAGAAAATATATAATAAGATATATCAAATTCTTATATTTCAAGCAGAACTACATATAGGGCCTGGGTCTTTATTCGTCTATTATAAACAGAAACAAAAACACATTCATTGGTGTCACATACACACATGTCTAGCATGTAATAACCTACACAGCTTAGAACGTGATTTCATTAATACACTATCATCAAGCAGATAAGCAGATATTCATACCTGAGGTACATTTCTTCTGCCTCCTTGTTTTGATTGAGATGTCTGAGGAGGCGAGCCATATTCGTCATGGCAACCACATGGGTGGGGTCAAGCTCCAAGCACTTCCCATAGTGATGCAGTGCTTCTTGATGACGGTCTGGTTTGAATGATTTAAAAGGAACAAATAATGAATAAGAGTGCAAAAAGACTGTCATCATCACACATATAATCAAATACTGTAACAGCAAACGAAACGAAAAATTAAAAAAATTAATTTATCATTTGCCAGGATGAATGCAAGAATGACAGGCATAAGAAACAAACCATAATTTAATCCCACAATCTCCAGGCGATCAACAATATCTCCAAAGCTACCACTTCCTAAAAGGGATGTTCATACAGAGATATTCACAACTTCCCATGAGGAATGCAAGCATGATTCTGTAAGGTATAATGGCATAAGAAACTCAAAACCCACAACCTCCAGCGGATCAACCATATTTCCACAGTCACTTACCATTCCCCATGAGGAATGCAGCGTAGTTGTTGTGGAGATCTGCAGACGGCTCTCCCTGCTCCAGCCCCTGCCTGTAGAAAGCTTCGGCTGCTGGGATGTCTCCTTGCTGCTGCTTGAGGGAGGCGATGCTGTTGAGGGCATTCATGTAATGAGGATCAATCTCCAAGGCCTTCAGAAACAACACTTCAGCCTTGGCAAGCACTCCCCGGTTACTAGCATAAAAGAAGTTCGGATACATGTAAAATCAAAACAATTATATGAAGGAGAAGATAATAAACTTACAGAAATTCCTAGAAAACTTCTGGCAAAGGAAAATGAAAGAAGACCCCCCCCCCCCCCCTTAAAAAAAGGCCTTACAATTATTAAATACATTGCTCTCTGGTGATTCATTAAAGTTTTTCTAAGCCATTGCTAACAGGAATAAGTTGTTCCTGTACTAACCCTAGAGGAGAATGAGAGAACTCAGTAGTCAAAAGATTTATTTTGATAGAAAGGAATATTAGATATGCTGGCATTTGCTTGACATCTTTTCATTGGCAAATTTGAGAATACTTGCTCTTACTACAAAACAACAAATAGTTTTCCATTACAAATACATCCCCACTCCCTGCAAACTTTCATTTATTTCCATTAAGATGCTTACCTATAGATATTGGCCAAGTTGAAGTAAGCTCTGGCATGCTGTGGGTTAATCTTTATTGCCTCACGGAAGTACTCTACAGCCCTCTCTGGTTTGTCTTCGCTCAGTAGGGTGCCTAAATTATTATTGGCTGATGCATGCCCAGGGCATAATCTAATAAAAAAAGGTAACCCCCAAATCAGCAAGGTTGAAAATAATTCCGATGAATCACAATCGTTACATACAATAAGTAACAACAACTTTAACGATAACCAAGAACAACTTGTGAAATAAAGTTAACAGAACCCCAAAGTTACAAGACAAATAGAATAGTCTTTGAAGAGTCATTTAATAATTCATACAGACAATGTAAGACTGATATAAACCTTGAAGTTAATGCTTTAAGACAAGTACGATTTAACCCCCCCCCCACCCCCTCCCCCTGTATAGTATGTGGAGTTTATATTGTTAAACCCTTTACACATTTAAATGAGTAATATTTATGTTCCCATACAAATAAAGCATGAGGTGTGAAAACGATATACTTCTTTGCAAATTGCAAAAATGACTGATCTTTTAAGTCAGCTCAAAACCATTCATACAAATAATATTCTTCATAGACAGACAATCATTGATTTAGATGGTGAAAAGGTCATCAAGGATACTTCAAGAAAATGAAGTGTGTTTTTTATTCTGTTACCGTAATGTTTCTTTAAAGTGGTTACTGGCTTCATTTCTGAGTCCAATGTCCATGAGATAGTTGCCATAATTGTAATGCATCTTGGCATTATGAGGCAATGTCTGTAATCCAGCCCTGCAAAGACACAAATGTAAATCTGCTCAGCATGGGAAGACAAATGATCATCCGATAAAGTACCGAAACAGATATCACTCTCGATAAAACATCTGACAATGTCATCAAGCAAGGCATTTCCTCACAAATGATTCTCTCAACCCAGGTGTACATAGTCAATGAGTACCTTGTGGAAAGGAATCCACTGAAGATGGTTCAAGCCATGGTGGGTAAAAATGCACTGCTTGTCATCACTATTTATCAGTACCACCATCACCATCATCTCAATGATCCCTCCATCTCCAACACCACCATGATCAGCCCCAAAAATATCGCATCGTCATCACTACCACCACAATGACAATCATAATCCTCATCAGTAAACCATCACCACTTAAACCACCCACCATCACTGCCGCTGCTACCCCACTATCATCCTACCATGATCATCACCACCGCCGCCACTGCATCCACAACTACTAGCACACCATCACCACCACCACCACCACCACCACTACTAGCACACTACCATGACAACAATCATCCTTGTCAGCACCACCAGCATCATCACCACAATCATCATCATCATCATCATCATCATCATCATCATCACTATTATGTTTATCATCCTCATCATCATCCTCATTCTCATCATTAATAATGATGACGATGAGGATGATGATGACAATAATGATTCATTATCATCATCATCATCATCATCATTAACAAGAGCATCAACACCATCACCACCACCACCATCATCTTACCTAAATAAGGTTTCTCTCGACTCCCAGACACGGTTCCGAACCCATGTCCTTCTGCAGAAGCACAGCACCATGATAAGAGTAGCCACTGAGAGGAGAGTTCGGCTGGAGTAAGACGTCAGGGATGCAGACATCTTGCAGATACCAAAGGTTACAAGTATACAGAAGCCAAGGCTATAATGGAGAAAGGGCAAAGGTCATTTATGTTGTTCATGTTTGTTCAAGTTTTACAGTCCTATCTGACAGCCAAGGAAAAATGAGTACATGTATGAGTTCATTATCGAAAGGAAACAAGATCACCAACTTCTTTCGCAAAACAAGGTTCTCCCGATCCCATCCTGGTTCCAGGACAACTCCTTTTGTCACTGAGCTATCATGCCTCTTCCTAAATTTATGTTCTAAATCATAGTAATTTTAGCACTAATTATCTTACATGAATGCACAGTTGCAGTAAAGCTTTTTTGTGGGTGCAGCAAATGCATGTCAAATGTTAATGCTTTGTTTTCTTGTTTTCATTCCTGGATCATTCATAAAAGTACACATCAAACACAGGTCCCAATTTTTGTAAAACTGCCCGACAATAAAAGATATGACAGGCCAAAATCACCTACATGTAATATGTTCAATAACTGAGCATATGGAAGGGAAAAGGGTTTTTTTTCCTCTGAACAGAAGGTATTAATTGCTAATTCACTGTGCTCCACTGGAGTAAACTACAAATATCATATATCATTAATGGAGAGTTTAGTATCCCTCGTTTCATGAAATAGTCAGTTTGCCAAGATCACAGGAAATGGGTAGTTCCATACTTGCCAACATTTGGAATTCAGAAAACTGAACGCACATATTGATATTGGCAGGGGGTCCAGGGAGCGTCGACGCCGCCACAGCCGCCAGCGGTGGGGGTGGAGCTCCCTGGAGTCAGGAATCCAGCGGCCTGCCTCAGGGCCCCTGGCTGACACTGTTCCGCTCAATGTTGCTTTTATTTTGAAAGATTTTCAACCGAAATCGAACCAAATCACAAATCATGTACGATTACTTACAGTACCGGATTCAATTAATTGTTATTTAGACCCTAAAACTATTTCCCCAAAATCTGTACGTTCAATTTTTTTATGGCTCTAAAAACTTCAAAAACTGAACGGTTCAGTTAAAATCTGTACCATTGGCACGTACATGTATGTAGTTCTTGTATTAAGCCAGAGAGAGAGAGAGAGAGAGAGAGAGAGAGAGAGAGAGAGAGAGAATTCAGTAGTCCATGGGTTAAGTAGACAGATGCATTCCCTACTATTCATGGCTTTCCAGCACCTGGTCTGTCTTTCCAGGGCCTAGTCCATCTCTACTGAATAAATAGAGCACATTGTCATTACTCCAGAGATTAAAATTCCAGTCATCCTGAAAGCAGGCCTGAACTTCAGAGACGAATAGCATTGCATATTGTAAGCATTTATAGCATAAGCAGCGGCAATATGCTAACATTCCATGCACAAGACATTACCATCAATCACATATTCCGCAACTAATCTTTACCTTGGTATATAAAGGATTCTCTCCGCCACCACAAAGCCAACTTTGATTAATAGATTAGAGGCAGGCAAGAAAGGAACAGCTAGAAAAAGCAATCCACATGCTAGTATTCTCCTTTCAGTTTCCTGTACAATATTTTGAATAGAGGGGACAAAGAGATAGATAGGATAAAAACTTTTCTCTTTAATACAAAGTGCAGTATCTGCAGTATATCTTGCAGTGTGTGAATGTTGACATTTTATCAATGTTTCCCAACACCCATACCTACATGTACATCTACATGCTAAAATATTCATTTGGAAATATTCCACATTGGTAGACCTGTGTGCTGGGGATGGTTCAGCAAAAAATTATGAATACACCATACTTCAATAGACATGCTTAATCTTGACTGTTATGAATGATTCAAATGTAAGAAAAATAAATTCAGAGGAGCTACAGCGGTTCGATTCTGTATTTATCTTCACATTTCGTGGCATTCCAAGAATTCTAAAAGGCTACCTCGAAGCATTTGGTATACTACGGGAACTCATCTAACCTTTGACCTGAAGATACAATGAAAACCCAAGACTGTCAGCGATGTAAATGCCAGGAGGGTGGCAGCATTCCTAGGGTCCCAGCAGGACTCCACCAGGGGGATGCTCCCCTCCTGCCAGTCATGGGAGAGTGACGTGGGGCAGAGGAGCAGCCAAATGTTGAAAGCCACAAGGTAGCTGTATGTGAGAAACCTGGAGAGAGAGAGAGAGAGAGATAGACAGAGAGAGGAAGGGAGGGAGAGACAGAGACAGAAAGAGAGAGAAAGAAAGAGAAAGAAAGAGAGAGAGAGAAAGAGAAAGGGGGCGGGGAAATTACAAATAGGACTAAACCTTTCTATGTCACCAAGTCTGTGAACAATTTACCACCAATTATACAAAAATTACAAGGTGACCTTTGACCTATGTACCCCAAAAACTAATAAGATCGTCTTCCTATGGTGATATATACGAGCATGAAGTCTGAAGTTCATACCTCATGTGGTTCTTGAGTTATCACGAGAACGAGAAAGTGAGACAGATGGACAACCTGAAAACATTATGGCCTAAATTCACAAAGGAGGTTCAAACCATGGGTAAGGTTTAAACCTCCGTAAGCGTACTAAAATAAGCGTAAAAATAAGCGCCCTCAAAGAAAATATTTTATTGGATCAGATTCAGTGTGCACGTATGCTTAAAAAACCCAGGAGGGGGTTTAAACCATGGTTTGAACCAAACCTCCTTGTGAATTCAGGCCCATGCCTCCAGCACCGTATGTGGTTAGTGGAGGCATAAAAATTTTACACAATGTTGCTAATTGAGCAACTTTAATGACTACTGACAATAAAAACATTCTGATTCATGAATGGCACAATGTACTGCACGGGAACTGACTCAAATTTGTATGTGATTGCTTGCTCTTTCTGCTCATGTACATGTACATACAATGTGTAATTCATAGCAGTCTGGATCACAAGATAATGCAAAAACATCACTAAATGGTGACACTAAACTGTTATGGGTTGAATATTTTTCATATCAAATCATTTTCTCCGATGTCTACGAGCTACATGTACATGTATACCTTGTGGTGAGATGAGGAGAAAAAGATGCAGGGTTGTCTTCCTCAGAGAAATGAGGTAAATGACCGTTTAACATCCACAGACGGAAACCAAGAAGTACAGATGCCTGAAGGAGTGAGAAGACAGGATATTCACATTTATATTGAACATATTTATTGCATTATGGGTTGAATTTCATACAGAGTGAATATGGTTCATGGTGTTGAGCAAAAGCAGGACGGTGAAAAGAACAGGGCCCTGTTTCATAAAACATGTTATCAATAACAACTGGCCCATTTCTATGACAAACTCCCTCTCAGCCAATCAGATTCAAGGATATCACTAACTTATAACAATTATTATAACTTGTTACTGATAACAAGTTTTATGAAACGGGGCCCAGATATTAGAGAGATAGAATATAGGGATGACTGGATATGAAATGTTTAAAAAATTGAAAAATTATTATTTTTTTTTTTTGTATTAAGAATTATTTATTCATTTATTTATGCATTAATATTCATTTATCAAATTACAGGTAACTCTGCCTAAGTCGAATCTCTTGGGACCACAAAAATCTGTTCGACTTAGGCGAAATTCGACTTAGAAGAGGTAAAAAACACATGTTTTGCTCATTCTGTTCTGAAAAATTGCTTCGACTAAGGCGATTATTCGACTTATGGAAGGTCGACTTATGCAGAGTTAACTGTATTTATTTTTCACTTTTTTATTTATCAATTTGTTTATTTATTAATTTCATTTATGTATACATTTCATTATTATTATCATTATTATTATTATTTTATTTATTTATTTATTTTTTTTTTTTTTGGGGGGGGGAGGGAGAAATTTGTGTTGAGTAAAACCACAACAATCCAAAACCTAAGAAACAGATATCAAAGAGATAGACATAATTATGGACGTTCAATAGGGAGAGACACAAGAATATTAAGGATCCAATTATAAACAAATATTTACAGTACCTAACCTGCTTTGATAAAAGGAAAATATACATGTAAGGAGGGGGAGAATCATAATGAATAAAAAGAAAACAACAATAATAATAATAATGATAATAATAATAATAATAATTATTATAATAATAATAATAATAATAATAATAATAATTATAATAATAATAATAACAATAATAATAATCAACTGTTCCTGTATAGCGCATATCACATTATGATATAACGTCCCTATGCGCTTCCAAAGGGTTTGGATATTATTACCCTGGCTTTAGCTCTGGCGGCCGTAATCAGGGCACAGTGCATTTCAAGGAATAAATCTTGCCAGGTACCCATTTAACACCTGGGTGGAAAGTTGCAAATGCGGATTAATGTCTTGCCAAAAGACGCTAGCGCCGGGCTGAGATTCGAACCCTCAACCCTTGGATTGAGAGTCAAGTGAATGAACCACTATACCACGACACCTCCATAATTCAATCATTCAAACCTGGACTTTACAAAGAAATAGGGACTTCCAATAGAGAGACACCAGAATATTGAGGACACAATTGTGAAGAAGAAAAAATGAAAACTTGCTTCGAAAAAAAAGTAGTACCGGTACAGAGGAGACAGGAAACATGACGGTCAGATGAAAACAAGGTAGGCCTACAGGATATCATAGAGGGCGTAATAAGGGAAATCAAAACTTGTTTTGAACAGAAGCAGAAATCTGAGAGGAACAGATATTGAAGAGGCAATGAATATGAAAACTTGACGGATACTGGATATTTATGGAACAATACAACCTAATTTTTTTTAGTAGAAACAAAACAAAAAAGAGTAGCTGATATCATGAAAACAAATACTAGGATCAGACGTTGAGAAATTTTAGGAAATCAAAAGGTAAATATGAAACTCAAAGAGGAAGTCTACCCTGACATCAAGTTGATTTGAATAACAGTAAAAAAAAAAAAAAAAAAAAAAGTTGGGGGGGGGGGGGGGGGAAGGGTTTGTGAAAGTTCCAAGAAAAATGAAATAAAAAATAAGAAAGTCATGGGGGGGGGGGGGGGCAAGATACTCCACGTTCCATTTGTACACTAAATTACTGAAAAAAATAAATTCAATACAATGTACTTACAGCACCAATTAATATTGCACTTCTGAAGATGAATGGTCTCAAGTTTTTAGGCAAAGAAAATAGCTTTGATTTCATCCTGCATATAGAGGAAGAAACAAGCAAATAGTCAGTGACATATAACACAAAAACAACAACAAAATAACACTGGGTACAAACCACCCTCACTCCCCCTACACCCCATCTCTATAAAACAAAAGTCAATTTGTATATCTCTTTGATTGGAGTCAAACTTGGGGCACTCATTTTAGAAGAACAAAATATGATTTTCATCCTTCTAAATCTCCAAATATTAAACTGGGAACAATTAAAAAAAAACTTTTCTCCAAGATTTGTGACAATTTTGTCTTTTATATGTACATGTATCTGCAATTTTGTTACCATCTCTTTCTTGTGAAAAAAAATAAATGAAAAAGTATGAAAATATGAAAAGAAGAACAGTAAAGACAACAAAATCAGCTTAAATCCTTAAATCCAAGGAAAAGTTTAATGCTCAACTTACTGAAGAAGGACTGGCCATGATGTCACAGCAGCATCATAGGCCAGACAGACACCTAGTACGGTAGCAGCATGTTCCTTGACCAGTAAAGCACACAGTGAGAGGAAGATGGAGAGGAAGAGATGCGGGATGGATGTTGAGTGGTGGTGGTGGCAAGTTCCATTGGTATTTGGTCTCTGGGGTGTAATACATCTGAAATTTCAACACAATGTAATGATATCAACCAAAATAGTACACAGACATGTAACATTTTTGGGGTTCTAATTATCTAAAACCATACAGTGATGAAGTGAGGAAGATGGAGAGGAAGAGATGTGGGATGGATGTTGAGTGGTGGTGGTGGCAAGTTCCATCGGTATTTGGTCTCTGGGGTGTAATACATCTGAAATTTCAACACAATGTAATGATATCCACCAAAATAGAACACATACATGTAACATTTTGAGGGTTCTAAATGTCTAAAACCATACAGTGATGAAGTGAGGAAGATGAAGAGGAAGAGATGCGGGATGGATGTTGAGTGGTGGTGGTGGCAAGTTCCCACATAGGTATTTGGTCTCTGGGGTGTACATGTAATACAGCTGAAATTTTCACACAATGTAAAGATAAATACTCCTACATACAGTATGCATTTCTTCCCGAAACATAAACAAGTATCCTCATTCTGAAGTTTATTTCCATGGTACCCAATATACCAATGTAACCAGCATTTTAAATCAAAATTTAACACTTGACAATTCATGTCGTTGCACCGTTCTCCTAAAGGTGGATGTGTATCATTTCGTTAAGCAGAAGATCGTTACCCATTACTTATAAATAATGTGCTTTTTTTATGCAAAACTACTAAAATTAGGGAGTTGCCGTCCATTTTTACTTGATAATAGCTGCTGGAGAGAAAAATCTCAGCCATGTTTTAAAAAATGGTATACCGTGTATTACAGAGGGATCAAAATCTTCAAAACCATGCTACCAGAAATTTGCTTTATGGCACTCATTTGTGCTAGGGCCCTTTGCCAGCCACACAATGATTTATGACAATTGTTCAAAAACTTGATGAAAAAGGAGGGGTTAAGCCAGCTTTTTTTTTTACATGAAATTCCACTATCAGATCTTAGTGCAAGGCTCCGTTTCATAAAACTTATTATCAGTAACAACTGCCACATTGCTATGACAAATTTGCTCTCAGCCAATCAGATGCAAGGATTTCAGAAGCTTATAACAATTATTGCAGCTTGTTATTGATAACAAGTTTCATGAAACAGGGCCCTGGTCAGACATCACTGATAACAATAACAAGGTTTCTAATTAAAGGTGCACACTACTATGTTGTGTGTCCATGTGAGAGTGCTCATGTACATGTACATGTTAAACCTTTCAGGATAGGAATTATTTAAGGGCTAAATTGATCACACTTTGCTCTTCAAATTGGCAACAATTCTTATAAGGTGTAATGTCTTTGAAAACAGTAAGTTTTATGGATTTTTTTTGAAAAGTTGAAAGAATTGCCAATTTTGAAAGAAACTAGCACATCAATGATGTGGCGCTCATCCGGCATGCAGCAAAGAAATTGATGCAATTTGTACTTTGAACACAGTAGACATTGTAATGAATCGATTAAATGTACATGTATTGGTTACATGCATGTACAGATGATGAAGTGCCTATTGCAGATCTGGCTAAATGTGGTTTTGGAAGGAGACAGTGACATGTAGATATGAATGAAAGTCTGGAAATTGACAACTCAAGTTGCACGACTTCAGTTAAAAGATTTTGGGGAATGTAAATTTTAATAGTTTTACTGTGTGACAGAGAAATTTGAAATAAAGCATAAAGTTAGTCAAGGTGAGGTATCTCTACCAACTGTGAAATCTTTATTGAGAGAGATTTGAAGGTTAAGATTTGTAATAAAAGAGAAAAGCACTGAATGACATAAGTTATGCATTGGTGTAAAAAAAGAATTTTAAGGTTGGGACATTTAAGGGTGGCTTCAGTGCATTGTCCCTCACTGTTTCAAGACTTTATTAGCTCATAACCCGCTATTGTTGACCACTGTCACTTTTGGGTTCTCGGTTCTGTCGATGATGTCGACAGAAATCATGTAGAAAGGTATAGCCTTTGAAATAATCTAGCAGCCATGGGTTTCATAATGGACAGGGCAAAGAGTTAAAATAAATTTTGTATAAATTACCATAAATAATTTTCTAGATAAAATTTCAAAATTCCGAGTAGAAGTTCAATGAACCTCATGAAAGTCTTCCTCAATAAATGAGGAAGAAGAAGCAAGTTTTGTGATTTTGTAATAAATTTCGCATAAATTAGCATAAATAATTTTCTAGACAAAATTTCAAAATTCCATGAAGAAGTTCAATGAACTTCATGAAAGTCTTTTAGATGGAAGAAAAAAAATCAAAATCAGTCAATAAATGAGGAAGAAGAAGCAATTTTTGTGATGTTTTAATAAATTTTGCATAAATTTGCATAAATAATTAGCATAAATTATTTTCTAGACAAAATTTTAAAATTCCGAGTAGAAGTTTAATAAACCTCATGAAAGTCTTTCAAATGGAACAAAAAAAAAATCGAAATCGGTCAATAAATGAGGAAGAAGAAGCCATTTTTGTGATCTTTTTAATAAATTTCGCATAAATTAGCATAATTTTCTAGACAAAATTTCAAATTTCCGAGTAGAAGTTCAATGAACCTCATGAAAGTCTTTCAGATGGAAAAAAAAAATCGAAATCGGTCAATAAATGAGGAAGAAGAAGCAATTTTTGTGATTTTTGAATAAATATCGCATAAATTAGCATAATTAATTTTGTAGACAAAATTTCAAAATTCTGTGTACAAGTTCAATGAACCTCATGAAAGTCTTTCAGATGGAACAAAAAAAATCGAAATCGGTCAATAAATGAGGAAGGAGAAGCAATTTTTGTGATTTTTGAGAAATAAATAATAAATAATAAATTAGCATATTTAATGAGTTTCAAAATTCTATGTAGAAGTTTTGAATCCCCCACCTAGTGCTATCATATAAAGCAAACGGAATTAAAATCGGGTAAGAAATGGCGAAGAAGAAGCATTTTGAAATTGTGGACGGACGGACGGACGGACGGACGACTCGCCACGGCATAAGCTCATCTGGCCCATTCGGGCCGGATGAGCTAAAAATGATTTCTAACCTCTCAATGTGTTGCTAATTTAAGGATTTTAAAGCTTATTCTTGTTCTTTAAATTCCTGGCATCGTGTGCAATATGGTCATACAACAGAAACGGACAAGGTGTGCACAGAAATTTTTACCCTTTCTACATGTACTCATGCATCCGGTATATTTTTTTGAGCTCTGAATCAAATGTTATTAAGCAAAACCACGAAATGTGGTCAATTATGAAAGGATTAATAGTAGGGCAGCTGTAGGGTGTACCTTTAATGAAAAATCTTGGTTTTTGTTAATGTTTATGGTGAAGTCTGACCAGGGTTAAACCCATTGACTACTGAATTTTCTCATTCCCATAGGCTTACTACAGGGACCACCCGGTTCCCATAGGATATTAAAGGGTTAAGTAATGATGTTCTCAATGTTTACATACCTTGAGTATTCTAGGAATGCAAGGAGAAAGAAAAGACAAGACAGCACATCAGCACGCCCAACAACTCCAGCAACCTGAAAAAAACCCCAGAAGAACGAGGGGTCAAAGAAGGATTATCATAATCATGGACATCAGTGAAATTAGTTCCATGTACATGTATGTCAAAAAAAACTACAAGTACATATACCATCATTTACAGCATTACTACATGTGGTATACAGAAAGTTTAACTCTTTATTTGTCACTGATCAAAACTCTGGACTGCCACATTATTTCAGATATACACTGTACATGTATCATACATGAACATGTACATGTACATGTGCCAAAAGTCGACTGTGGCAGTCCCCAAATCGTTCCAAAATCTCTTTGCCTCATGGTTGTTTATGTGGAAAATGACTAGGAAATTCTTACAGTAGGTTAGACCTCACAGAATCATCCTAACTTTATTTATTTTACTGTCTTGTTGGCATTGCTCAGCCACCAATTTTTTCTTTAGGTCAGACCTCGACAATAAAATCTGTGAACCAATCAATGCACTCCTTCGATGTGATGTCAATGGTAGAAGGGATGGAGGCCAAGCCCATAGAGCTTGATTGACAGAACCATGGATTTTATTGTTGCAAAAATCAGTGAGGTCTGACCACTTTTATCGTTATTGTTATCAATACTTTACATGCACGTACGTGTAGTTTATAGTTATCTTTATCAGAGAGGTGGGACTATCCCTTTATAGTAAGCAGAGGAGTAGGCAATAAATATGTATTACATACAGTAGTACAAGTTGGTATTACATTTTTTTAAAGTATTTGACACTTCTGATAGATTTTTCCAGAAAAATTAAGATTTATAGTTTCTGAGTAAAGATCAGTCAAACATGTCAAATGTCTTTCAACACCTGCATGTAGTTGACACAAACTTATTTCTTACCTGAAGAAAAGTTTTAAATGAGTTTTGTGGACTAACAAATTTGACCTAGAAATCAGAGCAAGTACAGAACAGCTAGCTATGACTTTCCATCAGAAAAAATAGGTGATAGGTGTATGAACAGTATATATCCAAATAAAACATTTTGTGCAGAAAATTGGTCCCCCTATACGAGGTCAACGGATCTGCGACTTGAACAAACAAGTAAAACAATCAGCGCCCGAGGCTAAACAAGGTGTTCTGTGTACGCCAAGCGTCCGTATCCTTTGGGATCAACTATCGGTTACTAACGCAGATTGATTAGCGGAGGTGGAAAGTGGCACCGCACATTTTGCAAAAGAAAGGGGAATCGTTGGTGAGAGAGATGATGCCCTCTATAATCTAAGACAAACTATCAGGTGATGATAGTGATCGGATCGATCCAGGGAGGTGGAAAATGGCAACCATCATTTTTTTAAAAAAAGATCACAACAAAGAATTTAAAGATTTCTCTCATCTATCATGCATGAAATAGAAACTCAAAAATTAATTACCAATAATGCAGATTGATTATTGGACATCAAAAATGGCACCACACATTTTGCAAAAGATAGGTGAGTAGACGCTTAGAAAGATTATGCCCTCAATAATCTAAGATGAACTATCAGGTAAAAACCTGTGATGATATTGATCGGATCGAACCAGGGAGGTGGAAAATGACAACCATCTTTTAAAGAATAAAAGGTCACTCAAAGAATGACAGAATAATATTTCTCTCTATTATGATGTATAAAATTCTCCTTAACTTAACTATCAGTTACTTACATGTACATGTACATGGCCAAAGAAAAGTGTATCGTTGTTGAGGACTATGCCCTCTTTAATCTTATACTTTCTTTGCGAAGGTAGGATGAACATTTGTTTCAAAAGTCATCTAAAAGACAGTTTCACGGGGTACTGTTTATACTTCTTTTCTCCAGGCAAATTCAGGCTCTGCAGCTGGTTTTGCAAACCTCATTGCGCATGCTACATATACATGTATATGTTGACCCCGGGAGGGCAGGTCAAGTATGGGCGCACGCTTTTTCAAAAGATTTGAGTTACTCTGTTTTTTCGTGTTGCGATCTACCTTTACTCTATTGATCTTATCTCGGCACGCTTGCCCTGTCCTTCTAGAAAAACCTGCAGTGACAAGTTGGTCCGGTTATCGTAGATAGGTTGATTAATTATCAATCTGTTTAACTCTTGTTGAATCTCCAGCTCAGTCCATGCCAGGATTGGGCTAACAGTTCATTGTCACTATAATTTAAGCCCTTGACACTCATAATTCTATACCTCAACTCAACTATATTTATAAAAGAAGTAAACAGGTCTTGCTCGGATGCCGACTGCTCATGCATGCATTCATGCATTGAGAAGAAAAAAAGGCATTACGCATGCGGCACGCGGATTTTCACGTCAATCGGAAACATGTTTACATGTATTTCACGTCATCTAAACACGTTTACAAATGATTGTGCGTTTATGCTTCACCAGAAACCATGTTTTTTGAGAAACGCCAATTCATAATGCACCTTTTTGTGCGTTTTATAATTGGCATTTTAAATTGATGCTAATATGAAAATGACTGTGGATGCAACAGTTTCTTGAACTAAACGTGTAATAAAACACTCATTCTGGGAGTATAAATCATGTACATGTACTTGTACCCTTAGAAAGATCATGCCATCAATAATCTAAAATCAAATACAAAATTTCTATCCGTCGATGTTCATGTACATGTGCACTGATCCATGTACATGTAATGTTGGTGAAAATGACAACCTCCAAAAGAAAACATATTCATATAGAGAATGTTAAGAAATTTCTAGAGCTACAGTATAAAAGTATCAAATTCTACTTAGCTCAAACATACATACATGTAATGATGAGTGGAGGTGGAAGGCGGTACCACCCATTTTGCAAAAGAAAGGTGATACAGATTATACCCTCTAAAATCTGCTATCAAAGTTCTATCAACTGGAATCGACCAGTGGAGGTGGAAAAGAGCATGAACTTCCCACTAAGCTCAGACAACGCTTACTCTGAAAAGCAGAATGATGAGTGTCTAATAAGGGCACAGCATTTTTTCAAAGAAAGATAACGGCAAAATACATCTAAGCCATAATCGAAGATTAACCAAAGAATTTAAAGTTGTAGACCAGATTGATCTGTATATACATGTAGACCTGGAAAATGAACCCTCAAAGGAAAAAAAAAAGTTACCTACATGTATTCCCAGACATCTACAAATGTACTGAATTCCAATGAGATCAAACATAGCTTAATACCAAAAAGCAAAGTGACGAGTGGAGGTGGAAAAGGTCACCACAGAATTTGCCAAGAAGGTCCTTTCTTAGAAAGAAAATGTCTATATAATCTTCATCCACATGTATGAAAAATCAGCTACAAGTACACTGTACATGTATCAGAACTTTGAAATGCATTGATTGGAGTGATTAGTGGATGTGGGAAATGCCACAGTTCATACAAAATATGTTCATACAGTGAATGTCAAAGTGTACCAATCATCATCATCATTAGCGCGTGAATCCCCTCGGGCGGGTCTTCTCGTCACCGTCTCCTCCAATTAGTACTGTCATTTACTCCAAATCCACTTCAGCTCTATGATCTTTAATATAATCCATCCATCTATTCCTCAGTCTTCCTCTCTCTCTCTCTTCCGCTCTCCACTGTGTTCTACTGCCCATCGAATGAGGTCGTTCTCTTGACTCTTTACTGTACCATCTGAGTCTGCTCTCTTTCATAAATACATGTATCTCTTATCCCTAAAACCCCAACATCCTTCTGCACTTCCACCAATCACCTAAAAAAATTAATTTGTGTACAGCCAGAATGTATAAAATCAACCTCAAAAAACTTTGAACACCGGGCATTCCCTGGGTCAAGGGTAAAGGAGTACATGAAGAAAATATTAAATCATTACACAAAAATGTGCATATACTATATGGAACCCGACTTGCACTTGGGTTCTGCATGGGCCCTATTCTGTTCTTTAAGCCATTGCTTCTAGATGTAAATTCCCTTAAAAAAGGTATGAAATTGCACTCAGCTCAGTGATCATTTACTGAGTACAGTATGTGGGGTGCCCATACATGTAAATAGTGCCATTCAAAGATTAGATTTCTGAATCTTGTTTCAAAGGATATTGCCCTCTAAAAATTTGTATTCCAAAATCAAACACCAGTCACTGAACAAATATTGACTCGTAGTGGAGAAAAATACAGTGCTATAAAGAGTATGTAAACATGCATACTGATATGGACAAAGTACATGTAGATACATGTATTATCTTTTATACAGTACTTCTGAAGTAGATGTAAAAAAAAAAAAACTTCAGGGCCCTGTTTCATAAAAACTATTATCAATAACCACTGCCCCATTTCTATGACAAATTTGCTCTCAGCCAATCAGATTCAAGCATTTCATTAGCTTATACATGTATAACTTGTTATTGATAACAAGTTATTGATAACCAGTTTTATGAAACGGGGCCCCGATTGATAATAACTTGAGAAAAGTTATAACTACATGTAGTATCAAGCTGCAATTTGCATACCTATTTAAGAATTGCAGTGGATACGGATAAAGATCTTATTTGGGGTGAATTTCTGGGAATAACAATCAAAATATTCTTTTAAGACAATAAACATAATAGTCTCAATATTTCTTTATTATTTTGCTTAAGTATTTACATAAAAGCTTGTACAGTATACACTGTATTGAAAAAAAATTATATATTAGGGATGTGAAAAATTTATCATCACTTTGTGGAACATGTCCATTTACATGCTCTGTTCGCATTCTTATTAAATTGTCTCTTGCCATGTTTTATTGTACCTAGGTACTTTTTACGAATGGTTGAATAAATAATAAAAAATAATAATAAAAATTGTATGATATACATGTACATGTACAATACACAGCATGACAGCTACATGTACATGTAATGTACATGTAGGTAAAATACCGAGTTTGAGATAGAGGCAGATGTCAACACTTATTTTTCTTATACACCTGTACACAGCATTTTAAGGGACAAATTATGTACATGTAGGTAAGGATAGGTCAGGAACCTCAAGTGATTAATAAGGAAAGGGACGGCACTAACATGGGGACAGGATGCACATACATGTAAACATGTATTGAGCATGGACCTAATGTACATGTATGTATCTACATGTACTTTGTAGTAGGTCCATGTACTGATTGAGTGGATATTGGTCGTGAAACAATGGGGAGACCCTGTAGGTTGACTAGCTTTTATTTTGAACCTACATAAGATTACCTTTGAGGCCATAACTTAATTCAAACCGTGGTCCAAACTATAGTTTCAACCTTCGTCTTGGACCAAAAGAAGCATAGTGTAAAATGGTTTAAACTGTCGTTTTAGATAAATCTCCATGTGTAAGCTCAGTTTAGATCAAGACTTACTGCTTCGGTATGAACGGGATGTACAGCAAATAGGAGGCCGCTGATAAAGGCAGGCCGGATATCACCGAATATGATGCGATGGGTTACAAACGTGAAGATTATGCAAACAGCTGAGTGGAGACAAACATTCCAGAGGTGATACGAGAAGGGTTCATAGCCGCTCATCAGATAATTCAGTCTGTGGGTAAATAAACAGGGTTTCAACTTGGTGATTATCATTGGTGTGGATTTGCAACAGCATACATATTTTCTCTGCAGGATTGAGAATAGGGTTAAGCCTCATTCTGTTAGTTTTTTTTAACGCCATTTCCTGCCTGTCAAATTGTAAAAATGGGCTGCAATTTTCAGATTTACATAAAAATTGACAGATAATTCTAAAAAGAAATCATGTAAATTACACCTACATGTACAGTGTACTCCTTTTATGAGAGTGTGCTAAAACCAATGTAACACAATTAATGAACAAATCAGTTCAGCTAATACATCAAGGGAAATACTAAAAGGGAAATTCAACCTTGAATGGCAAGTTGCTCTGAAAGAAAGAGGAAAATCAGAAAAGGGCAATTCCAGCGTGACAGACGGGACATCCAACCCTCACTTTTTGATGTTTTTACTTGATATTTTATATTTCAATTAAAAGTGATGCTTATTTTGGTGTACAAATGTGATATATACATGTAGGGTTTGGTCAACAAAATGGGGCAATTTTTTTTTTCAAGCCCCACCCACAAATTGTGGGCAGGGCTTCAAGTTCAGCGTGACAGACGGGACATGAATTTACCAAGCCATTTCTGCTTCGATACTTTGCGACTAAGCTCTCCTCACTGGAAAATCTTGAAACAAAATACAGTTAACTCTGCAATAAGTCGACCTTCCATAAGTCGAATAATCGCCTTAGTCGAAGCAATTTTTCAGAACAGAATGAGCAAAACGTGTGTTTTTTTACCTCTTCTAAGTCGAATTTCGCCTAAGTCGAACATATTCTGTGGTCCCAAGAGATTCGACTTTAATAGGCAGAGTTACCTGTATGTATATTCATGTTATTACTTGTTGGAACCTTTTTGAAACCTGCTAGTATACATTTGAAATTTCATCTTGTTTTGGGGGAAAATGCCAAAAAGTGACAGACGGGACAATAAAAACATGACAGACGGGACACATAGAGATTGTACACAAAATACAATTTTTAAAGACAACCAAACTTCCAGCATTAAATAACTTATGCTCATGTTCTAAAGGGGTTTAAGGGTCATCTTTAATATCATGAAACATAATAGTAAAAGGATTTTACATGTAATTTTCATCCATCGTAAAATTTTCATGTAGTTCCATCCATATATAATTTTGCTGTAGATGCAAAACGTGACAGACGGGACATTACTTTATGATTGATAATTATCTTCACAATATCAAATTCCGCCAAGTTTTAGAAATGAATTTCCCCCCTACCAAAGAGCAAGACTACAAAATTTTATTCCAAAACAATGATCCAATTTATTGTAAATGCAAAAAATACCTTAAAAAACGTGACAGATGGGACAAAAATCCATTTGACCTTTGACCTCCTTTAAATCAGAAGAATATTAATATTTTTTAACTTTTTGTATGTAAACATGTAATTCCCCTGAGTCCTAACCAGATTTGATTATCTTTGTTATGATAACAGATGAAATCCCTAAAAATGACTAATATGTAATTAACCATATTTTACCATAAAAATGTGTAATTTCATTTATGGGTTAAAAAATGGCCATTTTGGGTCAAAATATTTTTAAAAAATTTAAAATTCAATATTGTTCCATAAAATTCGAATCATGCATATTCAACTGACATAGAAGGAAAATGTTCAATTTACACTTTGTTTTTTCACCAAAAGTTGACATTTTCATGGAATTACCCAAAAGCAGATCTGGTGAAAGTGTGATGAAATCGGACAAGGAATAAGAAAGTTATGAATTTTTGAAAGTTATAATCACTATAATTATATGGGAATTTCACATAAATCGAATTCAAAATGACGCTGTGATGTACAGTAGTTGCGGACAACTCCCACATTTGCTCCAAACACAAAACATGATTTAAAATGTCATTTTTTTTCAAAATGTATTACTCAGTATAGGATCTTTTTCTTTCACGAGGACCTATAACAATACATATTTGCTATCACCAATATATGTGACCCGGCACCACAAAACCACCAAAAAGTCGCAACCCGTGATTCTGTGTAAACAGCTGAAATGGAAATTTGGGTTGGAAAATTTTATTTTGGGATTTTTGGTTTTTCTGAAAGATCGTTCTTTTCTGTACCTTATATCAAAATCTGGAAGCTTAAAACACAGCATACGACAAATTTTAAACAGTTTTTTTCGCACAGCTTCGGTTTCTTCCTAATTCTTCGCCTTCCCGTATGATCTTTTTTTAATGGGTACCGCTCACCCTCGTAAAATCACTGCAATCTCACGGGCCTTAAAAATTACATTTCCCTAATAATTTTTATACTGATAGAAAGAATAAACTCTCAGCAATCTCATCATACTGATATAACAGTTCACCAATAGTCGCGAAAGCAAATTACAGAGCAGTTTTAAGTTCCATTTCGATGACGAAACAGAGTCTGAAAAAGGACGAACGATCAAGTTTATTCATGTGAGCAAGGAAAGAGTACATGTATGTAAGTTCTATGTAAAACAAACTGCATAGGTTAATCAATGTGAACAAGAAAAAGAGTAGGTCCTATTCAAGTCAATTATAGGCTAAATTACAAATTCAGTGTATGATAACAGAAGGACTACACAGGTAACAAACCAGTATTATGTAAAAGGGAACAAAGAAAGACAACCGAAAGGAGTGAATAGGCATTGTCTAGTGCAGGTGTCAGGCCACCGAGGTGCACTTAATCTCCCATTAGAACACTCTCATTTGCATCATAATAACTTTCGAACAACTAAAGTTCACAATTTGAAGTCTTGGCAATGGAATGAATAAACTATGTTTAACACTTCTACCAAATATCAACCTAATCCGACAATTTATTCATAGTGGGTGCTATGGCCTTTTGATTCACTCTCCATTGATTTTCTCTCTTGTTTTCTTACTCCGCGCGCTTGAATAGGCCTCAACTTTAGAGCTCATTTCCTCCCTATTTAATACCAGCAAACCTCTCTTACAAGCTCCTTTCATTCGCTGAATTAAAAGGGTTAGAAAGTTTCAATTATAATGAGTCATATATCATTTTAAAGCTGAGACTTTGTTCTATCCAAATATGATAAAATCAGAAAAATTAATTTTTGCGACTTTTTGGTGGTTTTGTGGTGCCGGGTCACATATTTTGAGGACTGCCCTGTGGGTAAAGGCGCTTCAGAGAAAACCGCAAATTAATGACATTTTTGTGTGCGACAAACGGGAGAGTTGTCCACAGGTACTGTACATGTACATGTAGATGTAGTGAACTCTTTTTTCAAACATCCATAACTTCCTTATTCCTTGACCAATATCTTTCAAACTTTCACCATCCTGTTGTTCTTATTTTTCTGCTTTCACAAAAATCATCCTAAGGTTGGATTGCCCTTAAAAGTGCAAGGTACATGTACATGTACATGTGTATGTACATGTATGTAAGTGTGTACTACATGTATATGAATACAAGTTACATGTACAGTTAAACTTTGTATTTACATGTACATGTACACTGTACATGTATGTCAAATCTGTTGGGACCACAAAAAGTAATTCGACTTACATGTATGCAAAATTCAACTTAGAAAATGAAAATAACACATATTTTGCATAGTTTGGTCAAAAAAATTGATTCGACTTAGGGAAAGTTCGACTTGTGCGACTTCGAGTTATGCAAAGTTAATTGGATTTACCTAAAACTGTATATTAATTGAGCACTGTTTTCATATACATACATGTACAAAGGAAGAATCTGAAACTGAGGTACATGTGTACATGTATAGTAAGCTCTTTTAAACTTAACAAAAACAAAATATGTCTAGCATTCCTTAGTTAATTGCACACGCAAAGTCAGTACATTCACGAAATGTCAATATTTACCATAAAATTCCATTGCTATTGATCTGAGAAATGAATGGTTATGGTTATTAAACAAGTTAAAAGAGCATGAAAATTGAGCCTTCAAATCAAATAAATGAAACACATTGTATGAATTCAATCAGCTATTTGTTGTCCTGAAACAGGAAAATGTACTGTACAGATCTATTCAGGTGCACATGTTTTTTGTCAATACTGACACAAGGCAATTCCTTTTCGCCAGTAGTTACTGTAATTGTTGGGGGAGTCGCACTCATGGAACCATCACTATGTGGGGCTGTGTCAATTTGGGCGGCGGTCATGACCTCTAAGTTGAAGAGGTAAAAACGGCAATATACTCAGCAAAATTTTGAGAAAACACTTATTTTAGGATGATAGAATATCTGATTTCATGCCAGACTCTTCAATAGGATCTTTATCATCTTGACCAAGTGAAGTTTTCAGGCTGTTTTTGGCCGGCGATCTTGCTCCTTTCCATCACATGTATTTGCTAGAGATCACACGCTTGCTATGGGAGGCAATTCCTCACAGTACGAAGGTATAGAGTGCGAGGTTATCTACAATAACCTCGCATAAGTGTGAGTGGGGGAGTCGCTTAAAAAGTAAACAGCATGTTTACATATTTCTGCAATACATCCACTTTAACTCGGCAAGTTTGCAAAGCACTTTGTACATGGGCGAAGGGGGATGTTGGAGGCTGAGAGGAGAGAAATTTACTTGTAGGTCTGGAAAATTCTAAACAAGCTCGGAAAAACTCCCAGAACCTCTGGTGCGAAAAAACAGACATACTATGCACATAAAAAAATCATTTAGAGGAAATATGTACCTAAATTTTATTGTACTTTACCTTAGCTTTACAGGAAGGTAAGAAAAAGGCTCCAATTGATAATCTTTGAAGAACAGCTAAACAAACATGAACAAGCAAAAACAAAAACATAGATCTACATGTACAGTGTAAGACTAGAATATTTAATCTGGGTTAGAGGACAATTTACACTCAGAAAAGATAAAAATCATACATGTACCTAAATGTTAGAACGCAGAGAGGTCTGTAAGACTTGTGGCTGGTGTTGTCACTCATGGCCTTGCCCCAGAAGTCATTCTGGAAGACCTTCGACAGAGGAGTTGATGGCAGAAGGTCCTTGTTGCTCTTGATGGCAAAAACATCATCGTGGACAAAGTCTCCATGTAAGGCATTAGAAAAAATGACAAAACTGACTGTCGCTATAATGGCGTAATAGACATAGCTTGGTCCAGTGGGGAGAGGTAGAGAATGGAAACGGTGGCTAGACGTGGAATGTCTTCTGGCTTTCTCCTTGTCGGGCAGGGTTGGATGGTCCAGGGAGGAGCCTTTGATCCGGGAGGAGATGGGTGAGATGTAGTTGTTGTTGTTATTACTGTTGTGGTTGCCATGGTGATGATGTGTGTTGGGTGGAGAATGGGACTTGCGGCTGAATGACTGGTGGCACCTGCGGCCAGTCATGGTGCTTCCTCCTACATGTTCCTCCTGTGAAGATGGTGCTGTTGACAGAGAGAGAGAGAAAAAAAAAAAGAGTGGGAGAGATGGGGCAAGAGAAGGGCAGAGAAGGGGTGGGATAGAGAGATAGAAAGGGAGAGAGACAGAGAAGAGAGAGAGAGAATAGATGGAATGACAGAGGGCAAGAGACAGAGGACAAATGAGAGAGAGAGAGAAAGAGAGAGGAGAAAGAGAGAGGAGAGGGAGAGAGAGAGAGAGAGAGAGAGAGAGAGAGAAAGGATATAAAATGTCAAAAAAAAAATATGCCAGTGATCTTTTCAAATACAGGTATGTTCAACTTTGATGCTGGAACAAATATACAAAATCTTGTGGCTACATTTTATGCAAACACAACATACATGTACATGTACGTACATGTACATGTATGTACATTACTATACAACAGTAGCAAGTCTGAAGGATATATGCTGTGAGACCTAGAACTATTTGCAAAACAAATATTGTTAGCCCACTACATTTGTACATGCACGCATTTCAAAAATGGACAATCATGCTCGAATCTTTGACAAAATCTCTACCAGTATCATCTTGCAAATCCTCTCCACTTTTGACAGATTTCAGCAGTCATGAAGTGAACAGCACAATGCACTGTGAAAAAAAGGACTGATATACATGTACATGTACCTCGTTGCAATTCCATTATTCCAAGTCACCTCATCCGACTCACTACACTGGATGACTGAGCACCCATTCTTTCCTCTAGAGTAATAATCCTGACAATAAGTACTCTTGTACAACATATTACATCAGATAAGATCTTGAATACTACAACTTGTGCTTTTATACAAGTCAAAAGAAAGTCCAAATTTTACATAAAAGTGACAGTATTTAATTGAAGCTGCTAATTAATGGCGCCATTATTGGATGCTCTTTCACAAGATGCCTCTGTCTATAAACCAGGGAAGTGTAACTATAGACTTCCCTGGTCTAACTAGACATGAATATACAGTAGGGGACCATGCTGTCACCCAAAAGGCAGAACTGTTCAGGGGAGCGTTTCATCAAGTGTTTTGTCAGTGACTTTCACGACAAATTTGATCTCAGCCAATCAGATGCAAGGATTTCAGTAGCTTATAACAGTTGTCGGTAAAAATCACTGACAAAACACTTGATGAAAGGCTCCCCTGCTTTGCTCCTCGTCATATTTAGAGTTCAATGCTGGTACCCACTACCCACTACACAGTATTCATTCAAAGTATCAGCTCTAAATATTACTCCTGTGAGTGTGAATAGATTGCTTCCTTCAATAAATCAAAACAGGCATTGAGAGTACATTGGACCAGAATAAAATAGATTCAAAATAAAATTAATACTCACAGTGTGCGACTCGGATTAAAGTTTTCTTTGCCAAAAGCGGCTGTGGCATAGGCATAGAATATCAATGATCAAGTCAATTTTGAATGATAATAAGCTGAGGTGCCTAACCCAAAATCTTTGTTGAACTTCCTCGAGGCACTCCTTTGTCAGAGAAGGAGCGTGGATTCCCTCAAATGCCGACCACAAAAAGTGTACAATCGCGATTTATGCCATGTCTAAATTGTAGCCAATTTTACAGTATGTTCTTGTGCACAGTAAGTTTGATTTATTCATGTAAGTCTTCAGGGAATCTCCTGTACATCTAAAAGGGTGAGGCAAAAACTTAAGGAGAAAAGCACAAGAAAGGAAATAATGTGAGGAAAAAGTTAAGAAAGAGGTGGAGAAGAAGGAAAGAAAGAGAGAGAAATGGAGAGAAATCTTTTTTGTTGTGTACCAATCATTGTTGATGACATGTAAATATTTTGATTTTTGTCTTTTGATTTAATAAAACATACAATTATAAAAAAAATTTAAAAAAATTATACATGTACATGTAAGAGGAAAAAAAAATACAAGAAAGAAGTGAGAGAAAGAGAGAAATAAAGAGACATCAATATTAGAGATTATGCAACATAAAAAGAGAACAAGAGAGAGAAGATAGCACAAAAAGGGAGGGAGAGAGAGGGGGGCGGGGAGGGGGAGGAGGATGGGGGAGGGAGGGGTGTGGATGCGCCCTGGATACAAAGCGTGAACTTTGAAATCCGTCGAAGAATAAAACTGATCCACAATTATGGAACAGTGCATCTAATTAAACCTGCATTTAGGTAAGTTGTGACTACAGTGTAGATACATGTACATTACATGTACGTAACTGTTAACAGATTAAAAACTTAGGTCATCACTGACAAGAGCATGATTGTATTCAAACTGTGTGAACACAGTCTTTTCACAGTCAGACCTCATAAAGCACAAAGTCACTAAAGCAGCAGTTAAGCTCTTGATGTTTGCACACACTCTTCACCTCTCCATTGTAGTGGGGTACAAAGAGCCCTCGATAGGGGTGAAAAATAACTCAAAGGGGGCTTGGCAAGGAGCCCGTTATAGAATGGAGGAGACACTTCACTCAATGATGAAAAAAATCAAATAAGATGGCTAACTGTGGTCTCTGAACGAAGGCTTCAGAGCAATTGAGGAAAAGGGAGGTACATGTATGTAGGCAAGAAAGTGGACAGTCGGGACAGCGTGGAAAGGACAAGGAAGAGCCAACACGAAGGTCCTACAGTACATCTACATCTAACAGGAGATCCACTTTACATGTAATTGGCTTGCATCAAGTTTCTACTAAAGATTTTCCATCAAAGAATGGCCCTTCCAGATTTGTTCCTGCAAACAATCCATATTAGAACACAGCCCCGCTACCACATTGCCTTTTCACTGGAAATTCAAAATTCAAATTATTACTTTGAAGTGATATTAGCAATCCTTGTGACTAGAATTATTGATTGGAAATTCAAAATTCAAATTATTACTTTGAAGTGATATTAGCAATCCTTGTGACTAGAATTATTGACATGCATGTAAGTATAGCTTGCAGTCGATAATCTTATCATCTCTTTGCGAATTTGAGATCATGTCATTTCTCAAATAAAGTCCAGGGAGAGATACAAACCAAATTTATTCAAATTAACTACAGTATACTCAATAAAATTTCCCAGAATTACTCGTCTACCATTCGCATGTACATGTACATGTATGTGCATGACTATTACTGTAAGGTCAAGGGTACCCATGTGTTACTGTATTCAATGGACAAAAATGAAATTCACACTGAACTCATTTCAACAGCATGGAAATCATGGTTGTTTGGTAGTTCAGGGCCTTCAAGCAAATGTTTAAATTTTCTGACTTCAGCTGTTTAGACTAGACAGTAGTGGGTCATTTAATATGCAGGATTCCAAATTATGCAACTTGGTGTCCATCTGAGTAAAGTAGTGACCAGGTATTTTGGCAAATTATATACATGTACATGTACAGTGTGTACCTCACTCAGAGGAATGTTTCTCATGACTGCTATAAAACAATGAAAAAAAATAAACGTATCCAGACAACTACCCCCCTGACAATTACCCCCGGACACCTACCCCCTGGACAAATACCCTCCTAGGACAATAACCCCTTGACAATTACCCCCCAGGACAACTACCACCCAGGACAACTACCCCCCTGGACAACTACATGTACAGTGTACCCCCCGGACAACTACCCCCTGGATAATTTTTCTACATTTTGATATTTTTAACCAATTGTTTTTAGTGTCCTACACAATGTAGTCTCCTAGAGGGTTTTTTTGTTTGTTTGTTTTTTCTTTTAAACCTTTCAAGAACCATTCTCTGCCACTTCTTACTGTAGATGTACATGTAAATGGACATTTCAACATACTGTAAAACCGGAAACGTTTGTGAATTGTGAACGACAGCCATTTTCACAGCACGAAACTTTCGCAGTTAGCAAAAATTTGGTATCATGTTTTATGATTCAATGATTTCGCGGCATGGAATTTAGCAGCACCCAACCATTCGCATAATTTGTGAACATTAAATGTGCGCGCATGTTTCTGAATTTACATGTACATGTATGTAATGTTGTATTCTTATTATCTACATGTAACAAGCAATTATGTACAGTACATGTTTCCACTGTTCTACCAAATCATCCCTCCAACGAATAAGCCCTGCACACATCTGGCACACAGATGTGCCCAGGGTTATACTGATTAATTATGCAGTGAGTCATTGACGCGAGGATTAGAAATTATTGACATGTTGGGCCTAATCATTCATTCGCGTGGGGTGCTTCCACAATGGCAACCCCCAGACAGAAAGGGAAATATTGACGTGGACCTTGAATACCGTTTGACAGAGTGTGTGAGATTCTCTTTGTGTGGATTGGGTAACAGATCAATAGCGGTAAATTTGGCGCACAAAGGATTGAAAGGAAAGGGGGCCAAACTGAAAACTCACAAGGCCATACATGTAAGACAAAAAGGGCTGCCACTTTTAGCTGCATTTATAAATGCTGTACAACTGACATGCAATAAGTGATCATGACTTGTACAAGAAGACAATTTTAGTCTTATACCCAACATGGACTAAAATTTGTAAGGGCAGTCCTAGCAGATGAAAAAAAAAAAAAAAAAAAAATCATGAACCTACATGTACATGTATGTACTGTTCTATCAAGTAAATTTAAACAAATATTTTTTGTTCAAAGGAGCACTTTTTAAAATATTTGTCTGTGATTAATATGCTGATACACTGAACTAGTCTGCTTCTTCTTTGAACATGAGTTGTGCATTGTCTTTTAATACTTTTGATGTGCAGAGCAGTTGTACAGAGTGTGTATGTGAGTGATTTTGTGTGTACAGTACATGTGATTGGGTTTTACAGAGTTGTATTGATCAATCAAATATGATTATTTACGTCTGGGATTGACCTTGAATGCACCATCCGAAAGAGATTTGAACCTACATGGCCAGGATCCGATCAGACTTCAGAGTCAGTTTGTAGGCGAATAGAGAGAACTGACCACAGACGTTACCGCTAGACCAACTCCTGACCTAGTCTGACAAGAAGCCCTTTCTATTCAGGGAGCATAACATACATGTACATGTATATAAGACAGGTAGACTCTAGATATCTCCATATTAAAATACATGATGGGGGGACCTAAAGCTACAACTGTACGCACTTTGTTTCCAGCACCTAAAAAGTCATTTTATTTGGTGGTTGATGCAATTTCTTTTATTTATCTTAATTCTACATGTTTTGAAGTTAAATCGCTGAAGAAATTACGACAAACAAATTATGTCAATAACATACATTTTCGAGTCGATGTCGATGCGGTGTCAAATTTTGTTTGACAAAATGAAAGGGTCCTAAAGCAACGCACCTGTAATAAATGAATGCAAATCTTGATTTTGGTGCTGAATTGTACGTGTATGTGATGAATGTTACCCCGATTTTCAGATAATGATAATATAAAAAAAATAAAGGAAAATCATATTCTTTTTGGCAATTGTAAATGATATTTTCATTGCTCAGTTACACCAAAAGTTTGGTGCATTGAAGACATTGCATTGCGCGTACTTGCGGGGTGCATACATGTAGCTTTAGGACTGTACTATAGAACATGTACATGTAGAAGTAGAACATGTTCATTGGTAATACATGTAGATTATAGATTATGGGTCTAACGTTGTAAAAGTGGATAAAGAGAGAAAAGACTGTGCAACACAAACCCAAATTCACATGTGGTGTAGATCCCGGGGGGGCCACTCAGGTATATTGGTGTACACATGCGCGTCCAAAAAAACGCGTAAAAAGGGGTCTTTTTTTCATCCAGGACGCGTAACGCGCGTTACGTGTTAAGGCGTCCGAAAACGCCGATTTTCAACAAAAAGGGGGTGCTGAACGGACTGCGGCCAAACGCGTTCAGGGGGTCATTTTCATTCCGGCGGCAATGGTACGAACAAAACATTTTTAGTCCAATTTTCAGGAACTTGAACGCCCTTTGAACGGTGGCGTGCGCAGAAAAACGGGTGTTTGATCTCAATTACAGGAACCTAGGGAGTTGTTAAATGGCTTTATGTGTGTGATTATTTTGCATGGATTTCTTGCCGATACAGTTTATTTCTCTGGAAGTAAATTACAAAAGTTGTTCTTTTTTTTCAAAAGTAAGCAAATAATGATCGTGTATTAAATCTAACGGAGTACACAGTTTGTAACCTGTCCTACATAATTGAAATAAAAAACATGCGAAATCCTTGTTAAGGGGTAATTTTTACGAAAAAAGCACGCGAAATCCTTGTTACATGTAAGGGGTGTCTTTTCACCAAAGTATGAAACTTGTTTAGGGGGCATTTTTTAAATCCATGGACACGCATGTGTACACCAATATACCTGAGTGGCCCCCCCGGGGTGTAGATCTACATGTAGATCTATGATTTATACTGCTGACAAAATATGATGGAAACTTGTGAAATATATTTTTGTCGACACTCAGTGTTTTACGAACATGTGGTGTATGATCAACGTTTAATACTGCTGACAAAATATGATAAAAACTTTTGAAATATATTTCTGTCAACAAAAATAGATGCTTAACTGACATGTAATGTTACATGTAATATATACTAGAAGTTCACTTTTTAGATATGATCTCCTCTATGTAATGTTAGATCTAGATCCAGACTTTTCTAGTCTAGATCTATCTAGAAGATCTGCTCGCTCTATCTACATTATCCCCCACTCTCTTCTAAACTCATTCATCTTCATTATAAACTTAAGTTATATACCTACAATTATTAATAAAACTTTTTTAAGCCCCTTTCTCACTCAATTCTAATTTATTTCTAACTCAATTTAATTTAGACTTTATAAATATAATATTTGCTTATAAGTTAGCAATTGAATTAATTAGCATATCATCAACAACATTCAACAATGAAAATTTTCACTTCACTTCAGCTCCCATTCTTGACCTTGTTAACCAAATCAGTTGCATACAGTGCTCTGTAACTATTAACTCTAAGCCAAGTTAAAACCCCAAGAAATAATACAATTACAAGAGCCAACAGACAACAACGCCAACAGACAACTCTAACGGTACGGGTTAACAGGCCGGGTGGGACTGTTTCAACTCAGCGATCACAATTCTGCATGTATGGAGAAAATAGCCCTGCCCCTGGCTTACGTTATTTACGAGCTCGATCGCTGAATCTCGGAGGTTTAAAAACGACTTTACAAGTACGTGAACTCTCACAGTATCACATTTTTTCTTTCATTACTATGTTATGGATGATAGATTGCACTTACCGAGTTTTCTCAGGGCTATAATCAAATTTGGAAGATGGGAATTTAGATGGTCGTCTGCATCCTGCATCTAGGCTTCGGCCTTAATCGATATCTTGCATACTTTGTACCGTACTAGCGCTAGCTACTTGATACTGTATAGTTTATGCCGACAGAGGGCGGAGCCTTCGATGAATTCAAGCTGGGATGAATCACATTACGAAGCAATTTGCAATGCATGCCTCGAAGGATGCAGCAGGGCACAATTTTTTTTTCTTCTTCTTCTTCCAAGGTCGACCCCCGAAAAAGATTAGGGCACAATAAATTATTAAAAGTATAATAAGAACTGGTAGAATTGGTAGAATTGATAAAACTAGAATATTTGATGAACGCCAGCTATAAAATCCAAGCACCCAGAGACATCAATGCACCCATGCTGCTCACTATCTATAGTGTAGATTGGAACACGTAGCACTCATACTGGAAGGAACGACCGGAAGTTTGAACAGAACTACCTCTACTTCCGTATACCGATGATGATGATGATGATGATGATGATGATGATGATGATGATGATGATGATGATGATGATGATTTTTTTAGGGGGTAGGCACTATTTAACCAGCGGTATAGGCATGTTTCTAAAAACAGCCACTGATATATATATATAAGGGAGCTAATTTTCATATTATTTGCATACAGATACAAATAGTATGAAACCCTATAACCCTAACCCTAACCCTAAATAGAAAAAAAAAATGTCTAATTTTAGAAACATGCCTCTATGACTTGTTAAATAATGCCTACCAAGATGGGGGGGGGGGGGGGGGCTTAATTTAAAGGAAACGTCCAGCGCAGACCACCCCATATGACTTTAATATCCTAAGCCCTTGTCAGAATGATGATGATGATGATGATGATGATGATAAAGATGATAATAATAATAATGATGATGATGATGATAATAATAATAATAATAATAATAATAATAATAATAATAATAATAATAATAATAATAATAATAATAATAATAATAATAATAATAATAATAATAATGATGATGATAATAATAATAATAATAATAATAATAATAATAATAATGATAATAATAATAATAATAATAGTAGTAATAATGTGATAACAATAATTCATATCTTTAAAAAAAGATAATGATGAATGATGATGATGATAAAAGGAAGAAGAAGAAAAAGAAGATGAAGAAGAAGAATGAGAAGAGGAAGTAAAAGAAAAAATGATAATAATATGGCCCAATAGGGAGGAGAACGAGGAGAGGGTGGGGGAGAACGACCAGCAATTATTCAAGCTGAAGTCCAGTACTTAAAGAAACAAAATACAAACTACAAACAAACGAACAAGCAAACATAAAAGTAGTTCACAGAAGGAAAAAATATTAGAAAACATTTTGTAAACGTAGTGTGCTTCAAGAATGGCTTTCCATGGAACTTTTCAGCACTTTGTAAACTATTCTTCTTACATTGCAGACATAACAGATCATCACTAAGTGATATGAAAGTTTTGAATTTGGCCATGTAAATTCTGTCTATGGCACATTTGGTGTTTGTTTGTTTGGGTTTCTCTCTCTCTCTCCCCCCCCCCCCCCCCCCTCTCTCTCTCTCTCTCTCTCTCTCTCTCTCTCTCTCTCTCTCTCTCTTGTAATGGTCGTACGAGATTGTGAACTCATTTACCCTAAAATATGGCATTGGTTTTAAAAGCGTTTCAATAATGCAGATAAACATATCAGAACAACATCTCTTTTCCAAATATTAACTGATAAACGAATAATGTATGTTTTTACCTTTACGAGCAAAAAAAAACAACAACAACAACAACAACAAAACCCAGAAATATTGCGTGGGAACACAGTTCAAATGCAATTCAGGCTAAAAATACGTTAAAGTCATTATACTCGGAAACATTTAACTAAAAGAAGAAACTTAAATGAGTTGTCTTCTGGTCGAATAATAGATCATGTTATTCATATTAATGGGTATCTATTTCATGACGCAGATGTAACACCATCTGATTACACTGAATTTGAAACGATTTCGTCACGGTTGGTAATATCAAACGCTCCAATTTTCAAGATTAGTTTTTCAGGAAATAAGGCAGAAGCTAAAATAAAGACTATATAGATATACAAAAATCATCGAGCCGTTTTCTACTTATTGTATTCGCAACGATCCTTTGAAAATATTGACTTAAACGTCCCAATATCTGATTACGTTTAATTTTGAAATAACTTAATCATGGTTTGCAATATCATACTTCGTCGATACTTCTGCTGAATGAATTGAATATACGGTAATTGACACAGAATTTGAAATATTTTTTTGGTCTCAATATCACCCTTTGGTTGAATATCACACTGTGAATGTCTATTGCATAGGCTGTAGGCTATAATATTCCCATGCAGCCAGTATACAATCCTAACCCTTCTTGTTCAGAGGAAAAGGGAGGTAAATTTGATAAAAGGATGCTCCTATTATACAGTTTTCATATTCCTGCCAAAGGGGGCTTAGTTCGGGCTTAGTCGGACTTGCCAATAGATCTGCTTCTATAATTTTTATAAAGACGTGATAGCGTTCATATTACTGCAGCAAGACCGCATCGCATCTGCTATGCCTATGTGCATTTGTTTCCATGGTTTCTGCTGCTCCCTCCCCCGTTCCCGCGCTATTCCTAAGGTGCTTTGTTTTGTTTTTCTATCTTCTTTACTTTTTATCTTTCTTTATTTTGTTCTTTGTTTTTATCCTTCTTTTCTTTTGTCTTATGTTATTTTTTTTTTGTTTTTCTTATACCATCGTCTTCTCTTATTGTCTTTCCTTATGTCATTCTTTGTTTTTCCTTCTATCTTTCCTTATGTTATTCCTTGTTTTTGTCCTTCTATGTTGTTCCCTTTCTATCATTCCTTATGCTATTCTTTCTGTTTCATTCTATCTTCTTCTATTTCTATCTTTCATTATACAGTATTATTCTTTTTTTCCCTTCTATTTTCTTCTCTTAATTCCTTAATTTATTCTTCGTTTTTTATCCTTCTTCTTTTCTTTCTGATTTTCCTTAAGTTATTCTTTGTTCTTCCTTCTTCCTTCTTCTCTTACTATCATTCCTTATCATGTTATTCTTCGTTTTTATCCTTCTATCATTTCCTCTTTCTGTCTTCCTTATATTATTCTTTGTTTTTATCATTCTATCTTCTTTCTGTCTATCTTTCCAATGTTATTCTTTGTTTTTCCTTCTCTCTTCTTTTCTTTCTATCTTTCATTTTATTAATATATGATTTTCCTTCTATCTTCTTCTCTTTCTATCTTTTATTATGTTATTATTTGTTTTTATCCTCCTATCTTCTTCTCTTTCTTTCTTTCCTATATGCTGGTCCGCATCAACTAGTGCGGATTTACGAGTCAGCCCACTTCCGGTCAGGGCGAAGTCGGGACGCAACCCTGCTGGATCGAGTGGATCGAGAAGTCCGCTCTTATTTAGAAGAAGGAAGACGAGGAGAAGAAGAAGGGGAAATACCGAATCTCAGGCTCCATATTTGGCGAATCCAGCAATTTTCGAATGATATGGTGGCATGGGGTGTGCAGCTTCATTATTTTTTTTTTATAAGGCAAGATTATAGAAGTTGTAGAGGTGTTGCGGTCTAGTGGATACGCCACCGGGCTGCAGATCACAAGGTATAGGGTTCGCATCCCACCACGGCATTAACTTCCTTTGGCAAGACACTAATATACATTTGCCACTCTGTACCCAGGTGTAATTGGGTACGTGCACGATATGACTGAGTGCTTGGTTACTTTGGCGGCTCGGTTATAACCCGGGTAATATAATGTCAAAGCGCCATGAGCGTCACTGTGTGGCGGATATGAGCGCTATATATAATGGCCATTATTATATGGTTTGAAAGTCAAATGAAAGAACAAGACAAGTGTTGCACAGCCTTCTTATAACGATACTTGTCAGCCACCGAGTGGGAGGAACGTATCCCCTGCGCACCAGCCTCCCCCTCGAACTTTATCCCAAATTTTCTTCGCCACTGTGGCGAAATAGCCCTAAATCTCATCTACGCCTACCCTACAAGAAACGGTCACTAGGGAATAAAAACTTCTTAACTCTCCAAGCTCATACATTTTCTCGAGCGTAGGTCGTTGGTCAGTTCTATCGCAAAGACCGTAATCGATCATTGTGGGCAAGTTTTTTTGTTTTTATTGTGCGGTTTGTTGGGAAATGTCCCTATCCTATTTCACCGCCGACAATTCCTCCGCGCTTCACACAGACTAAAAAAAGATAAACTTAGCCAATCAACGATGGGTAATAAAAAAGATGATACGCTGAAAAAGTCGAATCGAAACTCAATTACAAGTTGTGAATTTAGATCCCAGATGGTACTAATGAAATGTCAATTTAATTTGTGTTTGGTTTGCGACATTGAAATGGTATTATCGAATTTACTTTGACATTAACTCTGAAGAGGGATGTTAACTTTGTGGAAGATTAAAGTGTGGTATGAATTTGAAGACACTGTGATCAATATCTCCGGAAGCCTGTAGAGTGTAATTGAAAAGCAATTCTGAGATATTAAGGCAATGCTATATATTCATAGCCATGTCGAAATCTAATAAATTTAAATATTATCGAGGTACCCCAGACTATTATTGTAAAATAAAATGCAATAGATTATATATATATATATATATATATATATATATATATATATTTTTATATATATATATATATATAATATATATATTATACCTAACATTCATGTGCAGATGAGCCAGAGGTGGATACAGTAGACTTTTTTTTTTTAAAGAGGGGCGCAATGACGAAAAACTATATTAACATATTTTTAGGTGCCTTTGGGGTCGAATATTTGAAAGTATGGGGGAGGGGCGCTCACCTTTTTGTTGTGCACTTAAGGTAGACCAATTTGGTCTTAAAAGGAGGTGGGCACGTAGGGACCGGCTTCCCCCCCCCCCCCACCCCCAAGCCCGCAAATGGATGAGCAAAGAAAGGTATTCAAAGCTATACAGCTCATAATGTGAGGGTGCTCCAACATGGGCTCCAGGGCTTTACTTCGTCAGAGGTGTAGGGTTGGGGTTAGGGTAGCAATTAGGTTTTAGGTTAGGTTTAGTGTTAGGGATAGGTAAAGAATTTGACCCAGGAATGATGTTGAGAATTGGGTTTATAGCGGAGGATATCGACCGCGGAGTTATCATGGTCGCCAGACAATGTGTCGTATATAACCCTTTCAGGACAGGGATTATTCAAGGGCTATAATTGATCACGTTTTGTTCTTTAAAGTGGCAACAACGATATTTTTATTTTGGTGCTACATGGTTCTACTAAAATGCAATTTCTTTGAAAACAATGTACATATCATTAGTTACAAACTTGGTCGGAAAGCTGAAAAATTTCCAATATTGAAGAAAAAACAAACACACAAACAAACAAACAAAAACCAAACAAACAAAACAAACACAAAAAAAAAAAACCCCGGTGATTTTGAACCTCTCAATGTGTTGCCGGGTTAAGAATTTTGAAGCTTATTCTCCTTTTGTAAATTCCTTGCATTATACACAATCATTATGATCATGCAATGAAAATGGATACATTGTGTTCAGAAATGTTTTTGCTCATTCTACCAGCATCTGGTATGTTTTTTGTTTGTTTGTTTGTTTGTTTGTTGTTTTTTTAGAGCTGTGAATCATAAACCATACAGCCCAACCACAAAATGTTGTCAATTATCTGTAAAGGGATAACCCACAAACCACCGGAAATGCGAACGTTCGAAGTAAGGAGTTTTCGGAATTATGAAACTTCGGAAAAACGACATGATTTGTAACCCCTGTATTCCATGCAACAAATTGAACTTTTCCAAATCTGTTACCATGGTTACGGGAGCCTATAATGATTCACAAGCTATGCTTTTTATCTAGGCTCCCGACATTTTACATTAATGTTTTTGGCCGGTCGTATAACGATATCTCTCGAAATTCTCCACTTATTTACTGTACATTACACTTAATTTGAGTTCCTTCTTAAAATAGGAAGTATGATAATTAAGACCAAAATATTCAAGACTGTATCTCTTGACACAGTCTGAATTTAAAAAAAAATATTCACAGATGTTCGAAGTAATATATAAACAAAGTTCTATCTCTCAATATACGGATGTAAAGTCAACGACCCTTTCTTAATCCATCTGGCAAGTTTGAACTTGCCGGAATAACAACATATTTATGATAAAAGCAAGAGCTGTCTCCCCAGGTTTTCTTTCTAAGATACTAATTCTATAATAGAATTATGTACCTCAAACTATGAAAGGATGTATCTCTATATGCTGAATTCAAAAGTACCACAACATTTTGTTTAACGTTTCAAGAGAATTAAGTATTAATTATTATGCGCTGAATAAACTGATCGTTGTTATTATTATAATTAGTAGTAGAATACACTTATCTACGACTTAAGGCGAATCCTAACAATGCGGTTTCTTTCGTAACAACAGAAATTCGACATTAAGGCGAAAGCGAACGTGGGTTAAGGCGAATCTGAACAAAAGGCTGAGATAAAAGGATTCGCTTTAGTGTTACATATAAAGTTATTACTATTATTATTATTATCATTATTATTATTATTATTATTATTATTATTATCGTTATTATTATTATTATTATTATTATTATTATCATCATCATTATCATCATCATCATCATCATCATCATCGTTATTATTATTATTATTATTATTATTATTATTATGATCATCATCATCATCATTATTATTATTATTAGTAGTAGTAGTAGTAGTAGTATTATTGTTGCGGGATGAAATTCAATAAACCTAGCTTCTTGCCATTTTCAATAACATATTTAGTCATTCATCTTCTTCGTGAAGTTCATTATATTGTCGGGCTAGCTTTGTAAGATATAACCTTTGAAGCATGATTATATATATATATAAATCAAAATAACGTATTATTCAAGGTGGTATAGCACTCGAAGCATTATGAATAAAGATGCTATTATCTACAGATTTGCAGAGCATGTAAAGGTAATTTGCTTTCCCATATTCGATTATTGAAACATCTTGTTGTAAACCTTTCTCCAAAATGAATTGTTTTATGCATTGGCTTTAAGTTGTCTCCCTGAAAAAGGAAGCAAGATGATGCAGATAGAAATATCAAAGGCATTAGGTCTTGTGTTCTGAATACGGAATGAATTTAAAGGTCTCATTTATCATGTCAAAAGAAATCGATGCCTTATCTTTTATTTTGAATGAAGTACTTCAGTGGGTGTACCTTTTTTATCCTCTTACTAACCAAGATATTAAAAGGGAAATCCAACCTTAAAGGGAAAGCCCACCCTGATATCAAGTTGGTTTTGAAAGAAGCAGAAAAACTTAAAGAAAGAAACAGATCAGTTAAGATTTGAACAAAATCCGATAAGAAATAAGAAAGTTATGAATTTTGAAAGTTGTAATCAGTCAAACACAAATTGGCAACTCCGTGACGTATCTTGCGAGCTCCTCTCCCATCTGCCCTGTACCCCAAAAAGCATAAATTTACATTTTCTCTAAAGAAAATATTCAATCATACATGCACCTTAGATGTAATCATTGCTTTCACGTTTTTACACAAAACCTGTAGGAAAAATAAAATCTCTTCCTGCATCAAAAACAGAACAACACAAGTAATGACCAAAAAGGAATACTGGGAAGGGTGTTTTTTCTTCTTGGAAAACATTTGAAAATATGTTGTCTATATATTTTGAGAACTGTCACGAGGGAAAAGGCGCTTGGGCAGTTAGCATGGTTAGGAGAAAAACTGAAATTAATGACAGTTTAGTGTACGACAAACGGGAGAGTTGACAGGGAATATAAATGTCACAATCGACTGAATAAATTGCCAATTTGAGATTCGCATAGTTTTAGTAATATCAGTTTTCAAACATTCGTGAATTTCTTATTCTTTGTACAAAATCTTTCAAACTTTCACCAACCTGTTTTTCTTATTTTTCTGCTTTCACCCAAATCGAATTATTGAAAAGGCTGGATTGCCCTATAGACTATGTATCTACACTACAGTAAAAACTAGCGGATCCAGGGTTTGGAAATAAAAGGAGCGCAACGCCAAACGGTAATAATTAGTACATTTGCGGCGCCATTATTGTGAAAGTAATCTGTGGCGTCCAGCTATTGAGGGGGTCACTAGTGTCGGGGGTGGGGGAGGGGGCACCGGTCTTACTTGAAAATTGACATTCGAAACAATGAAGGCCGTCGGATGGGCAGAGGTTGGGGTAAATTGTGCTATAATCTTCCTTTTTCACATTGCCTGCTTTTTTTCTCTCTCACTCTATCTCTCTTTTCACTGTTTTATCATCAATTTTCGCTTCGCTCACTCGTCAATTTCAGAAGCTGGAAAAGTTCAAATAATGGAAGTTGACACCCCCATCTCCCCTCCATTCTTGATTAAGCTGTGCCCGTATACGCCTAAATCCATTATTATTATTATTATTATTATCATTTGTAGTAGTAGTAGTAGTAGAGTAGTAGGAGTCTTCTTCTTCTTCTTCTTCTTCTTCTTCTTCTTCTTCTTCTTCTTCTTCTTCTTCTTCTTCTTCTTCTTCTTCTTCTTCTTCTTCTTCTTCTTCTTCTTCTTCTTCTTCTTCTTCTTCTTCTTCTTCTTATTATTATTATTATCTTAACGTTGCGGGATGAAAGTCAGTAAACCTTGCTTCTTCAAAACGAAATGCCAATTTTAATAACATATTAAGTAATTCAACCACATATTGAAATTTCAAATTGGCCGAATCAGCAATGTCTGCGGTCATTTGGCGATGTAGCGGTGGACGAATCTCCCATTTGTTCCAACATAAAAAAAATGACCAAAATGACTTCTTTTCAAAAAGTAATACTGGGAAGGTTTTTTTTTTCTTTTTGGAGAACCTATGAAAATATGTTATCTATATATTTTGAGAACTGTCCCGAGGGAAAAGGTGCTTAGGCAGTTAGGAGAAAAAAATGAAATTAATGACAGCTTAGTGTACGACAAACGGGAGAGTTGACAGGGAATATAAATGTCACAATCGACTGACTAAATTGCCAATTTGAGATTTGCATAGTTTTAGTAATATCACTTTTCAAATATTCATGAATTTCTTATTCTTTGTCTGAAATCTTTAAAACTTTCAGCATCCTGTTTTTCTTATTTTTCTGCTTTCACCCAAATCGAATTATTGAAAAGGCTGGATGGCCCTTAAGACTAATTTATCTACATGCACTATACTAAAAACCAGCGGATCCAGGGTTTGGAAATAAAAGGAGCGCAACGCCAAACGGGAATAATTAGTACATTATTGTGAAAGTAGGCCGTGGCGTCCAGCTATTGAGGGGGGGGGGGGGGCACTACTGTCGGGGATGGGGGGCACTAATCTTAATTGAAAAGTGAAATACGAAACAATGAAGGCCGTCGGATGGGCAGAGGTTGGGGAAGATTGTGCTATAATCGTCTTTTTCATGTTGCCTTTCTCTCTCTCTCTCTTTCTCTCTTTTCAGTTATATATCATTAATTTTTGCTTTGCCGCTCACTAGCCAAATTTCAGAAGCTGAAAATTGAAATAAGGGAAGTGGACACCCCATTCCCCCCTCCCCCCTCCTTGGTGAAGCTGTGTCCGTAGGCCTAAGTCCATGAGAATGAGGCAGAAACTTATCATCATGAAAAAGTGTTTCGTCGTGATGATGCACGCAAAACATATCGAACCAAATGCAATAGAGGTACCTCTTCTGGACAGCATCATATCATCGTGCTTTGGGCCTTTTTCAATTGACTTATATCTCCTCTGCTTTTGGAAACCAGGTCATGAGTTCGTACTAGATAAAAATAACAATTATTTTGTAAGGCGCCGTAAGACAGTGATATTGACACTTTTCCAACAGTGGGGGGGGGGGGGGGGGGGGGGGGGGGGAGGGGGCGTGCAGTCCCCGTCTCCAGGTTCTAAGGCCCGTGCATTAGGTTCAAAATTGTATTGGAACTGGACAAACAAAGTTATAAGTTGACGTATATGTTGATTTGTTGGGCAAGCACACAACATAAAATTTGTGGAATGGCATAACAAGTGTCTAATTGACTCCGATGTGGCCAACTGTGTATGGATGGTTCTTTAAAGGGATTCGTTTACCGTAAACCATTATTCTCAAACCATCCCCTTTGCAACTCATTACCCCATTCGTATAACCCACCTTTATCCTATCCGTAACCCCAAACTCCTCCCCTATTATAGCATGTCTGGCACTAACCCTACCTGAACCCTTATACAAATCCTAAATTATTCAAGACATTATGGTAATTAAAATAAAGATTAAGCTCACCATATAGATCTACTGTTTTTGTTTTTGTTTTCTTCTCGGATTTACCTTCAGTCGGGCACACGACGAAAAGTAGACTTCGCCCTCTACGAGTACTATCGTGATCACAAGTACACATTTTAACTGTTGGACATATATAAGTAATTCATCAGCTCGTAATGCATGCTGGTGAGGGGAGCAAAGATGATTTGAAATGAATTGGTTAAAAATGTTCATATATTACTGATTCATCTTCCTCGGGAAATTAAAAACAAAAACAAAAACGTAAATGGTGTTTAATAGTCACACTCTTTACAATTTTACCCCTTAGCTGAAGTTGGCTAGCCTTTCATTATTTCTAAAGGATTTATATTATCCTTAGTGCATTTCCACTGTTTCTAGGTGCGAATGGGCGGAAATTTCAGCTAGCCTTGTTTCAGCCTTTACACTTTTTTTCGCCAGGGAAGTGCAAAAATCGGGTACCTCATTTGGGAGATTTTTATATTTTTTGTCTTTACGCAGTGAATTCAAACGATTTATATAAGTAGAAGTATAAGACATGAGTGAATAGGGCCGTGAATTACTTATATGAGTCTCGTTACAAAGCGAAGGCGCATTTCAACATGATCCTACTTTCAAGACTGAAAGTCATTCTTTTCCAACAAAGACAGATAGTGTGGACTACTGAAAATTGAAGTGCTAATAAATCTTCATTAGCACTTCTCCTCCCACAAATGGCCCCTGACTTCATAGGCGTACCTAGGATTTTGTAAAGGGGAGTGTTTAAGATTATTCTTCACTTTAACTTAATCATGTAATCAGCGGCGGATCCAGGATTTTGTGAGGGAGGGGCCTAATATTCTGAAAATTAAAAAAAAAAAAAAGGTTATCAGCATTTTGGGGTGTCTTTTTACTCCAAAATTATCTGACAAGTTAAAAAAAGGGGGGGGGGGTCATCAGTATTTTGGGGGTGTTTTCTGACTCATAAATTTGCTGACAAGCAAAAAAAAAAAGAAGACATGTATGTGCATTGTTTACTGGGCCACTATATTAGTGTCCTGGCAATCTGAAGCACTTGTTTCTTAGCTTTAAATACTGAAATATCAACATAATTAGAATAACTCCATTTGCATTGACGGTCTTACCTTTCAGAAACAGCAACAGAATCAGAACAACTGATTTTGCATTGACGAGTATGTTTGGGATATCACGAAACAAGTCTAAGAATCTGAGACGGTGACACTGTAAACAATTGCTGACGTAATTTGGTAATGAAATAAACACCTCAAGCTTTAAAAAAAAATTTAAACCACAACTGAGCACTGTGGGAGCACCGTGTTATATTGGTGAAATCTCCTGACTATCATTAGAGAGGTCCCGCAGTCTCGGCTCCGATGATTATATATAGAGGTGTCGTATTCGAGTGGTTTAAACACTTGACTGGAGATGGGAAGGTCGAGGGTTCGAACCCGGCGCGGCACTACTGTCCTTTGGCAAGACATTAATCTACATTTGCCACTCTCCACCCAGGTGTTAAATGGGTAAAAAAGACCAAATTCTTCTTCTTCTTCTTCTTCTTCTTCTTCTTCTTCTTCTTCTTCTTCTTCTTCTTCTTCCTCTTCTTCTTCTTCTTCTTCTTCTTTCTTCTTCTTCTTCTTCTTCTTCTTCTTCTTCTTCTTCTTCTTCTTCTTCTTCTTCTTCTTCTTCTTCTTCTTCTTCTTCTTCTTCTCTTCTTCTCCTCCTTCTTCTTCGTGCCAAAGGACGTTAGTGCTCCGACAGGGATTCGAACCCTGTATCTTGTGGTTCACAAACGAGTGACGTATCCACTAGACCCCAACACCTCTATACAGACCACAACACCAGCCTCTACTTTTACAAAACATCACAGACATCTACCGAAACCTGTCGATGATTAATAGAAGAACACAAGTAGACCGACAATATATGCTCAGTAAAGTTTTTCTTCAATTTTTACTCTATTTTTCTGTCAAACCGTGTGCACATTGGATTTACTCGTCAAAACAACGAATTACCATAACAAACAGACATGTACTATATACTGGTAACTATTTATATCGTATATCATATACCTTAGAGATATAGAAGGGAATGTGGGCTACGAGTGACCGCTATGGCCGTTTTATTTATGTGCTTCATTCACATTTCGAGTTCTCTCAAGAGTTCTAAAAATAAATGAGTTTCTTGTTTATCATCCATTTCACATAAGATTCATAGACAAATCCAATAAAGGAGGGGGAGCAGAGCGACCGCCCACATTTATTGAACATAACAAAGAACATGCATTTGTGTATTTTTACCAATTTCCTGATATTGCACTCCCGGGGGAATGGATTTACTTCAGGAAAAATTGTTTTGCTTCATCCCTATTGTTGTCCATTTGACGCTCATATACATCCAACGGTGAACCTAGAAAAGTTCTGTCCGTTGCAGTTTTTTTGTAATCTTAAGTGGTCAAAGAACATTCTCAGCTTGGTTGTTGTTACATTGTGTTGTCAGGCCTGGTTATTTTTCAAAAGGAAAAGCTATTTACAGCTCGAAGAATCCTTCATAGTATTACCCCAAATCATTAGAGGTATATGATATATATATTAAAAAAAAAAAAAAAAAAATATATAAATAATAAAAAAATAGAGCTACCATATTCAATATTAGGTTAATAAAAGTAGCATATAAGAAAAAAAAAATGGCCCCTCCTGGAGTTACCTGAATAATTTGCCTGATGCCAATCATGCAAAAACTTTAATAGCCCAGAGATCCTGAAATCCCCTCTTTCACGTCTCCTATACATAATCAGTATTATGTCATCGCATTGTCCGGGATGCCTTTTTATTCGAAAATTTGAGGAGGGGGGGGGGGGGTTGTACTTCAGGTACACTGCCCTCCAAAAATTTTTATGCAGAAATATTTTTTCACAATCACCCACATTTCATTTATCATCAGATTTGTGGCTATTTATCAAACTGAAGAGTAGACATCAGCCTTCAAGTTGAAACCAGTTTAACATATTATGAAAAGCGTTTCAGGAGGCAGTCATGCGTTTAAAAGGCAACCTACCCTCAAAAAATATAATTTCTAGTTGAAAAATGATAGGTCACTGGTTTGGTCAGTTGTGACAGCATTTTTGCCCTTTCGGCATTCTACAAAATCTGACCCTCGCTTGTACTGATGAGTATTACATCTTTTTAAACTAATATAATCCTTTACTCATGCAGAAAACTAATATTTTCATCTAAGAAACACCTCAATATTTTGGAATAACCACAATGTTTTTTGTTTTCTTTTTTTCTCATGGGAAATAATCCTTTATTGTTTATTCTTTGCATTTGTGTTTCTTCTTCAAGGAAAATAATGCCTTAATGACTGAAAGTTTGTCATGAGATGCGCATCTCTTTATTTTCTTAAAGTATTAATCACGTTTGGAATAATAATGACTTCTCATCAGAGAACCCACCCCTGGTAGCGACCAAAGCACGGCACGTCCCGGGCATCCAGCTGGTCAAATTGTGGAGGAAGTCACTGGAACTGTCTTTCCAGGCCTTCTGAACATTGCTGAAGAATTCCCAGCAGATGAGGCTCACTTGTTGGGCATTTTTCTCGGACCTTCCTGTCCAGCTCTTCCCATAGCATGATTTTCAGCACCCCTTTCTCTTCTGTGTTCTAAAGGTAGTTTTTACATTGCCTTGAGGAATGTTTGGGGTCATTTTTCTGATTGTAGACAAACTTGTGGAGGTAGTTGTGAAGGAAGTCAGTAGCCAGTCCTTCAGAAGATGATGCTCACTTGCTTGGCATTTTTATCAGACCTTCCTGTACAGCTCTTTCCATATCAGCTCTATCGGATTCAGATCCGAAAACTCGGGTGACCAAACCATGATTTTCAGGAACCCTTTCTCTTTTTTTTCCCCCAGGTAGTTTTAGGACAGCCTTAAGGAATGATTGGGGTCATTGTCCTGCTGGAAGACAAAACTTTTTTTCATCTTCAGAAGGCATAGAAATACATTTCCAGTGAACTATCTCCACAACTCCCTCCACAACTTGACCAGCCGGATGCCCAAGATGGGCAGGTTCTTAGACGAGAAGTCTCTATGATCCGAAACATGATAAAATAAAACTTTGAAAAATAAATTAATGTGCATCTCATGACGTACTATTATTCATTTAATCATCATTTTCCTTGTAAGTGTATACACAAATGCAAAGAATATGACTTCCAATAAAAATAGAAAATAAAAAAGCATTGTGGTGTTCCGAAAATTTTGATGTGTTTCTTAAATGAAAATACTATTTTTTTTTGCATGAGTATAGGAATGCTTATTGTATATCAGTCAACAAATTTTTTAAATATTCGTCAGTACAAACGAGGGTCAGATTTTGTGAAATGCCGAAAGGGCAAAAATGCTGGCACAACTAACCAAACCAGTGACCTTCTAATTGCGCTAGAAGTGATATTATTGGGGGTGGGACAAGGTGGTAGTTTGCCTTTTTAACGCATGACTGCCTCCGTATGTTAAACTGGTGCCAAATTGAAGGGTGATGTCTACTCTTCAAAGTGATACCAAATTGTTGCAGTGCAACATATTTCATGATAAATGAACCTTCGTGATTGTGAGAAATCAGTTCTTATAACAGGTTTACCCAAACTTTTGGAGGGCAGTGCACTAGCGTACCCAAGGGGGGGGGGGGCAGAGTGCCCCCCTGACAACTTTTGACAGACAAAAAATTTCCCGCCTCTTAGACCTTTTAAATATTTGTTTGCTTGTCAGAGAATTGTCATAGAATTATAAAGCAAGAAATCTGATACAAAATTGTCGCCAGCCCCCCCCCCCCCTCCCCACTGAGAGAGTTTTGGAAGGATGGCGAGAAGAAAAAAAATACGGGTCTCCCTTCAAGCAGAATTTGACAGTTGACAAAATTTGCTCCCCCTGTGAAAAATCCTGGGTATGCAACTGGGGCAAATGACTTCTGAAATACACCTTAATAAATCATATTTCTATTTCGGAGTGATATCTTCTTCTAATTAGTTGCTTTTTCTGTGAACGTGGTGAAAAGGTGAAAACGAAGTATCTTAATGTCCCTTATATCGCGGGTAAACATCCATCTCTTCGGTGAAGACGATTCATTTTAAAGAAGTTCATGAATTTTAATGTATTCTTTTAATCTTACTGTATATTGCATTGCCATGTCTTTCTTTAAAAGATGATATATTCACGTAATAGGTTTTTTTTTACTGGGCGCCATGAGTCAGGAAAGGCAGCTTTGCAACTAATTGCAAGATTTGTAACGTGGTTTACCTATGTCGCGGGTAAACATTCATATTGTTCTTTTCTGTGAAGGCGATTCCTTTGAGAGAGAAGTTCATGAACTTTAATTTATTCTTTTAATCTTAATGTATATTGCATTGCTATAATCACTTCATTTGTGTTTTATTAGGCGCCATGAGTCAGGAATGGCAGCTTTGCAACTAATTGCAAGATTTGTAACGTGGTTTACCTATGTCGCGGGTAAACATTCATATTGTTCTTTTCGGTGAAGGCGATTCCTTTGAGAGAGAAGTTCATGAACTTTAATTTATTCTTTTAATCTTAATGTATATTGCATTGCTATAATCACTTCATTTGTGTTTTATTAGGCGCCATGAGTCAGGAATGGCAGCTTTGCAACTGATTGCAAGATTTCTAACTTAGTTTAATAAAATAGACACAGAAACAACTACTTACCAACAACCACATCTTTGAAAGTGAGACGTAGCAAAAGCCTTACTGCAGTTGCTACCAAACAACAACAACAAAAAAACAAAAAAACAACAACAACAACAACAACAACGCCGTTCTTTCCACAACGACATATTTCCGCAAGACTAGCAATTTCTAGCTTGAATAGAAAGACTTTTTTCCTCAATCAGGCATTTGCTTGATTTAAAAAAAAAAAAATTATGGTATGTTGACTTTGACTATGTTGACTTTAAGTTATATATCAGACGTTATTTTTGCAACTTTTATTGTCTCAATATTGAGACTGTTCGGTAGCTTACTCTTTACTGCTATTACTGGATAAAGAAAAAGAAAAATGTCATAAATGAAAAACTATTTTAGCACATTCATCAACAATACCATTTCACTATTTTTTTCTCAAGTATTTGAAAAGTAAATGGGGATAAAATATATTACGGAGTCCTCGGAGTATCCATTGCAGTGCCTCGTTGTGTTTTGTCCTCCGTGTAAGCATTTTGAAATCATTTGCTTACTGCTAGCTTTAACAAATTCGACTGGCGGAAAAAATATCAAGCGAAGTTTACCCAGAAAAAGAAAATTTTGCGGAAACATATAAAGATAAAGTGAAAACAGATTAGTACATGTGCACCAGACTTTCTGTGTAATCCACATAAAACAATACGCCATAAGGTTTTAGATAATAGCTCATGTTCGTGTAACGAAGAAAGCGATTTTGACCCCCTTCGATAAAAAAAAAATCAAAAAAAATCGACATTATAAAAGACATTGAACTCCCTTTTTTCAAACACGTAGTAGATCTGCATCTTGTTTCGGAGAAAATAGACATGGATAATAGGAAAAGAGACGAGAGTACGCATGCGTGATATGTGTGTGTGTGGGGGGATTGTGGGGTGTGTGGGTGTGTGCGCGTATTGCCAAACATAAGCTTGTGTGGGTGAGGTTTGTGGGAGTATATACATTTGATAAAATACAAAGAATGAACAGGGAAGAGTGGGGGAGGGGGGGGGGAGACATGTGTGTGGTTTTGTGTTTGTGTATGGGTGTGTGTGCGTGTGTGTGGGTGTGTGTGTGTGTGTGCTCGAGGGCTGGACTGATGTGCTTGTCAGGATGATTGATAATGAACTTGGAGATCGCTATAAGAAATTTAAAAAATACAATGAAATACATAATTAATGAAATCATGAAATCATCCCACGAACACAAATAAAATGGTAAGAACATTAACAAAATGGTAAGTATTCAAATTTCATATTTGATTATAACAAAATATACTAAATTTTGCATAACCAAACGGTTGGACGTGGTAAAAATATACATATCTATATAGTGAGATTTATACATTCATGAATTTCAAGTGGCAATTTCTCGAGGATAAAGATAACATTGAGCTCTTTTCAAGGAGTTGCAGTTCGAAAGAAACTGCCTTGTTTATGTTGGTCATGAAGCATATTGATGGGTTCTTTGTAAATGCACAAAAATCTGCTGGATTTAATCCTAAAAGCACATGTCTTATTTACACATGGAGTTCACATCATGTACGTGGATCGGGACTACCTCCTCAATTTCCTCATTTTTCTGTCGTTAATACTCGACTAATAGGGAGTTTTCGTTCAGCAACGTACGCAGGATACTAGGACGGAGATTAACAATTGCACATAACAAAGGACGTCCGTCTTAAACATGTTAAAGTCTTTGTGGAAAATTGAAGAACCGGAACAGTAGTTTCGTCCTAGATTCAGAGCGAACAATGCATTTGCAATTTATCGTGCGCTCTTGATCTAGCACGGTATTGCCGTTCCGGTTCTTTCATTTTCGACAAAGAATGCCTAGGCAACCTTTGTCATGTGCAATTGTTAATCTCCGTCCTAGAATCCCGCGTACGTTGCTGAACGAAAACTCCCTATTATACAATCTCCAAAAAACGTTTTGCACATGGTCCTCTCCTTATTCTATTTGTAGTCTTTGATATTCCTTGACAGTTTTGTTTGACATGTTTGATTGTGTGAGAATTCCCACTCCGTTAATAGCAGATCTTTTTGCTAAACCGTTAAAAATATAATGATGTAACATTATTCATGCATAATATATGTCCCATCATACTAATCACAGTGCCAACAGAACAAACAATGTGCTTCAGTGAATTAACCTTACGTAGTAATAAATATGTGGTCCATTTCAAACAAGAAAATCAGTGACATCATTTTTCTGGTCTTCAGTTTCATAGATTATCTCTCTCGAAATTAATCTTTTAACAGTGTTTTTATATTAAGAGAAATTATAGTGGGTAAACCTCTAGTCCAATTTGTCCAATGTCCCGTTCTGTCCGCCTTCATGTCTTTCTATCTGTCTACCTATCCATCTATCTAGATAGATAGATGGAGAGAGGGATAATAATGCCGGTGCCGATTCATTCACGGATGAGAGAGAGAGAGAGAGAGAGAGAGAGAGAAGGGACTTCACAGCTTGCTTCCCATAAAAGGTTAATGGTAGAACGAATAAGCTGCAAATGCATATCTTGTAAAATTCCGCAAGATAAAGAACCAGGGCCCTGTTTCATAAAACTTGTCATCAATGACAAGTTGCAATAACTGCTATAAGCTACTGAAATCCTTGCATCTGAGTGGCTGAGAGCAAATTTGTCGGTAAAAATCACCGACAAGACACTTGATGAAACGCCCCCCTGTTCGTCACATTTGGTTGTCTACCCGCAACCATCCTAACCACAAAGGGACAACGAGCCAACCATCAGTTGGCATTACACACGGTACAGTCCCGACGGTGAAGGAATGAGAACGTCACTTCCGTGAACGTGACGCCATTCCACAGATGACGCCTCTAGCTGTTCATCCGAAAGTTCATTTTCCAAAGATTTCATTAAAAAATTTAATGGAATCTTCAGACAAAAGCATTAAAAGCTCGGACTGATGAATCTCATTTTTACATTTACATGTACTTTTTGATTAACCCACATTAATGAAAGATTTGTTGGGATTAACGCACTTTAGGAATTACGAACCAACGGAAATTCGTTAACCCCCTAAAAAACGACCATGCCATTCCCTGGACTCTGTTTGATGAAAGGTATTGACAGAGATCTGCACGTTCCGAGCTGACCTCATGGCGTTTGAGATAATGTTCCTGATCGGGTTTCTATCCCTCTAATCGGAGCGATTAATCTCATTGACGCATCGCGTTCTGGGAAGTCCAAGTACGTGTTTTACCTTAGAGGGGTGTGTACCCATTATCACTTTAATTTCTGAAATCATCCCTTGCCCTTTGTATATCCAGTTTTGCTGTTCTATTATGCTGAATTTCGTTCGCATCATTCAGATTCAATGAATAAAACTGGGTCTTATCATTACTAAACAATTGCCCGTTTATAAGTATATAAACCGGCCTCACTTCTTACATATTTTCTGTGCTCTTGTGAGTTTAAAACATCAAGAGGTAGTCATGATATGATTGCATTCTTTTTTCTGTCAATTTCTGAGCCGAGCTTTATTGTTTTTGTTTTAACGTGCGATTTGGAACTGATTTATATTTTTTATTTTATATTTTATATTTATTTTATAGTTCTTATATATATATATATATATATGTTAGCTACGCCCTTGTCTCCGGTCTCATCAATCCTCACACTATACAATTTACCGAGACGCAGTCGAAATGTTTAAGTTGGGTATCTTCGCATATATATATATATATATATATATATATATAATTGTGATCAGTCTCAGTGTTTTACGTTTGCGGTTCTCCGTCATATTATATGTGTGATCCCTAGACACTTTAATTCACCTCACTTCACTAACAAACACACACTATTCACTAGCTACACACAGTCTTAATACTTGTACCCAAATCGGGAAGGTAATTTACCACTTCTTACATATTCTTGTATATTGATAATTGCAGTACGATTAATTTCTGCCATGTCTACTTTATTTATATGTTTCTGTCGCCTAAATGCTTATCGTTTCATAACTTGTGTTCTATTTTGGTGATGTATTTAATATTCTCATTTTGTATGTGTGCTGTACTGTCGTTACTATTACTTATTATTGATTCCAGATCCTGATGAAGGGCAGGTGCCCGAAAGCTTGGTCATAATCATTGTGGTATATATAGTCTTGCAACGGCCCTCTCCGTAAACCACTTTTTTGGATCACACACACACACATATATATATATATATATATATATATATATATATATATATATATATATATATATATATATTGATTGAAGTACATGCTATATGTTTGTATTATCATTTTTAAAACCTAACGAAGGCCGGGAAGGCGGAGAGCTTGATCTAATAAAGTTGAAGTTCAGCTACGTCCTTGTCTCTTGTATCATCAATCGTCACACTATGTATGTGTGTATATATATATATATATATATATATATATAAAACACAGAAAAATATTACTCATGCACTAATGAACATCTTGATACAAATGTACGAGTGAAACACAATATAAGTACATAATTATCTAGCAAGTGTGAAGTGTCATTGCACCATTACATTTTTTCTTCTTGTACGTTGGTGACCAGGGGGGTGATTCACTAACTGGGATCGATATCATTCCTAAAATCAATTTTCAGGATTGATTTCATTCCCAGCTTAAAATTAATTCCACCTTCCTGAATCACTAAATCGCTTTTAGGATGGAATCAATTTTATCATGAATATATATGAGCGCAAATGAATATTTACGAGCGCACTCATTCCAACCAATCAACGTACTCAAATTTTAGTCACCGCCCCTCAGTCACCCGACCTAATTCTCTACTTAGCGCGTAGCTAGTGCGCGTTACCTAGCTACTGCATTAATTGCGCGCACGCATCGACTGGACATACACAGGGCTAGGGCCTATGGCTAGGGCAATGAGCGTGCAGGCAGGCACAGCGTAGCCGCACCCAGGTTGGGGCGCGGGCGGGCATGCAGTGGAGTGACCGTTTGTGATTGTTAGGAGCGATCCGGATCACTCCCAACCTTAAAATCAATTCAGAGGCTGGAATCAATCCCAAATACCTTAGTGAATCAGTCGCTAAAAGCGATATCGCTCTTAGGATGGATATTGTTCCTAAAATTGATTTTTTCTTATTTGGGATTAATTTTAGCCTTAGTGAATCACCCCCCTGTGCTCTCTTTTAAAACCTAGTTTTGCCATATTCTATGTAATGAAAAAGTATACCCTTGCTAATTGTATTTTGTATTCTTTTCGGGAATGTCCTTTATTATTGTGAGAAAATTGGCAACTAAAAATGTGATACCCCTCTTTTTTTTTTCTCGTTTGGTGACATTACATATAAATGATGACTCCATTGTCAATGGTGGGTTCTCCATATCATTAATGGTCTGAGCTCTCAAACATTTAAAGATTCTTTTATCTTGTTTGTTATTTTTTTAGATTAATCATAAACGTTGCCTGATTTCCTGTCACCAATTAATAAAAGTCACCTAAATATTTTAGCTACCTATTGAATTGATTAATCTTTATTTGAGCCAGAAGATATTCCTCGTACTTCAAACGACACTGTGATTTTTATTCTACATCTGCTGATCGTCTTACCACATCGCAAATTCAATTTCGATGTTTATCTTCATCCCAAACGTGTTTGGTCGCCACTACCCACGCGTACGTTGAGGCTACCTGCGAAAAATGATATAGTGTGGGGGAGACCATGTGGGTGCGCGCGCGGGTACGCTATCTTTCATTTCAACACTTGTGGGTGAAGGGCTTTGCGAATTGATTCTGTCGTGGTATATTTGCCCGCAGAACTCATGAATATGAAAAATGAGTGTGTAATCAATGAATGAAGGCATGAGTATAAAGAAACAGAGATAGAGAGAGAGAGAGAGAGAGAGAGAGAGATAGAAGGATGAGGGATTCAGTCTATATGAGGAGCGAAGGCAACGTTTCAGCAAGCCTCAACATAAATGTACGATGTACAATCCAAAAAGATTAAACGTTAATTCATTAACACTTACTGTGCGATTGTGCCATTTGGCACAGACTCTACACACATATCCCATAGAAGGGTATTTATGTGCCAAAGAGTTGAAAATGTGTACCTTTATGTAGATCTCCTTATTTGGACATGCTCTAAAAAATACAAAACGTATCAGAAAGTGACACACGTAAAAAACAAAAGAAAAGCGTAATTTTGTTCACAGGACATGCAATCTCGATGTAAAATGTGAAAATGGCAATGTAACAATGATAATATGTCATTAACTTTGAGTTTGGGGAAAGGAAACAACTCACTAGATGACGAAACTTCCGAAATAATGAAAATTCAAACTTATAAACCTTTATGAAAAATACGAACTTTCAAATCTTTGGCAGTAATGAATGTTAACAACTAGCATTAAAAATAAAAATAATACTTGTGGTTCCTTTCTATAGCGCTACAATGAATTTCTTTGAACCAGTTAGTACAGAAAATACATTATCAATTTTTCTTCATCTTTTGTCTAGGTTAATTAATGCCTTTGGTTATACAAATATTTTTTTTTCCTCGATAGGCAGATCATCGTAAATATCGTGTTAAAATGTCCTCCGGATATAATCAAGTAAATGTTTTTATTGAAAAGAAAAACAATTTAGAATATTCCCGATTTAATGAAATTTTTGATTTTTTTTTTTCAATCAAGGGGAATTCTTCTTACTGATTTCTACATACACCCACACATTCACCCCATATAATATGTATATCGCAGGTAAGGTTGTGTTAGCTAGTCAAACTGTGGACGTGGTGCGGCAATGGGACTAGGTGTATAATAAAATACACGAAAATTTACCACACAGTCCCAGCTTGCCCCACCAAAATGTACATATTAATTCATTCCAATCAATTCGAAATGAATGAATTGGAACTTAATATATTGTATATTCAAATTATGATAAAATGTACATTCATTTAGCTTACCCATAATTCTAATCATTTTTTTTTTGTTGTTTTTTTTTTTTTTTGTTGCGGTAGCCCCCCTTATCCGACCTTTCTTGGAAATTGAATTGGATTGAATTGTTCAGGTTTACTGAGTAAAAAACATTCGACATAGCAACCAAAGGTTGAAACAAATTGAATTTACAATAAAAATGTCATACGAAAAAATAAGCCGATAAAATACAATCAAAATACAAAATAGAAATAACATTAAACAATCAGTCTAACAGGGAAATGAATATGACAATCATAAAAGAACAGACCAGAAAATATATGTAGAAGAAGAGGGAATAAAAAGTAGGAAGCGGAAATCTAAAAACAAATCAAATGGAACTATTGCCTAAGAAAATACAAAATTGAGCTTTTGAAATAAGAAGTTAAATTGCAGTTAGATTAAAATGCAGAGTAATTGGTAATGCAATTTGGAGTAAGAAAAGAAAAGAAAAGAAAAATTGTAATATAAGATAAGAAAAAAAAGTGAATTCAAGGATACGGAACAACTTTTATTTGCCAGTACGAAAATCAAGATGATGTAATTAAAAAAAAAAAAATCTGAATCATAAAATCATATGAAAGTATATGTATGCAATGCAGGGTTATGACGACAACCTCTCAACTGTTTCTCAGAAATAGTATTGGTTCTTGACCTTCAAGAAGCATTCTTGTTCTAGATCGAGCGGCAAAGAATACATACACAGACGAAATACACCGCAAACTTCGTCTATATTAGTGATGCAATTCTAAGAAAAATAAGACCATTCGTCATAACAACTGCGAATAACTCTAATACGCCAAACAGACGTCAAGCTCAATTTCAGTGTATTTCGTATCATGTGCGTTTGAAACTGCTCTATTTCTTTTTTCTTAATTTGACTATAATATTGTTTATTATTTTCACTATATATATATATATATATATATATATATAATGCAGGAATGGGTCATGTTTTTGTAAAGCTTGTTTCATGTCGAAGATTGATATAATTTAGAGTTAACGGATGGATATTATACATGTAGCTCTAAACAGGGGCGGATCCAGGATTTCGTATAAGGGGGGGGGGGCACACAAATGCAGGATTGTCAACTTTGGGAAACTGCTTGGAGGGAGACCCATATTTTTTGGGTCTCTCGCCAGCCCTCCAAAAGTCGCTCAGTGGGGGGGGGGGGGGGGGGGTTATGGGGTCCAGTTCCCCTCCATAATTCTCTGACAAGCAAAAAAAAAAAAAAAAAAAAAAAGTTTTCTGCTCGAAAAGGGGGGGCACAATCGCAAATAGGGGGGGGGCACATTGCATTGTTTTCCCTCAAAAGAGGGGGGGGGGCATGGGCCGGGATTGCCCCCCCCCTGGATCCGCCACTGGCTCTAAATGTAAAGTAATCGCATAGTTTAATTTGATTATCTCCCAGATGTCATGGGCAAATGATTGGTAATCACAGAAATACCGTTAAAGATTTCATTTCCTCCAACCGCAAGATTTGTTTTTTAATTGCCCGTGTCACATTGAGCATGTGAAATGTGAATGACTGTCTTTACACTAGGTTCACATCCCGAATTTCAGTAAATGACATCATGCCCATTGGCGTAGTTGACTTTATACGAGTGCATGTACAGTGCGTCCCAGAAAAAAAGTTAGCAGTCAGAAAAAAGGCTCTCCAACGAAATATTACAAAATATTGGAAGCAAAATTTCAGACCTGTGAATAGCTTAGTGATTTGGTCACTTTCTAAAGGCTTGATAAAATCTGAGCTGCCTGGCCTTACATGCTATCAGTATATGTAATATGGTGTAAAAATGAAGCCCAGGAAAAAAAAACAACAACAACAACTTCAAAATCATCATGTGCTTCACAAAAGTAAACATATGCAAGTGACCGGAAATGCCAGACTCATTTTCCCCCATAGACTCAGTGTTAGACTAAAGCGTATGGCCATACGCTTTCGTAAATGGGAGTATTCAGTCATGGATATCTTAATGATAGCAATTATATATTTGAAAACCTTTCTATGCCTGGCTATTCATTTATCCTTCTGAACATCATTATACAAGACAGGTATCAAAATTCAACAATTTATTAAATCAAGCCTCCACAAAGTTACCGAATCCCTTTAAATGACACCTGAAGATCTGGGGCCCGTTGCACAAAACTTGCGTTTAATCGCAAATCAGAAAAATCAATCGCAAGTTTATTTTCAGCCAATCAGAAGTGCGCATTTAGGACTTGCGTTTGATTTTTAGGAGTTGCGATTAAACGCAAGGTTTGTGCAACGGGCCCCTGGCGATATTTCAGGCTCCAGTATGCAAAAGCCACTTTTGTGAAAAGGTGCAAAATCCAGACTTGCCAGGAATTGCTATTTGTTTTGGCTGGTATCAGCAAAGTTGAGAGTCATGAAGGGGCTTAGAACTGTCAACTTTTAATGGTTCGCGAATTTGTAAATACCAGCCAGAACAAATACAAATTCAAGTCAAGTCTGGATTTTGCACCCTTTCACAAAAGTGGCCGTTGATTACTCGAACGTAAACTAAGTTTGAAACTCAAGTTTGACCGATTATATTTCTATTGTCATCATGGTCATGGCAGAATCATCGCTCTGCGTATCCGGCGTACCGGACAACTATCCCCCCGGACAACTACCCCCTGGACAACTACCCCCTAGGACAATTACCCCCACGACAACTACCCCCCTGGACAATTACCCCCCCCCCCCCGTACAAATACCCTCAGAATTTTGGGGTAGTTCCCCGGGGGGGGGGGGGGGTGGGTATCGGGGAAATCTTCATTTTATGGGGGGGGGGGGAATTTTTTCCTGGGGGTACTTGTCCGGGGGTAAATGTCTTGGGGTAGTTGTCCTGGGGGGGGGGGGGGTAATTGTCCAAAGGGGTAGTTGTCCAGGGGATAGTCGTCCGGGGGGGGGGGGTAGTTTTCCAGAGGGTAATTTTCCTAGAATCATTTTATGATTTTTAGATCATGCGAAGAGCGCAAAAAAAATTATTATAAGGGGCAGGGTCAAAAATGAAAAGTATGAAGAGTGTGATTTACTGTAAATGACCGAGGGGCTATTGTTCCCAGCTGGTCATCCACTATAGCCAAATTCTCAAGAATCCTAAAAATGAAATTCATCCACTGTCTAAATTTCAAACATGGAATTAAACATGATAAAATTGACTTAAGCCTCGAAGTTATCTCGTGCTTGTTGTTTGTTTTTGTAAAGAGATATATTCATGTGAAATGACGTGTATTGTATGTTTGTTTGAATGCTTTTGCATATATATTTCAGTGATAATGCATGATTGTAATTGTAGTACTTGAATGTTTGTATCAGTGCAGTGTGTATGTTTCTCATGGAAAATCATTTGAAAATACAGCAGCCCTACACTCTTCGAAGAAATAATAATGCACAGACTAACAAGAGCAGTGCATTTTGCAACTTTTCCCCTTTTGACCTTGCCGCTTATTATGATGTTCTGCACAATCCACGACTTCTTAATTATAACAAATGGGATACCGTTTTTAAGAATGATAAACAAACTTTCAAATGATGCTAAAGATAGCGAACTTCTTCCTAGGATGACACGAGAACATCATCATACTGACATCATCTGTTTTCCCGGAAAAGGATATTTCAAAGCATTTGACCGGAGAATGCATTTAAAATCGTAAGCATTAAGGGCTCTTGGATTCAATCCTTCGTAATGTGTAGAGGAAATCTTAAATATTAAAGGCTTTGCAATTGAGTACATAATAGGCTTACACTCTCAAAGACGCACTTTATCATTGCTTACAGAGAAGGATGAGTTCTGGAAAAGAGTTCTGGATAAGGTAAAATTTGATTGTGAGCTTTCTCATTCCTTTTATGTAAATTTGGAAGAATATCAAAGCAGAAATGCCCCCTAAAATAGAAACGAGAAAAGGCTAAAGTGTTTGGGCCAAACGTGTATGTGCAGTCTCATATAATACATATTTTTGTGTGCAGTGCATGTGCTTTTCAGCGAGATTAGCTCAATATCTAATTTGTATGATTCCAAAACCTCACAGTAATTCTTATGTCATGGGCCGCAGAACCGGAGGGGGGGGGGGGACGGGGCTGGGGGCTACAGCCCCCCGCTCTTTTTTAGTAGACAAGTTTCATAAAACCTTGGAAAAAAGGTTCGAAAATTGTCATTAGTGAGTGAAATCAAATCAGCCCCCCCCCCCCCACTTTCAAAAACGCTCAGCGGACCCTGTATGTAAACATGATCTACCTTTCCCATTGCTTTGAGATAGTTTATTTCACAATTTAATTGCATGACCAGTACTCAACTTCATCCTTAAAATCTCATGATACCGGAACATATTTCCTTTTTAAAGAAAGATAATCGAAACGGACGAAATTATCCGAAAAATATAACTTCATATAACGTACATGAATCTCGATATCTGGTGCAAGAAATATCCTTATCAAAAAGAAATATATATATTTGTATGTTGCCTATTTTCATTTATTCTGCTTTTAATCAATCACTTTCGGGAAACGTCTGCACTCCACTTGCCATTCTACCACTATCATGCCCCTAAAAATCACACATGATACGGCGGCATCCGTTGCTAATGACGCTATTTAGTGCTACAAAAAAGGTCCATCTGTCAAACAGTTCGTGATGCCATTCATGAAAACATCAACAAGATCTAAATTAAAGCTGATATCATCGAGAGACCTTGAATTTGAATGTCGCTTTGATGAAAAGGAAAAAAAAAAAAAAAAAAACGGTCGCGGATTTAAAAGAGATAATTGAAGGTCAACAATCATATCCCTTAAGCGAATAACCAAGAACAATACTCGCCACGCAATTGCTTTCGTTTCTTTTCTTTTTTTGTATTTATGTTTTTATTGAAAACCAAAAACAGAAACATAAAACACAAAAATAACAAACAAATATAAACATATATACATGTATATATATATATATATATACAATGAGTTAAGTCCAATAACATGCATCATAAATAAAAAGGGTATCTTAACATGTCTATTTACATAATTGCTTTCGTTTCTTTAGTAGACTTCTTCTATGAAATGACAAATGAAAGACTCAAGCTGACCTTGACAAAAGAGGACATCAGACATTCCCACCGGCTGCCTTTCGAAAAATATAGAAGCTTTGAAGACGCTTAGCCACTTGACAATGAGCAGCAAACGCAATGTACTCAAGCAAGATGACGAACCCAAACTTGACGTCATCATTTTTATATTCGTGTCTTACCGTATGCGAAGACTTATCCTGTCTTAACGTCATGAACTGTAAGGATCTCAAAAAGTCAAAGCGAAAATCGTGGAAGGATTCTCGCCGCCAGGTCATCGGACGGTACACTTGTGGCCTATTCAAAAGTAGTGGAGACAACACAATCAAAACCTTGTTTAATCACTAGAGAAGGTGATGTAAATTGACAACTGACATGTATATTCCATAGCTGTCTAGCAATTAATGTTTCTACAGACAGGACAGATATATATATATATATATATATATATATATATATATACATATTCATAATCATGTTTCAAACTACCATGTAAAAGCTACATATAGAATTTGATATAATTATTTTAATGTACTCTGTATATGTGTTGAATTTACTACGTACATGCACGTCCACAATTATACACGATTTCTTACAATGGCGGCAGGAGTGTAAATTTGGACAGTCACAGAGCGGTACAAATGTCCCCTATCATCAGATTATATCATCTTAAGTGACATGAATTTTCTTAATCATTTTGTAGTAGTATTTTCTTCATATTATGGTAAAGGATATTTCACACCTTCTTTTCATAGGGTACAAATGACCCCTATCATCAGATTATATCATTTTAAGTGACATGAATTTTCTTAATCATTTTGTAGTAGTATTTTCTTCATATTATGGTAAAGGATATTTCACACCTTCTTTTCAATGTTTATTTTTTACTGTTTAAGTCTATTGATATACTGATATTTAATTTATTGTTTTTTGTACTGAATAATGTACTGTTATATTGTCAAATGCATTGTACCGTATTTTCTCAGAAGGAAATAAATGAAAAAAAAAAAGAGAGGAACGAAGCAGTCTTCTTGATTGCTTAGGTGAAAAAAAGTCCCCACAGGTTTTCTTTGGCTTAGTCACGCTCCTGGAACACTTACCTCAGAAAAACTCTTAATTTGATGTCACTATTGCATTTTGTTTCTGAAATAAAACATTGTTAAGTTCTCCTTTAAGTAATGGTGTCGTGGCCTAGTGGATACGTCACCGGACTGTGAATCAAATGGTTCCCGGCTCGAATCCAACCCGCGGCACAAAAGTCCTTTGGCAACATTTTAATCTATAAAATTTAGCACACTCATTCCAGGTGAGGTCAATGGGTATCTTGCTGGAAAAAATTCCTCAAAATGTAATTTCTTGTCATCGACCATGTTGACGTACGCTTAAAAAATGCAAAAAAAAAAAAAAAAAAAAAAAGAGGCCGACTCTTGATTTTTGCTCTTGAGATGTAAGTAATTTTGAAAATGAAATGAACGACTACGCGATTATTTCGAACCTATTTTCTTTGCAACATTAACTAGCAATGGTAGATCACTATGGGTAGCAATAATAAGGGTGATCTCTTAATGGTATTATGGTCTGAGCTCAAGTTCTGTCCGAGACTTAGATTAAGGCATATCAACTTTCCACCACTTCGTTTTCGCTTTTCAGACAAAGAAATCAGGAGAAAATTTTCAAAATTTTCAAATCAAGGCACTCTTATTTCTATACCCAAAAGCTTTGTTTGAGGACGGAGATAAAGGAAAGTATACAGGAATATTAGGGCGAAGTCGTGTTAACCTCTGACAGATGGTATATTCTTACTGTTAAAAGAAGCTTTTCGATGCATCAAAGTCATAGAAGCTCTCTTCGGTTTCACTTTAGCCTGAGGTCGACGTGGAAAGCATGTAAATATTGCACTTTGAGTGTCACGTCCTCCTACTTTCAGCCATATCGAACATATTCTCATTTATATTTTCTTCTCCGTTTCTGTAGTTATATCACATTTCAGGTAAATAACAGGAAGAGCATCAACCGGTCACACCACAAATGGGGAGAAACAGGCAGCTTGATGAAAATTCTTAAAACAAACTAAAAGGAAGCCTGGATATTCCGTTGGGTACGGTATACTGTGTAGGATGAAACAGAACAACGGTTATTTATGATTGCGTCTTCATGGTCATAAGGAAGCGCATTTGTAGAAAAAATTCTCTGCTTAACCCTTTCAAGACAATTGACCACATTTTGTGGTTTGGCTCAATAACTTTTGATTCAGAGCTCTAAAAAAATATACCAGATGCATGAGTAGAAAGAGCAAACATTTATGCACACACTCTGTCCATTTTTGTTGCATGACCATATTGCGTTTGATACCAGGAATTTTTAAAAAGAGAATAAGCTTTAAAAACCTTAAATTGGCAACACATTGAGAGGTTCAAAATCAGTGGTTTCTATCAAAATTGGCATTTTTTCAACTTTTCGACAAAATTCGTAACCATGTATATTGTTTTCAAAGACATTACACGTTATTAGAACTTTGTAGCACTAAAAGAAAAATATAATTGTTGTCAATTTGAAGAACAAAATGCGATCAATTTAGCCCTCAAATAATTCCTGTCCTGAAAGGGTTACTATAATCCAAATACCATATTAGTCAGACTGTAGACGTGTTGTGGTCTACTAGATAAATCAGGGCACTGTAAACCACAAAGTACGGGGTCAAATCCCTGCCAAAAATAATACTGCAATATTACAAGACATGTGCTAAACTTGACCCAGGTGTGGTAAATGGGTAACTGGTATTAATGTTCCTTGAAATGCACTGTGCGCTAATAACTATTGCCGAAGCTACAGCCGCGATGATAATTTCCAAAACTCTTAGGAGGCGCTTATAGGGACATTATATCATATTGTTTCACAGGAATGGATTTTATAATTAATCACTTTTTAGCACTTAACAAAAAAGTCGAAATACCCTTCGGCCAAACTTTGCGCCCCAAAATGTTCTGGTTGAAAGAAAAAGACATTTGTCCGGCTTACCTTCCCTCGTTTATAACTGAAAAGAAAGCGATTGATACAATTAAGTTCAAATCCGATCATATGGATAGTGTTAATGTTGAGAGGTGCAATTAAAATAGCTACTTTGATACCTAAAAAGTTTTCAAACACAGTCCAGAGTTAAAAGCTCTAACAAAATTTGCTAATTAACTACGCTCACAAATGTTAACAAATGTTGATACTATTATCAAAAAGAAAGGCAAGGAGGGGAAAAAGTTTGTCCCTAGTTTATCCTACGCAGGTGCCTTCTTGAGGTACACAATCGTGATGATGTGTATTAAATTGATATGAGCATATTCATAGAGAAAATGGGCGCTTTGAGCTTAAAGTCGGTAGATGAAACTAAGAACCGGCAGGGAATTATCTTCCCCTGGCAGGATAAAGAAAGATTTGAAGAAGATTATCTATTTTCCTAAAATGCCCCAAAGCATTCTTAGTGAAGGACCCAGTAGGATGTAGATGGAAAGATATTAAATTGATCAAAAATTCTGAAATGAAACTTTGTCCGTTTGAAATACTGTCGAATGGACTACTATTGGAATGATAGAATCCCCTTTTAAAAATGCAGGAGCTTTAATTGTTTTGGATGAATTATTTGTGATTATTTAAACAAACCTTTACCTCTATCTTCGCAAACTTTTTTGTTTCTAGATCATTTCGTCTGTTTGTAGCTAGTAGGGCGTTAGCTCATATACTTTAACATTAACGCCACTAACGCCATTATGGCTCTAAACAGACGCTATCCAAGCTATGTTTGTGTGTTCTTTCTACGTAACACTTCCCAAACAATGTTTTTGAATATTCGCCACCCCATATTCATATCAATAACTGATAAACACTTCTGTTATGCAGTAAACTATAGGCAGTTTCAGAGTAAATATTAATTGGAGGTGATACTGATACCTTTCACATTATTAACGATAGGTGTATACGATGCAGGGATACGGGTAATAATTCATAAATTACGATCATTCTGGTAATAACCCTATTCCCTATTTGGTTAGTGATGTAGTATATTTGTAATTTTTATATCTCATCAAGGATAATTTTCATGATGAAATAGCTACAATACCACTACAATACCTTTGTCTTAACAATGCAAAAATTATATCTTGAAAAAAAAAAAAGGTTTGAGCTGCGAAACGCGTACATTTAAATATGATATACTCGCTGTCTTTAACTTTAAATCTGTTAATACAGAAAACTTTTAAAGCTTTTAACGGACATGACGGAAAAGCTGAACAACGCGCTTTGATAATGCATTTTTGTGCGGTTAGTGCACGTAACATTTACATTTACTCTTTGATATGACATTTACCCTCGATAAGAGTTTGATCACATTTTTATGACTCAGTTCTTCCCATTTTAACCCATTAGTATTTTGCTAATTGTCTCCTAAATATAACAAAAGAAATACGAATTTTACAAGAAGAAGAAGAAGAAGAAGAACAAGAAGAACAAGAAGAAGAAAAAAAAAGAAGAAGAAGAAGAAGAAGAAGAAGGAGAAAAAAAAAAGAAGAAGGAGAAGAAGAAGAAGGAGAAGAAGAACAAGAAGAAGAAGGAGGAGAAGGAGAAAAAGAAGAAGAAGAAAAAAAATAAGAAGAAGAAAAAGAAGAAGAAGGAGGGGGAGGAGGAGAAGAAGAAGAAGAAGGAGAAGAAGAAGAAAAAGAAGAAGAAAAAGAAGAAGAAGAAGAAAGGGACAAAAATGTGAACTAGTTTCATGCTTTTCTGTACTTGCTCGAACAAGTATAGTATTAGGAAATGAGATGATCGAATACAGAGGTATTGATAGAGGTCTTAGGGGATTGGCTGGCACCCCCTTCTGGAAACTTCTGACAGCAAAATTTCCCCTTTTTTATAGACCTTATAGGTAATCTAGAAAAATGGAGATTGACATTGGTTGTTACATTTTTACGATGTTTTGGAGCACCTTCCAGCAGATTTGAAATAAGAGTTCCTCTTTTGAAAGGCTTGTCGTCAAGTTTTATATTTTATCTACAGAGTGTTTCTCTTTTTTTTTTCCTAGCGAAGCCCCGGGTCACACCAATATAGAGTGACAATAATCAGGGTAATGTAGGTTTGGGTATAATCTGAATTCTACTTCACAGGAAAGTGCTTTAGGGTGCCTACTATCCTATCTTCGAAATATGTAGCAATAAAATTGATGATGTCTATAGACTACAAATGTAATATGTTATATTTAGTATAGAAACATAAGAATATTTCATACGTATTTGATTGTCTAAAAATACATTACAATCTATTTATTTCATTCTAAATTCACCAATACGTGGACTCAGACATATGTATTTTTGTGTCCACTGTGTGGATGGGAGTGTGTGCGGGTGTAGTGTGCGCAAATGTGGGTGTGTGTGTGTGCGTGTGTGAGGGTGTGGTGACTGCAAATGCGAAGATTGTTGGTTCGATCCCCGGTACGGCATTTATGCCCTTGAGCAAGGCATTTTATCTACATTTCTTCTTTTATCGTATACTAAATTAATGGGGTTTGGCATATTAATACGTGAGTGTGTTTTTTGAAAAAAAAAAAAAGATTAAAAAGTAAGGACTTGTGTATGGGTATGTTGGCGGTAGTGTCATATACATTGGTTTATCCAAACTTGGTGTTACTGGACTTAACGATTTCATTAGCCCACTCTCATTTTTAATTTTTTTTTACTGTAATAAATATTTTTTTATTTTTTTTTAAATTTTTTTTTTTGTATTACGGAGAGGTGGAGAAGGGGTGGTCAGGAGTGTGGCTATCATGATGTCAAGGTGTTATAACACAAGGGCTATTTGGGAATTATGTCTATTTTGAAAATGTGTGTACTTTGGACGTGTTATACACTTCGTAAGAAACTTTATAAACTATATAAAACTGTGGGTTAATATGTCAAGGTGTTATAAAACAAGGGCTCTTCGGGAATATGTCTATTTTGAAAATGCTTTTACTTTTGATGGATTATTGGTTAATATTTTTTCTCGTCTAGTGAAAGATTACTTTAGAGGGCATTCTACGTTTCAGATTAGGAATCACTTAACTGACATTTTCTCGGGATTGACGCTCGGGCTTAAAGAGGGTTAATACAGATTTTAAAACACTTTAACGTACACAGATTATAACAACTCCGTTTATATAAGCATTCCGATCCATTAGCTAGAAGGTAGTGGAAATTTAAAAAAAAAAAAAAAAATACAGAGAAAGAGAACACATTATGAAAAGATGGTACCAAGATTTTTAAAACAACCTTTTTTTCTTCATTTTGACTATCAGTTAGATGATGAATGTACAATACTTAAGCATCTAGTTCTATATTATGTATCTCCCTCTCTCTCTCTCTCTCTCTCTCTCTAGCGGTTGCTCTTCTCACCCTTTTTCTTTCTTTAAATTATTCTTTCCCCAGAGGCGTTTGGCAAGTTCTCGCATGGAGGAGGGGGAGGGGGGGGGGGGGGAGCTGTCGTCACTTGCCCAGATAGATATATGTAGCAAAGAAGCAATGAAGAAGAAGAATATATGTTGAAGAGCTTTTTGGATTACATTTTTATTACATATATTATTTATCGAAGTAAAATGAGCAGGTTTTCAATGAGATTGCGTTTGCTGCCCGAATGAGAAATGATGGTTTCTCAGGGGGCTGAGAAGGGGCAGGGGGATTGAACATTATCCCATATTGTATGGGGCAGCTAATAATCCCGTCCAACACCCTATAAATGGATAAGAATGCATTACCAGTGACAGGGCGGATCCAGGATTTTGTAAAAGGGGCGCACACAAATTTCCCAAAATTCTCTGACAAACCAAAAAATATTAAGAAGAAAAAAAAAAAGAAGGTTATCAATTCTAAAAAAAAAAAAGGGGGGGGGGGCACGGGCCGGAATTGCCCCCTAAATCCGCCACTGCCAGTGACAATCAATAACCATAACAAGGATCATAGATTTCGCTCGACCTTTTTGCCCCCCCCTCGCTTAACCATAGGAACTGAGAACTTGAGATATAGGTTAGAGCCGCTGGAACAATTGGACTTGTATGCCGATATTATTAAAGTTTTAAGTTTTATTTCTTGTTCCAGTTGGGCCTGATCAAGCATTGTTGTTGCTTTTAACGGCTCTCACAATTTAGTGAAATAAGTCTCAATCACAGATTGCCTAATTAAGGAAATCAATCTGGAGCCTGCCTCTCTTTTAAAATAAATGACTTTCATGTTTGCCTTCTATAAGTAAATGACAAATTGATATACTGTAGACTTGAGTCAGAAATTAAATTATTAGTGTCTGACATCCTATCGTAGGAAGCAAGCAGGTCTACATGCAGTACACCTTGTATTTATAGCTTCGCTTTTGTGTATGGCCTGACGCAGGGGCGGATCCAGGATTTCGTATAAGGGGGGGCACACAAATGCAGGATTGTCAACTTTGGGAAACTGCTTGGAGGGAGACCCATATTTTTTTGGTCTCTCGCCAGCCCTCCAAAAGTCGCTCAGTGGGGGGGGGGGGGGGGGGGGGGGGGGGGGGGGGGGGGGGGGCGAGCAAAAAAAAAATTTTCGCCAGCCCTCCAAAAGTCGCTCAGTGGGGGGGGGGGGGGGGGTAATGGGGTCCAATTCCCCTCAATAATTCTCTGACAAGCAAAAAAAAAAAAAAAAAAAAGGTTTTCTCCTCGAAAAGGGGGGGGGGGGGCACAATCGCAAATAGGGGGGGGGGGGCACATTGCATTGTTTTCCCTCAAAAGGGGGGGGGCACGGGCCGGGATTGCCCCCCCCCTGGATCCGCCACTGGCCTGACGTCATAGTAGACCCCTCTGCTTTTTCAAGCGCGTTGCCCGGGGACCACTTGAGAATTACAGGTAAGCGACGCCTCCTCATCACGCGCATGCAAGTGTATCGATCACTCCTAAGAGAGAGAGAGAGAGAGGGGGGGGGGGGGAGTAGGTGAGAGAGAGAGAGAGAGAGAGAGATCCAGTGAGTGGGAGAAATTAGAGACAGAGAGAGAGAGAGAGAGTCAGATAAAATGGAGATCGGACGATTTTCTCGTCCCTATATCCTTCGAGTGACTTGATGACGACCGCATTCACTAGCGCCCGCATGACGTCATAATGCGTAATGAGGACTTTCTGGCACCAGCAAGCACATTTATGAGTCTAGTGAAAATTGATTTAAAATAGTATGAATCTATTATTGTCTAATAGATAGAAATTACTAGAAAACTCATTCAGGCAGCTGTGATTATTTCCATCAAAGTATGATTTTGTGTGTATATAATATGTATATTTATTTATAAAACAATCAAATATGTATGTTTGAATTTATTTCGTCATATGATCTAGTATATATATATATGAATAATTTGAAATATACACATGGTGTATGGGACATAAATATTCTCCTACGACATGGCATATTTTCCATTCAAATCTCTCCCGAATGTACTCTGATTTATCTTAAGTCAAAAAGCGAGACTTTGGGAAAATTATATCGTTTCATTGATTGATTGAAGAAAAGAAAAATCGGTCAAGAATGTAACGTTAATATTTGTCATCGGTTTTGATATAATGGACAAATTCGTATCCATTTCTTTCCATTTATGATCTTAATACATTGTGAAATAATCATCTACCCAAGCTAGAATAATGGATAGTAGTTTTCAGTCTTTGGGCATTTTATTGAATAGCAACTACTCCCACGGCATAATTATGAGATAATCAGTTAGATGTCAGACTTGATCCAAATGTATCAAAATAAACCAGTAAGCGGAATCACCTTTGGACAATATTGAATATCAATGAATACCATCGGCGAATCGTATAAAGATTTTGCTTTTAAAGAGATAACAAAATAATTTGCCCCAAGACTTCTATTTTCTGTTTATTCAATTATATATAGGAAGAAAAGTAATGGTAAATCAGATATTGAAGTAAATGGTGATTACAGCATTATTGCTCTAGTTTTTTGCATGAAAAAAGAATAAGAAATGACGTCTAGAAAGAGGTCTTCCCTGAAGAAACTGACACAATTCTAGGTAATCTGAGAGAGCTACATTCGTCATCCTCCTTCACATATACTAATGCCATTCATAAATCATGTTCGTTAGAGATATGAACATTAAAGTTAAAACACGGGCGTTACACAAAATAACATCCTGTTCATGTCATACACCATAACATTTCATCAGATCTAAATGATCTAACCTGAAGATCAGTAGCATATCTGGACTTTGGCTTCGGGGGGGGGGGGGGGAGGGGGGAGAGAGAGAAGCAAAAATATCTGAGCCAATGGTGATCCAGAAAAAAAAACAACACTTTTAAGCCCCTTATTGGCATGGGAAGGGCTGGGTTGTGTGTATGGGGGGGGGGGGGGGTGTCCAATGTTACTTTTACCCTTCTATTCATAATTTGCAAATCATTCAATTGATTGGATTTCATTTTTAATCCATTGTAGTGGCATAAACAACAGTACAATGCATCATAAATATTTGCGAACTTGGTAAGCGAGCGAGCAAATTTTTTTTTTACCTCTGTCGTTTCGATGGAAAGTGTTTGGACAGCTTCATTATTTATAATTCATGAAAAAAAAATCGCTTAAAATGTGGCAATGAAGACCATTTGATGATTACAGCAACAAAGCATTCAGGGATATACTACCCATCGAATAGGAGGTCGGGCAGTCTATTATTACATTATTTCTTCTTTGTTGAAAGGGAGGGGTTGGAATTATTGCCCCTCCCTTAAAAATGTGGGTTTGTGGTGGGGGCGTGTACCCCTGTCCGCGTGGTTTGTTTAGCATTGTGAGCACCTGTAAAATGGTGAATGGGAAGAGTAATTGATCCTGATCGGAAATCTTCCTAGATCCGCTCAGAGTTTTCTAATTTTATGAATGCTAAATGAGAAAGCTCTATAGGACTGCACAAACAGCAGCTGCTCAATATAGATTATGGATGTTCTGTTTCGTGAGAGAAGACTGTTAACCAACGTGACAGTCTCATAATTTGGTTGAATCATCGTCGTCAAACGAACGTTTCTGTTAGCTCAGTAGATTTACGAAATGACGACACCTCACGAAATTATACCTGTCATGGAATCATTTAGCTTTAGATTATCACTTCTAACAAGGGCTATTATTAGATCAGATACGCAATACTAGAATTTTGCAACCCCAACGCGAATTTCCTTAGTCTTCAATATAACACATAGTTGTGTATCCCAGGCATACATAATTAAGTTGAAAACATTCGTTGGCTCTTAAGAGGTCATTCAAAGGAGACTAGTGCAGAGTATGAAAGTGTATGGTCCGATGACGGATCCCTGTGGTACTCACATTTGTAATTGCTTTGGCTTCAGACTGGACCTGTGTAAAATTTATTACCTGCGCACAAGAATCTGGAAATCACAGTGCACCCACAGCCCGAAAGCTTACGACACCGACAATGTAAGACTGGTGAACCCTCAGAAAATCTGTCAAAAATCCCGCCAGACCGACAATATAGGCCTTCTGGGACGTCGTCTTGTAGGCAGTAGTAGCCACCAGAATTACAATCTTGCAATATGCTGACAGATCAACATGATCAATGGTAATCTTTACGGTTGCTACAAATTTATGTCGAAAGAGCTTATGGGATGCGGAATGTATGATAGCTTTAATACAGACAATGATCCTCTAGATGCTTCCTCAGCTGAGCGGCATCTTGCATAAGCAGGTAAAATTCTCTCACATATTTTTGCAATTAAAGTATAGAACGAAATCAATATGTAATGTTTAACCTACTAATTTTCCTTTTCGCTTAGGGGGAGAACGTACGATTTATTTTAGGCTGCAAATATACCTTAAAAAAAAAATAAACAAACAAACACGAATGGTAGAGCGATAAGTGTAGTTACAAACAATATAAGGTTACAATCTTCACTATCCTTCATTTGTTGGGCAAAGTAGGTTTTAGGTGTAGTGAACATAGTTTGAAGACATTAATATAAGGCTCTGTCACCTAACAGGTATCAAATAAGAGGCCAATAAAAAAGGTATTAGTACACAGTAAACATTGATGAATTGCAATAACTTTACGTAAGTTAATAAGTAATCGGTGAAGTGGATATTTCCTTCTTTGTTGATATAAAGAACTTAACATTACGAATTGTATTGTAATTTGTACATAACGTGCTTAGAAGCTTGGAAAATAGAAACCCCAATTGGATCATGTATGCCATGCATTAATGGAAAAGGTTTCTTAAAGAAAAATCATGACACTTAAAAATTATTTCGAATAAAAAGATTTTCTGGAAGTGGAAAGACATAGATATCAACTTATTAGAAAGTCAGCACTAACGAAACGTATGAAAACAACTTAGAATATTTTATAAATTCAAAAGCGTACGAGTACCTCTCCAGAGGGGCCTGATGTATTCTGCCCTAATATCAACTTTCGCGTTTTAGATTTTGCGAGAGAGTAAAGCGAGCAAGCTAAAAGTCTTGACAGTTTTTGTAGAGAAAATGTACAGAAATTACATATTCGGGTGCCTTCCTGCACAAACATGAGATTATTCGGGTACCTCGCTGCCCGAAGATGAGGTAGTCGCCACTTTCAAGATCCTCAGGGGGTTGTCGCCTATTATTGACTAAAATCATGAACGGTTATGGCACTTTCGTTCCTTATAATGATCTAGAAAGTATCTTAAGTTGCCAATATCACAGGCATTAAAAAAAATGTTTTAATAATCGAGATAACATTTGCGCTTCAGTGATGGCTTACGATGAAAACTGTTATTTTAAAATTTTATTTCATTTTTTTAACTTTTTTTTGGGGGGGGGGGTGGTCGGGAGTAGTCCAAACATATCTTACGGAATTGTTAATTTAAATGATATATATCATCAATCCAACAGCAAGAATTTAGTAGTTTTTAGCATGAGCTAAAATTCTTCTTGTATTATGTTACCAATTCTTACATGATTAATAAGCAATTTGAAAATTTTGCGAGTGCTAATACAGGCCAATTAATCAAATAAATAGCCGACATCAGCCGTTTTTAAAGGCGGCGAGGAAAAAAAAAACCCTTTTTGGTATTAATATCCCAAGGCCTATTTCCTGATTTATGATAGAAAATGAACATAACTATTTCAAGCCCCACGAGTAACACGTACATACATGCAATACATTATATATATATATATATATATATATATATATATATATATATATATATATATATTATAAGTGTATATATATATATATTATAAGTGTAAGCAAATAACATATACAACAGCTTTGGCAACTCTCGTGGAAATTATACAATATTGTGAGAAATGAAAATGAGAGAATAATGGTTGCACAGCTTAAAAATTCATATATATATATATATATATATATATGTATAAAACACGCACATAAACACACATATTGTTTATTCTTTTGATAGAAAATGATATAATGCATATCTATTGTTTTTTTTATAATCGAAATAACATTTGTGCTTCAGTGATGGCTTATGATGAAAAGTCTCATTTTGACATTTGAATTTAATCTAATTTCATTTCATTTATTTACTTTTTTAGGGTGTGGTCGGGAGTAGTCGTAACATATCTGATTGCATTGTTAATTTAAAAGATATATTTCATAAATCCAACAGTAATAATTTAGTAGTTTTTAGCATGACCCAAACTAATTCTTCTTGTATTATCTTACCAATCCGTTACATGATTAATAAGCAATTTGAAAATTCTGCGAGTGCTGATACAAGCCCATTAATCAAATATATAGCCGACATCAGCCGTTTTCAAAGGCGGCGAGGAAAGAAAAACCTTTGCGTTACCAATATCCCCAGGCCTATTTAATTCACCTACTGAATTATAATACAATGCAAACCTACTACAAAGAACAAAGTTATGTTAAAATACTTGTATTTTTCTATTGAAGTATTTTTTTATATACAAAAAAGATTTTTTTTCACTGAGTAAAGAGTAGAAGAAAATTAACACAACTATTTGAAGCTACACGAGTAACACGTACATACATGCAATACATCATTTATATATATATATATATATATATATATATAAAAATTGTGAGAAATGAATTTCTCATTTTTTAATTTCTCACAATTATAATTATTTCCACGAGAGTTGCCAAAGCTGCTATATATGTTATTTCCTTACAACTATATTTATAAATAAATATATATATATATATATATATATATATATATTTATATAGTTCAGTTCAATTTATTCATTTTCTCAATCATAAAAATCAACAATGGCAAAACATACAAAGTCAGTATACAAATATGTACATATCCGATTGAAGAAAAAAGGAAAATACAAAAAAAAGTTTTGTAAAAACTTGTGAGGCGTAGCTTCCTATCATAAAAAGAAAGAAAATCAAGCAGAAAAACAGACAAAAACAACAGCAAACACCAGCAAATATATGGGGGTGGGGGGGGGGGGGGTGGGGTTAATGGTAAATGTACATCAGTAGATTATGGGTTTTCCTGAATATGAATCAATATATAATTTCTTCAACTTTGCTTTAAATGAATTAATAGTAGTAGAACTTCTTACATCGTCCGGAAGATTGTTACATAGTCGTGGACCACAATATCTAACAGAATTAAGTAGTGACTGAGTTTGAACTTTTGAATAATGAAATTTATTACTTGAGCGAGTGTTATGGTAGTGAATGAATTTATTGATAACGACCATTTCGGAAATGTTGCTAGGAATAATATCATGAATTGTGCGAAACATTAAAGCTGCTATTTGAAATTTGTGTATATCATAAATATTCAAGGTTTTTAGACGAAAAAATAACGGACGTGAATGAGCTCTAAATGATGACTTTGTGCAAATTCTTAATAATTTCTTTTGTAATATATGTAAGGGTTTCAATTTGGTTATACCAACATTCGCCAAAATAATATTACAATATTGTAGATGTGGAAAAGTGAGGCAATTATACAACATAAACAATTCCTTTACTGGCAAAAATAAACGAAGTAGACACAGAATTCCAACAGTTTTGGAAACCTTATTTATAATGGTAGAACGATGTTAAAGATAACGTATCATGTTAAAAGATAACGTATCATCTAAAATTACACCAAGAAACATGACTGTTTTAGAGCAATGTAAAGAGGTTTTGTCTATATGTATTTTCACAGCAGAAATATCACGTTTTATATGTTCTTTACTAAAGTACATGACATTTGTTTTGTCGTAGTTTATTACCAATTATTTTGCATTAAACCAATTAAAAACCTTAACCAATTCTTCATTTGTCTTTTTTAAAAGAACATCAAAATCATTGTGAGAAGCAATTACATTTGTGTCATCCGCATAGAAGACAAGATGAAAAAAAATGATGAAACATTACATAAGTCAATGATATAAATCAGAAACAGGAGAGGCCCCAGTGTGGAGACCTGTGGGACTCCACGCTGGACCCTCTCATGATGAGAAACAGAATTATCATAAACAGTATAATGAAAACGATCAGATAAATAATCATGAAACCATTTAAGTGCAATGTCACGTATACCAAAATTGGACAACTAAGCAAGTAATATATTATGATTAATTACATCGAAGGCTTTAGGCTTAATCAAGAAATATACCAAATGAGTGTAAATTAGCATTCATGTTATTTAGAATATAATCATGCAGATCAACAAAGGCAAGCTCACATGAAGAATTAGTTCTAAAGCCATATTGTGAATTATTTAAAAGATATATATATATATATATATATATATATATATATATATATATATATAATTTTAAGGAAATAACATATACAACAGCTTTGGCAACTCTCGTGGAAATTATACAATATTGTGAGAAATGAAAATGAGTGAATAATTTATGCGTAGCTTAAATCAAAGTTTCCAGAGCTGTCCTCCCTTTTGAAATTTTTGCAAAGGTTGAAAAAGGGCAACCCCCCCACAAAAAAAAAATTCTTATTTGTATAATTATGTATATAGATATGTATAAATTTATATACTGAAGATTAGTTTTTTCTAGTTACGTAAGGTATATATACACACACACACACACACACGCACACCCATATGTTGTTTTGTAATTTTAATAGCAAATGATATAATGCATATCGAACATCAATGTCTCGATCTATCAAAATTAATATTAACAGGAAATGTGATCATCAATAGAGAATTTGTGAAGCGACTGATATTTTTTTAAATCAGATCAACAGGGAGGACGCTAACGTTTCTACGTTTTATTTTAAATCTCTTGGGACAAATGCACGTCCACATAACCTTACCCCTTTCACATCGAAATTTAATCAAGAACTTTAAAAAAGAATAGTGTATCTTTCAGTAGGTCTTGGACTTATTGAAGATGATATAAGTTTTTCTTGTTTCATTAGGTACGTCTAAGACTAAAATATATAAATTCTCCTTGCTTTAAAGGCTGTTGAAAGAAAAATATATGTCCAGCGGCACAAATCTTCCATTTTAATCATACTGTTCTCCCTTGAGAATACCCATCCTTCTCCATTCTCAAATAAAAAGAAATCTTATCTATATATTGCAATCACAGAGAGAATTATTCATGCATGAGATATTCTATTTTGTGCGTAATACTTTAGTATTTTATCATTATCAAAAAATAAATGAATAAGTGAGTCTGCCATAACAAAAAAATATCGGTGACTGATGAATCTTAAAATTCAATACCAAATGGATTCTCCAAAATGAAGACGTTCCAGAGGTATTTGCTATGAGTACGTATTCGGCCCCTAGAGTTTAGCACACATACTCCCACTCGCGCGAGCGCGCACACACACACACACCCGCACACACGCGCACACACACACACACACACACATATATATATATATATATATATATACATACATACATATATATACACATACAATTTATTTTTATTTTATTTATTTATTGATATTTCATCAGGGTAGCCCATTCAACAAAAGTTGATCTTCCATGGGGCCCTGAAAATACAAAAAACTATATACAATTAAAAATGATTTGAATTACAATCAGATATATTTTATAAAGTAGGAAGATCTATTTCATGACTACTTTGATTTTTACCAAGATTGTGCATTGCCTTTAATTGCCCTGTTGATGTTTGCTGTACGCTTTTCCGGTTTCCGTCGCAGAAAGGCTGCTTGCTTAATTTGGTGAGTGAATCACTAATAATTGTGGAAATGGGGATTTGGGATTCATTTCTTTCTTTATGTAATGAACTATATAATAGCACAGTAAGATATTACTCTAGTAAAGCAACCCGCTTCATCTGAAGGGTCAGTGCCCAAAGCGCCACTAATTAGATGAAAGTTTTGTTAACACTGCTGGTGTGGATCAGCGTGATCTTACGTTAAAGGGCAATTCGACCTTGGTAATAAGATGATTTGTGTGTAAGAAGAAAAATAAGAAAAAAGGGGATGGTGAAAGTTTGAAAGAAATCGGACAAGGAATAAGAAAGTTATAGATGTTTGAAAAATGAGATCGCTACATCTATGCGAACCTCAAATTGGCAATTGGATGAGTCGATTGTGACATACTGGCGGACAACTCGCCCGTTTGTCGTACACAAAATATAATTAATTTGCGGTTTTCTCCTAAGCGCCTTTATCCTCGGGGCAGTACTCAAAAAATATATTGTAGATAGCACATTTTTTTTAGGTCGTCCTGAAAGAAAAAGATCCTTCTGAGTAATACAATTTTGAAAAAAAACAAACAAACAAACAAACAAACATGACATTTCAGTCATTTTTGTGTGTTGGAGCAAATGGGGAAATTGTCTGCCACTACATTACTGTGACAATACTTATTCGGCCAATTTGAAATTCCCATATGTATAGTGATTGCAACTTTCAAAAAATTCATAACTTTCTTATTGCTTATAATAATAATGTTAATAATGATCATAATAATAATAATAATGATAAAAATATTATCATTTTATATATATATATATATATATATATATATATATATATATGTGTGCGTGTGTGTGTGTGTGTGTGTGTGTGTGTGTGAGTGTGTATCGACGACAATCAGGAGGAACCTTGATTTCAGCGACGCACCATTATTCTCTTTCAGATTACAATACATTAATATATCACTATACCTAACAAATTAATTGTTCATTAATTGAGAAAATAAGAGCTAAATACAAACGAATAAAATAAAGAGGAGTACAATAATTAATGTTCATCGTGTTTTGGAGGGATATCGTTAATCGTCAGGTAGGTAACTGCAGAATCTTAACCTCAGACTGTCCTAAGATCTGGCAGTGGGAACGTTCCTTTTAACGCTTATGGCCATGATCGGAAATGACAATGTAGACGTAGGTAATTAGCATCCCCGTGGGCGCTACACAACTTCGAATGAAGATGTGAGGCATGAACGTGCTTTGATGTATTCTTTTTGAGTGGCGCTTGCGAGATCGTTGCGCAAGGCCGGATATATAGGGACCCCAATCCATCTTCCATTGTTCTTCTATAATGACAGTTTCCATTATCCTTGAGCTAATTAGTCGCACCAAGACTTGTACTTGTTGCATGAGTTACGAAATGGGGCGATTCTTTGTCAACTGGACAAGCGGTGTGGGAACTTGGAGGAAAGAGAGAAAGGGAGATGCGTGTGGTGTTAGGCAAGGGCTGGTATTGGCTGATATTACGAGGGGTATGATTTTTTTCCCTTTTTTTCCGCGTGCCCACGCGGTTAAGTAAACTACGATAGGACATATCGTCCGTGATTCTCCTCTTGGTTCGCTCAATGGTAATTACTCATGCCGAATGTCGGTCAAATCCATTGAGACTAAAAGAGACTGCTGTGAAGACAAATCAAAGGGTCCCACTGGCGGGAGATTTGCAGCTCGAGAAGGGGGAGGGGCAACAGAATGAGCAGCTTCGCGAGTAGTAAATAAAAGATAAGTACTCCTAACTTTAACTCAAATGAGGTTTGACGACTGGGTCGCGCTGGCTGGCCGAGGGATATCCCAAGATCGGAAGTTTGATTTCTGATATTGGGGTTATTGTCTGAAGAGTGAATTCGGTGTGCGGTGTATTACACGGGGGCATCGTACATGGGCGATAGATTCTGGCGATGTTCATGTGAAAAGGAGAAACTCTCCCCAACACGAGTAGGCGGGAGAGAATACACTTGTTGCTTCAAGATCCACTACTTTATCTACAGCGGTGGAAGGTGGCAGAGAGCGCAACTTATTATTGTCATATCATTAAAGTTTTTCTCTTCGCGGTAGCGACCCCTCGCAGACTGCAGTTATCTCTTGGAGAAAGTTTTCGTACAATAATAGAGGCTTCTGCTGCGATGATTGGGGTTTTCGTATCAAGTGGCCAATTGGCTCTACTTTTTATTATTTTATCAGGTGAGTAAAATGTAATATGTCTTATAACATTTTCATCATCTAAAGTTAAGAAATTGATTCTATTTTTGCACCATTCATATATATATATATATATATATATATATATATATATATATACACTCACACACATGTGTATAAATATGACAGTCTCATTGTGGTTATTTCTCTCACGATATATATATATATATATACAATATATATACACACACTCACATGAATATATTTGTAATTTTCAAAACATATATTCAAAAAGTGTTTAGACATCTAACTGGGAAAAAGCCAAAAGATTTTAAAAAGTGATTAAATTTCTAATCCGAGAAAAGCCGAAAGATTCGTTAATATTTCCATTGACGTAAGATTGGTAAAATGTTCTTTTACCACCAATTAGCATTTCTCTTGTTCTTGAATTATTAGGTTGTGGATGCTTAATTTATTCAACAAAAAAGTTTTTAATGATTTTGTAAAACCATATTTCATACAATGAAAATGGAAAAAACAACACAAATATAAAAAAAAAACCTTTTCAGGTGGTTTTATATACACTGCTACAGAATTATCCCGATTTTCTTCATTTATGATCTTGACTTAATAGTTTAATTTGGCATAAGTTAAAAAATTAAGGTTATAAGATGTCGGCTTTAACAATTCATTGCATTCTTACACCATGAGTGGAAGGGAAGATCTTATTCAATATTTTACAAAATTTTCAATCTTCCGAATAAAATTATCATAAATATCATGAAGTTAGATTGATATCCACTGAGGCCACTACGTAAGATTTATTTTCGGTTAGGGTGATGAGGGTACTGTATACAAAATCTCCAGTGTTATCTAAGATAAGAAACGAAAGCTTAATATTGAAAATAATAATAAAAACAATAAAGACACTCTCTGTGCTTGAATTTTTTTTGCAGCTTTTTGATGGGCATACGGGTACAAAGTCACCAGGGAGCTGACGACCCTTGTCAAAACATGAGGTTATGGGGTTTTTTGTTTTAAGTAACGGTTACAATTACATATTTCCCGGGTGCAGCCCCCCCCCCCCATGCTCCCCGCCTCCTACGCCATTTTTCTTTCTTTTAAATGTGTATTCCTGTCGACTAAGAACGATCGTGTAGACGAGTTCCAGGAAATGAACGGTGATGTTATTAACCATAACCAAGATTGGAGGTGCTTAGAATGCCAATCGCATAAATCACTAGTGATTTCCGTCATTACTAAAATGTTAAATACCTCTTTCTGTAGAATAGACTATGACTCGGCATGATGTTCCACCAGTTTTCTTTATACTACTGGGTGAAATAACGTATTGTTTACGTTGGAAAACACATTATTTTGTTATTTTTAGATTTGTTTGTAAGAAAAAGATAAAAGAAGAAAGATATGATAATAAACAAGGATGTTTCTCAAAAAAGGATCAAATATCCAAATTGGATTCCCTACCAGCCCATCAAAACATTTGTGCACTATTTGGAAGTCGAATTCGGAAAAGGCGTAGGGCCTACACCAGCCTGGTTTTAAAAAAAAGGATGAATCTCAAAGTGGGGTCAAATCTAGAAATTAGATTTTAATCACTCCCTCGAGTGGCCTCGCTTTTGTACTTAGTTTGCCTTGCGATGGAAATAATTGACTTTGACAAGAACGAAACAGAATAATCATGTGCGGCGCAGAGAGGAAAATCCGACTTGAGTTCTAGTAAACATATAATAAAATGATCAACGTTAAGATATTTCCTAATAAAGCTGTGATTCTACGACTGGCATCGAATTCAGTTTCACCTTTCATTTTCGAGGCGGTTTAAAAGATTTTGAAAGTGAAATTGAACGGATTTCCCTGAGATGTAATCTTTAAGAATGGGCCAGAATCCTGACGAATCTGAAAATATCAAAGGTTGACTGATGGAGATTTACATGAGTGAATAATGCATTAAGCAATGATGATGGCTTTAAGAAATCCTCGATATTATCAATTTATCTTACAGAAATTGCAAAGCATACATTTTTTCTCTTCAAATTCAAGTAATATAAAGCTTGTGGCGGTCAATCTTTTTTTTAATGCAATCTGTTGGAAAGGACTAACTTCTTATAAAATGGATTGGTTGTGATGCAGATTAAAGCTCTATCATATGAAACTTAAAACGAATTATGGGCGTCTGATTGGAGCGAGTGCATTCACTGGAAGTTGTTTTCTGTTATCTAAAGTCATATATATATATATATATGATATATATATATAAGTGTAAGGAAATAACTTATGAAATAGCTTTGGCAACTCTCGTGGAAATGAATACAATGGGAAATTAAATGAGAGAATAATGGTTGCGTATTTTGAATAAAAGTTCTCCTCAGCTGTCCTCCCTTTTTTTTTCTTTCTTTTTTGCAAAAGCTGAAAAAATGTCTCCGCCGCGAATCGAACCAGGGTCACTGACTTAACCACTAGACCAACGAGACAGGTCAGTAGTTTCGGCGACACCAGATTCAATTGACCGACAGATTGGCAAATCGTAAACCTCATTAATCATGTTAATTAATTCCTTAGTCGGGGGCAGGTAAGTTTTGAACATTGCCTCAGCTGGATCAAAGCGAATGCTTTCAGATACATCAGTTGGTCAGTTGAATCTGACGTCGCCGAAACCACTGGCCCGTCTCCGTGGTCTAGTGGTTAAGGCACTGGCGTTCTAAGCCAGTGACCCAGGTCTGATTCCCAGGGGATACATTTTTTATCCTTTGAAAAAAATCGAAAAGGGAGGACAGCTCTGGGGAACTTTGATTTAAGCTATGCAACCATTATTCTGTCATTTCCTTTCATGTTATTTATATATATATATATATATATATATATATATAATAAAGGATGACTCGAATGCATTGAATGCCAATTCCAAGTATTTTTATTCTCCAAATTTTCGGGGGTACTCCCCCTTCGTCAGGGAAAACGTAAAGTGATTTCGACTGAAAACAAACAATAATTAAAAGAAAAAAAAAAAAAATATATATATATATATATATATATATATATATTTATATATATTTATAAGGACAAAAAAGGGTGGATACACACAGTCAATGAATTTAAAGCCAATCAGCATGATAAGATCAGTAATTTAATTGGATTTGTCTATTTCAAAAAAAAAATTATATCCTCAAGTCTATATAAATACACACAAAATATAGATTAGATTTGATTTAATTGTAAGTATGACTAGTCTACCTTCCTACTTATTTGATATATTACTTTCTTACTTTATTCATTACTATTATTATCATTTTATACGTCAAATCAACGTACAGTTACATAGCATGCAGAATATAAGACAGGAGCTGAAAAGGTTTTTTTTTTAAAACCAATCACTCCTGCCCTCAGGCATTCAACTCCATCATATAGAACAAGAAATACATAACATTAGAATGCATAAACATTTACATCATAACAAGGGATGTTGCACAATCTGATTAATAAATTCATGGTTAAGAGAAAGAGAAATGTGAAAAGGGACAACATCTCTGGAAGGATTCTTTGGAGACCCTCGCAGACTATAATTATGAAACGAAGTATATCAATCACTTTTTAGGACCAAAATGTAAAACTGATTACTTATTTCATGTTTTTTTAATGTGTATATCTGATCCTTGTTATCTTGAATGAATTTATCTTAATGAATAAATAAATAAATAAATGAATAACAGCCCAGGGGGGAGGGGGAGGGGGGGGGGGTCTCTTCCAAGCTTTGGCGCCGCTTTTTATATTTTGTGCCACTGTGATTCTTCTCCAAGTCCTAAACAAATATACGGGTTAAAACGGAAGCTGCCCGATCACGACCGGCGTCACAGCATCTTGGCAGATAAATGTCAGATGGCGGTCGCAAGGACTAAATTTAGAAAATGCAATATTGATAAACGGATTGTCATATTACAATGGCCTGCAATCCGCAGGAATTTATTACATTACATGACAACGCTCTGGTTATGAGAGACCCCTTGAGACTATGTTATTGCATTCCCTATTAGTAAACTATATCCCATGTTATTAAAAGATCTTGACTGCCATGAGGGCATGCCGATAGACTCATATAGATAGTATTTCCTTCAGGCAAAAGGAGCTTGTGGGAGAAGCCATCAGGCATGTCCCCTGTGAAAACCAAAACAATTTTTAAGATTCCAGAAGGTATTTCCGAGAGACAAACACATTATATCCTACGACCAAAATCTGGCAAACTAGGGGAAGGAGCTTATAAATTGATGGAGAGGAAGCCGTTTGGACATAGGAAGAAGCCCTACCCCCTCTTTATTGGTAAAGTGGGAAAAGTAGACGGAAATTGTTTAAATCTACTCTCTTGCTCGCTTGGTTGGAGGATATGCTTTCGGTCGCCTTGAGGGAATATTGATTAGGAAGAATAACTAGATCTAGCCGAGATGCGAACGAAGAATGGAATGCTCAGAGCAAGAGTAACATCACAAGACTTCACTCAGTTTGACCGACAGGGGGCCTTTTATTCTGACCGGACAGAGAGCCATCTATACACAGAATTTGGCCAGCTTGGCTCCAGTAGTCATGGTAGTTAACAATATGGCGCATGATGCTTTGTTAGGCAAGCGTATAACAAAAGATATGCTCCATATAGTGTCCATATGGAATTGAGTTGGCTAAACTATTCGCATAGGTGGCATTGCCGGGACTAGATTAACAAGGAGTGCTAATTTGATTAATTCAAAAACGGTGAATTTCCTATGGAGAAAATAAAATTTGTTTAAACGTGTTCTCTTAATGTTCCACGATTATCAGGATTTACTTGATAAGTCTGGTTCCAAAAAATGCTACATCATTTTTTAAAATAATTTTAATGAATGTACTCATTTCAGGTAGATACATACACTGGCAAGTTCAAAAACGTTTAATTTGCTATGGACAAAATATAGTAAAGGTCATAAAATTAATTGTGGTTCCAAAACATGCTACATCCATTTGTTTGGTTCTTCAGTTTCCCTCATGTTGAAAGGTAATTTTTGGACTGTGTGCACTGTATGTATGGGATTGAGATTTCGGTTCCAAGGAGCCCACAGACTCAGGCTTTAAAATACTGCTTACTTAATCTTTAAGAGATATATTATGTCACTTGGATTTATTTCAAAAAGTGATTTTAGTATTATATGACACATTTAGCATAAAAGAAATTGAAATTGATGATACAAAACAGGAGCAATAACCAGTTACGGTGATATTTTAAAGATTGAGAATCTATCAATGTAATATTTTTTTTAACGCAGCTTGACCTAACTGGAGATATGCATTCGATGTTGATAAGAGATTTAAAAAACTCACGAAGTCGAAATAAGATTTCCAGTGATTTGTGAAATCGCTTTACTTAAAAAATATCTCACAAAAGGCTGCCAGGACGGTAAATAATGCAAATCCATTCACCATTTTCAAAATCAATGATGTAGCTGTGGGGGTGGCGGTATGGGGGAAAGTGCTCCCCCCCCCCCCTCCCGAACAACAGCTGAAAGAAAAAAAAAGAAGAATGGGATTTTTTTTTTAATGAAAAAGTAGTGGGAGGGAGCATGAAAAGAATAATATGATACCACTCTCCCACACCCTCCCTCTAATCCGTGACATTGTTTGCACTTTATTCCGCTGAGTAATACCGTAGCTCCACCCCCCCCCCCCCAGATGCTCGTGCTCCTCACTATCTTGACCCATGCACGCCACTATTCACTTGAATTCAATTTGATTTAAATTAACATTTATTTTCTTCCACTGAATTTGAAAACATTCAACATCTGTTCAAATACTATAATTTTACTTGTATATAAAGTAATATGAATATAATCGAGAATTTCCAATACAAGGAAGAAGGCACAATCCCTATTAGTAGACGCTCGTAGCGGGAACGCCTGAATACACACATATAACATAAATTGGGGTAATCTCGCTAGTCATAAGGACCGCTATTCATAATGACCACTTATTCATAAAGACCGCTATCCATAAGGCGTGACTAAATGAATAGCGGTTTTGTATGAATAGTGGCCCTTCTACATAGCGAGCAAACCATAGACCAATTACCTCGCTCTTCATAAGGACTCCCGTTCATAAGGACCACTATTCATAACTATTCATAAGGACCGCTATTCATAACGCGTGTTAAATGAATAGCGGTTTTCTATGAATAGTGGTCCGTATGAATAGCGAGTGGACCCCCATAAATTAATACAGGAAAAAACAGAAATTGACAGACGAAGAGAGGGAGAGAAGAGGATTGGGAACTTGAAGTAGAGAGAAAGGAAGAGGACTGCAACATAGTAATAATCATAATGGGGTTGTACGGTATGCATGAAAAATACAGTTTCAAGATATACGGTGAGGGTAAAATATCGAAATGTATTCACAGGCATTCTTACAAAAAGATACTGGAAACAGGTTAGGATGATATAGTAATAATAAAAATAGTAACCTAATAATCAAGCAAGGCATCATGAACTATAATCCGATATCATACACCTTTTTTTAGCCCCATGAGAAGCTTAACAGAGAAACAGAATATCTCATGGGTGCAGGTAAATCGTTCCAAAGCTTAGGACCGGAGAAACGGATATTATATTGAAAAATAAGTTTACGGTGTTTGGGAATATAGATTTCATCAGTTGATCATGTACCATACTTATGAATATCTCACAAAAGGCTGCCAAAGGGGTGAATTATGCAAATCCACTCACCATTTTCAAAATCAATGACATAGCTGTGGGGGTGGAAGGCTTCCCCCCCCCCCCCCGCTCTATAACTGAAAAGAAAAAGAAAAAAACCAAGAATGGGATTTTTTTTTAATAGTGAAAAGGTAAAGAGAGGAAGAGGGAGAAAGGAATAATATGATATGACCCCTCTCCTTAACCCTCCCTTTAATACATGACATTGTTTGCACTTGATTCAGCTGATTGATACCGTAGTTCCACCCACCGCCCCCCCCCCCCCCCCATGCTCGTACTCCTCACTTTCAGGATCCATGCGCCACTCTTCAAAATAATGTATTTCTTAGTGTAAATAAAGGTGGTCTTCTTTCTGTCCGAAATATGACTGAACGTCAAAGGGATTATCTTGCCTTATCAAAGCTGTAAGCTGCAAAGCAACCACATATTCATAGAGGATAATGTCAAAAGGACACCGTTTGAACCATCATGCTTATTAATGAAAAGAAGAAGAAGAAGAAAAAAAAAAGAGCAGCGTATTAAAAATGGCTTCAACTGGTTCAAATCAGATAAACGTCAAGTTTCCATCTATAATGTTTATGTACAGATTTTCCAATATTGCAAATGCATGCTTTATAGTAACCTGCAAGTGAAGTGTGATGGAAAAGAATTGTTTACTGTATCTTGCGTTCTTGCCATGAGTTGACGTGGCCGACTTAAAAACTGGGAAGTGTAAAGTGAATTAGTTTTAGTCAATAAGGAATACGCTCGCTTCCCGCACTCGGTACAGATGACGTGTAATACATGATTAGACTCACTCATGACCAATTCCTTTGGTAATCAACAGTCTCGAGATAACATGGATGTTTTGCAATTCTGCCTTGCAAAAAAAAGAAGCCATCAGTGCATTTAATTCATCTACTGTATCTTCATGGTCCATTATAAAATTAAGTTTCATTATTCATCTCGCCCTTTAGCTCCTCAGATCGGCTACATTTTACCTCCTTTTTTTTCCTCTTTGCTTTCTCTTTTCTTTTATCTTCTTAGAAGAGGCGTGGATGGATGTTAGAAAACACATTATTTTCAATATAAAGAAATGAGGATATTATTATTAATTAAATTCGACAGCATGCGATTTGATGAAGTGAAATTCGTTCTTCCAAAATAAAGCCAGTTCGCAATTACAATTTGCAGATAATAATAAAGGTCATTGTACCGGGTACAATTGACCTTTATACGCTGTCAAGTTGTCATGGTGCGTGCACCAGTATGATTTTAGTTGTTTAACCCTTTAAGGATAGGAATTATTTAAGGGCTAAATTGATCACATTTTCTTCCTCAAATTGGCAACAATATTTTTTCTTTTATTGCTGAATGGTTATGATAATGTGTAATGTCTTTGAAACAATTTACATGGTTAGGAATTTAATGGAAAATGTGATAAAATTGCCAATTTAAATAAAAAACAACGATTTTGAATCTCTCATTGCGTTGCCAATTTAAGGATTATAAATCTTATTCTTGTTTTTAAAATTCCTGGCATCACACGCAATATGGTCATGCAATAAAAATGGACATAATGTTGTGCAGAAATTTTTGCTCTTTCTACTCATGCTTCTGGTATATTTTTTAGAGCTCTTATTCAAAAGTTATTGAGCCAAACCACAAAATGTGGTCAATTGTCTCGAAAGGGTTGATAAGTAGCGCGTCCACCAAAACAGTTTGGAGTCATTTCCATGATTTCAGGGCCATTTGTACCATTTACTAATTACGATCTGGCTTATTAATGTATTCCCATAACGGAAGCAAAGATGAAGGTAGAACTATGAAATGCGTTTAGTTCTGCAGAAGAAAATAATATTCGAAATTCCTGGAAGCCTAGGCTTTCAATTCTTTTAAATCGGTTGTCAAATATTGTAAAAGTTGCTCTTGTACAGTTGAAATAAAGGACAAATTTCAAATCAAAGAAAAATGTGGTACCTATAGGTTAGTTGAAACTTGTAAACAGCGTAATATTTTAGCAGACACTAAAGAAATGTTTTTTATTAAAAGGTACACCATTAAAATCTCTCAAGAACTGGGAAAATAAAACCCTGGAATGGAAAGAATATTTGTTACATAGCCCATATTGATAAAAAAAAAAAAAAGATGAAATGATTACTCAAAAAGACAACAGGCGTTTCTATGGTGGCTCTAATTTATTTCCTATGAACTAAAGATTAACATTGAATCTATATATTTATCCCTTGCTATGTAGATTCACTATTCAAAGTAATTTGGAACTATAATTCATCTTAAAATTACATCACCATATGCCGTTCTCCAAAAGATGATTCACAGTATTATTTATGTTGCTATTGATTTATTACCAAGCACATCCATTAGGCTTGATGCTAAATTTGACTTTATAGTCATTAAGCGAAACGATAGAGAAATCCATTCATTCTTTCTTTTAATCGCATTTTACCTCTTTTCTACACCCATCTCTCTCTCCCTCTCTCTCTTTGCTTTTCTTTCCATCTCCCTTAAATAAAGTAATGAGAGCAACCTCATGGGACAAAACAAAAACTTTAATCATCTGTACGATTGTGAGTCACTGACTTTTTTTAGGGAGGTACTTCTACACATCCAATACCCGGATCGAATCAAATGTTTGTTTACTGAAGACTGATATATTTCGACAGGGCGAGGGCGTTTCATTATAACCCTCTCACCATCCAGAGGATATCCCTATCAAACCAAAGTGGTACCTTCTTGATCAAACCATGCAAACATTCAGTTTATTTACCCATCGAACGGTAAAGATATCAGTCCATCTTTTTCAATAGCTACGTTCATACGTTACTTGTGGATTCGAGACTTTAAGTTAACGAAACCACGACCCCCTAACCGCAACGAGGGTTCACACGAGCCCGAAACAACGAGCTGAAACTATAAGCACAGCGATCGTCGCGGTTAACCTCGGAAGTAGATACTACCGATTGTGTGTACAGTACACACACAGATCCTGTGTTCATAATTCGCGCGAAGGGTAAGACCCGGAAATTTAACATGAATAGCGAGGTCATCGCTAACTGCTTGCGAAACTTAAAGTTTATTCCGTTCACATGGCCTGAAGCTGCGACGGAGGACCACCCACTGCTTGTGGTTTCGACGTTAACCACAAGCTCGCTTGTGGTTCTAGAACTACAAGTAAACTTAAAGTTTCGAAACTATAAGTCCGTTCATACGGTCTGAAACTACAAGATAAATATACAAGTTAACTTATAGTTTTGAAACTACAAGCGAAACTTAAAATTTTAGCTCCCATCGTGTGAACGTAACTATTAAGTGTGATTCTTTCACCAGTGGCCCTTGGTGGGAGAAAAGATTCTGGAAGATTTCCCCTTTGCGAAAAGAGCGAAGAAATGTCCTTAGTATCTCATAACTACTGACTCTTGATGCCGTCGAACCGACGCTTAATTCGTCATCATTTTGATGATTTCAAAACTTCGCAGTATAGACTAATTCTTATATCTTGCATACTGACCTTTCATAAAACAAGGTCTAGAAAGTTTCTTCGCATGTAATACTAACTTTCTAGAACTTGTTATTACAATACCACTACTCAACTTTATCTTTGAATGAAGGAATCGATTATGAGGATATGATTATAGTTATTTGAATGCACTTGAGATCTATAGATATAAAATGTTGTAATGAAACTTAAGCTGGTGAATCTGAATAAATATACCATTGCATTTCTCAAAAAGGCTTGGAAGTGACAATGCCAATGAAAAAAATAGATAGGAGCCAGGAGAAATGGCAAGGTTCATTTCATAGAAAAAAATGTGGATTTTCTGGCACGCGAGGTTTGCATTAAAAGAAATAATGAAGTGGGAAGAAAGAAAAAAGAAAAAAGATTTTTTTTTTTTTAAAGTAATGCAGTGGGAAGAAAAAAGACTGGTAATGTTACCACACAATATTTGAATAAGCAATATTGCTGATCCTCTGCAAGATCTGTTTCACGAGGAAATGATCATTTGACTGCAAAGTTGAACTTCCTCCTGGAGATTTGCATTTAGATTACATATATCGAAATATTTTTAAAGAGTCAGTTGATAAAAATAGGACTGGCTGAAGCAGTAACCCTTTCTTTGATCCTGCCATAGCACGAATCTGTAGTAAAGAATAATGAAAAAAAAATACATTTTCATTGGAAAAATGTCGAATTGAATCCATAAATCAGTTTAAAGTTTTACTCTCACACACCGGTAATCTGTCAGCGTTCCATAATAAAAGAATGATACGAGCTATTCGAAGTCAGGAACCTAAAATGAAACGTAATATATTCGAAATCTGATACACACGTAATCTCTACCGCAGAAGTAAGTTCTAGCGAATTTTGCCTTTGGATTGATGTCTAGATTAATCAATACATCATATCCCAGTATAACTTCTTTCACACACCTTATATATATATATTATATATATATATATATATATATATATATATATTGACGGGTACTTCCACGAGTCAAAAAGGTACCGTCAAAGAAGCAAATCGAAGAGATTCATATAAGATACAAACAATAATCTTGATTTAATGTCATTGATTCATCAACTACAGAATTACATGTATATCAGTTTGGGTAAAGCCCTCTATAGGGTAGAGGCGGTGGAGCGTCTTTCAAAATGGGGGGGGGGGGGGGGGGGACCAGCAAAAAAGGCACATTTGGGGGGGGGGATTGGGCACCTACACTGCTCAAGCTCCCCAATTAGCAGTGGTGTGTTTATTGTCAAATATTCATGTGCGAACGAGCGAAGCGAGCTATCAAAAAATTCAGACTTTTTCCTAATGCTGAAGTCCTTGGGTTGTGCATTATTTACAACGATAAAATGGAAATGACAACAGCAAATTCATTTTGAAGGAATGTTGGATGATCTTTAAATTCGTACATAAACCCTATCGTTTTTCTTTAGGGTTACATCGATATAAACATACTTTATGCGATCTGCTTTATTTCATTATATATTTCATTTTATATTGGGGAAATTTTCAGAAAATATTGCCCTTAACCGGCGTAAATTATGGGCACATTTGAGCCAGCGGAATGAGAAATCCTTTGTTTGGGGAGCTCCACTGCCTTACATTGTAGTTGTAGTAATATGGGTATCTTTTACTACACTAACAATAAATCCGCACCAATTCTTTGAAGCAAGATATGGCTCTTTTTGTAAGAAACAGTGGGAAATATAGTAAAAAGAAAGGACTTCTCAAAGAGAAGAGGAAAGGGCGCTTATCAGAGATGGAAAGGGGTCCTTATAAAAGTGAAAAGGGGCACTCATGAGAAGAGGTAAAGGGCACATATTAGTAGAAAAGATGGCACTTTTCAGAAGTGAACAATGGGCACTTATTAAAAGGGAAAAGGGGCATATATCAGAAGTAAAAAGTGTATTTATAAAAGAAGAAAAGGGCGCTAACTAGAGTAATAAGGAGGCAATTATCAGATTTGAAAAGAGGCAATAGACCCCTTTAGTAATGTATGCAAATTTTATACATACCTTTCAAACAAAGGTTGTTCTTGACAACCTGAAAGCTTGCCGGAATAATGTATGCAAACTGATTCCAAGCATTGAGGCTCATTTATAAAAAGCAGGTTAAATGGAATAGCTCGTCACTAGGTGATCAGAGAATATATGTTCATAAATTTGTATACATTACAGAAGCGGTCTATTGTAGAAGAAGAAAAAAGGTTACTTATCAGAAGGGGAAGGACACTTACTAGAAAGTAAAAGGGGCACTTTTAGTAGTGAAAAGAGCTCTTATCAGAGAGAAAGGGGCACTTTTTTAGAAATGAAAAAGGCACTTTTGGGGTACTTGAAAAAGTGCGGGGGCACTGTGAATCTCCCCCCCCCCCTGCCCCCGGGAACGCCACCTCTGCTTTAGGGTGACCTTTCTGCGGAGCGATTCTGTTACGCTCTTGCACCCAAGGTCACTGTCCCAAGCCTTGCAAATGTGCCCGTCCCTTTTTTTTTCTTTAATGAATGATGAAATTTTACATGAAATACTGGGATACCTAAGATTTTTTCAGAAGGTTGTACATAATGCGCGACATCTTGTGTAGTGAGTTCGCAGTTAAGAAGTGCGAAGTCGACAAAGAGTTACGAGGAAGAGAGATCACTGTAAAAAGATAGTTTAGCTCAAGATGTAGCCTACATGATGGAAATGATGGAAATTCACTATAAAAACTTTTCTCTCTTCCTTATGCATAACAAAATTAAATTAAAATGAATAATGGGCATGATTATTTTACGAGTTGGATGAATTGAAAAATTTCGAATATTTCAAGTTTTATGGATGTGATAATAGAGAATCTCTCCCTTGTATCAAAATAAGTTACAATATTGGTGATTTTACATGTTCCATAAGGAATCAAACCATGTTTTACATTATTGAAGCAAAAAATTGAAATATATGATATTTCATATAATAAGATACATAAGGTTAAAATTTGCACCCCAAACGGTAGAATGAAAAAACTACACCCTTGAAAATGGTTCACTCATTTGCACACCGCCCATGTTATGCATATCACTGTTTCAAGAAATAATGCAAAACTTCAAAATGCCATAACTTCCTTATTTTACATCCGATTTCAATAAAATTTTCACTGTTATACTTGTTTAATTTTACTCTATTTATTCAAATCAACTTGATATTAGTGTGGACTTGGCTTTTAACAAAATATGATCAATCCAAAACAATCATTTGTAAAGTAATGGAAATAGTTTCACCTATCGGACAGTCACACTCACTGGACACCCTAGAATGAAATATCTCCCTCCTAGAAAATGTGAATGATAAATGAAATGCGATATAAATAATTCATGAGACAGATAATGCCTTGAAGCATGCCCCTTGCAAGGTCACGCATACCAATATTTGCCACCACCAGAGCACCCTTTTCGGATTTCTCCTTTCCGCATCTGCTTGGATGAGAGCGTCTAGTGATGGGTGGAGTGGTCCTTAACTCGCATCTCTAGGGATAATCCTATCAACATCCCACACCGAGGGGTGTCTTTTTTGTTTGTCTGATTGTTTGAAAGAGGAAGTAGAATTAACATGCAAGTCAACGTCCTCTCCGGAATTCTTATAAGATGGAACCTTCCTCCATGGTTGATATGACGGCCAAGCTGCTCTCCTTGTGAAACTTGTATAAGTAAAGAAAACAGTAGGTGGGTGGTTTGAAAGAGACCATCCCGAATGGCATACCAAATTTTCGTGCACATAGATAAATAAAAGTTAAAATTTGCACCCCAAACGGTAGAATGAAAAAACTGCACCCTTGAAAATGGGTGCAAATTTGAATCTCTAAATTACAAATTTGCACCCAAGACGAGAAGGATAAAATATTGAACCACAGGAAGTGCAAAGTCAACCTTAGTGCAAAGGTGAGATATTCGGTCCTCACCCATTCAGAGTATGTTTGACGTGCTGCTGATTTTTGGAAGAAAATTTTCTGGAAAATATGTTATTCAATCACCCCCCCCCCCCCCAACTCTCACCGAAATGCCTTGAGCAGTGTCAGCGCCGGAAGCATTCCCAAAATTATGTTATTCTATTAAAGAAAGAAAACCTATTACGAGGGGGAAATGTCCTGCCTCCCACAATTCGGGACAGTACTGGATCCGGCCCTGAAATAGGACAAAATATATTAAGAGAACTGGGAATGAGAAAAGAAACCATGTTAAGTAAAAGTATATGAAACAGAGAGAGAGAAGGGGGTGGGGTGGGAAAGAGACTGAGAGAGAGAGAGAGAGAGAGAGAGAGAGAGAAATGGCTGGGAAAGGACAAACACAAGGAGATTATGAGAGACGCGGATTTTTGTACCCCTGGAAGTTATATTCTCATATATCCTTTTGATCCATCACTCCAACATTTTGTAAAGTTTAATGCCTTTCAAATGACACCTTAGCAGTACAAGAAAGAGTTTTCTAGCTTTCTGCAAGTAGGAATAATCTCATACAACATATAAATTTCTAATGCATTTTTATTATAACCCATTGCCTACATCGGGAACCGGGTGATCCATGTATCAAGCCTATGGGAATTAGAGAATTCAGTAGTCAACGGGTTAAAAAAAAGTTAACGTTTCTATTGCCCTAGGATTTCCCAATTTATTAGGCGATGTTTATAAGTATTTTGACACATCAATTCAAATCATTAAGGACGATCTAAATGTTTTCCTTCTTTATAACCATGTAAGATTTTAAGCACATGTTAAACTTTACAGAGTGGGCAAAATTCACAACATATCTGCAGAACAAACAATAGCAAAAAACAACATCAATGCATAAAAAAACCCAGAACAAAACAAAACACACAAAAGCATGAAAAAAACAAACAGAACAGAACAAAAACAAATAAATTCAATTTCAAGATGAGGTAATTAATATCCTTTTTTGTTTTGTTTCTTCTGAAGAGATATCAATAAATGACACTTACATGTATTTTCAGTATTTTATGTAGAACACTATGAAAGTCCTGATATATCCAAATGTCATTTCTGTTCACAGGATTAATATCAAGGATACTCTCGTTACAGACCTTCCAGCTCAGAGACCTAGATGACAGACGAATAGATCAGGTAAATAATAACATTAGCCAATATTTTCAAAAGCATTCTACATAAAGCCTTGCTTAACTTATTCATGGAACGCCAAACATTAACCCCTAAGTTTAACATGAATCACTGCGATTATGAAACATGATACAGAAACTGTGACCACATTAATTTGGTTATGAAATGAAAACCCTTTTTATCATTTTCATAGATAAATCATTTTGTATCTTTACAGTTACAGAATTATGGGGATTTATACACGATGAAGAGGTCGACATTTGACACTAAATAAGGCTGTGGAAAAATAATTCTACACACCTAGACAGGATTTAAACCTTGCCTAAAGTCTGGCGGCTTTCGAGAATAAGAGCCATTAACCTTTACTTTAGTATCATGATAGTGCCTGTGAACACTATAGCCCTCCCCGGAAAAAGATGCACACAGAGTGTGAAGCATAAATCTGAGAGGTGTTTCGAAGTTTAAAAAAGAATGAAATTTTTGATCAAGCGTAACTAAAACTGAAAGTCTGCACGTAGTAAACATTCTCCCCTGTGTCAAACCATTAAAATTATATTTTGATTAAATTTCATGTAATTGAAGAAAAAGTAGTAGTAGGAAATATGTATCTTATTTCTTTTTATAGGATTATTATTTTCGACAAATCAAGAACATGAGATCAATAATTCGGAACACGAAAAAGTTATTAAGCAATCTTGCATTGAGTCCTTCCATATCCATGATATCAGGCATGAGTATCGTGAATAATTAAGACAGATTTTTGTATACATTTTTACGACTATTGCCATGATAAAATTACAAAAGAAAATATATATATTTCTCTCTCTCTCTCTCTCTCTCTCTCTCTCTGTCATTACGTCTAGAACTTTCAAGTGCTTGCAGCATTAGAGCTTGCCGTTCTTTAGTTATTCAGTGCAGTATAAATCAATGATTACCATTATGAATGACGGATGGAAAGAAATTGCTTCAACGTTGCCAATATTTTTTTCAGTCATGACGTGTGACCTATCTTTGCCACTACAGGCTACAAATCTTAATATGTTTCTATATATGAATCCAACTGATTTTCATATCACTTTGTCTGGCCTCATGGATTAAAAAACATCGAAGAAAAAAAAGCAAGCACTGCCATTGATTTATGAGAATTCTGACCTTTCAAAGTTTGAAAATAAGCTTTCTCAAAATTTTAACAAAATGGACGCAAACAAATTCATTCTCTGTTTGGTAGGCGACAGATTTAGATTGGCTTCAGAGTAATATCAATTTCTAATGAGCCTAAATTTAAAAAGTAAACTGGCAGATGATAATAACTAATAATATATGTTGATTATATATAGCGCCTTACCAGTTACAATGTACCCAACCAAAGCGCTTACAGCATGATTACCCCGGTCACAGGATTCAGTTGTATCAATCAAATGATTTACAACATCAAAAACGCCAATGATGATAACGATGGTAATTAAAATGATGTTGATGAAGATAATGATAATGATAATTATATACTACCACTTTTCAACAATACTGTAAGCTCTACTTTTTGAAGATGAAATCGTAAGTATAGTCAGGTCTGCAACTTAAATCAATTTTGATTAAGATCGTGAAGTGAGTAATGAATTTTTGAATGGTAACTATTTCTATTGATGAATGAGTATAGAAAAAAAACAACACTTTATCTTCCTAAAGTGAGATTATCTTTAACTCGTTTGCCACATAAATATTCTTCTATGGGATTTGTGTGTAGAGTCTATGCCAAATAGCAAACTGACACAGTAAGTATTCTATAGGATGCCGTCAAGGCGGCTATAAGTCATTTATCAACAAACACGAGTCTTTTTTATAGTCCCCTTTTCCCTCCCATATCCCTGAAAAGAAATGATTTTCATTTAATCAACCGATGAAATATTCTATTATCAAGATTAACGAATTGTAAAATGTCCTTTCTGAGTATGTTTCTTTTAAAAAAATTTATTACAAACCAAGTTATGCATCTAAAATATATAATATTGATATAACTTAACAATGAATAAATTCGTGATGTTCTTTTTATTTAAAATTCTTCATCTTTTTCAGAATAAAAATCGATATACAAGTGAGAACGGACCTCCGCCACTTGTTGCCAGGCCTCCGCCCGGTTACTCTGTATTTGATCTCATTCAAATAGCTGAAAACGAACGTGTTGCCTTCTCCCCATTACCTGCAAACTTCAAGCCAAAGGTACCTCTTCTGCCCCCACCAAAAAGATCACCAGCTCAATATTCAAAAGAAAACAGGGAGGTAAGTATAATACCTACATAGTAAAGGACCCACACTGACAGTCGGGAATTAATGTACAGTCGAGTGGGGTTTCCCATTGATAAACACGTGGAGAATATGTGCGCCCTGGCCACCATTTTCGCGCAATAGCGAATTATCGCTATTTTGGCTGATCACAGAAAAGCACAGTTGGTCACGACTGACTGATCTCGCTCCTTTTTTAGTGGCATTTTTTAAAAATACTGAATCAGAGTTGCCCCTAACAATGGTCCCTATTACACGTTCTATAATCCATAATTATTGTCGTTGCATGGTTATGGGTTTTTCTCATTCACCTAGTTTAGTGTTTGGGTACCTTACTATCCAAAAATGGGTGTAAAAGGAGAAACTGACCTTCTGAGCGAGATGTTTGGAAGAATGAGCAACAAATCACTGAAAAACAGGCTGCCAATTAACCTTATGGGTCAATTTTTACACATAGTGTCTAAATATTTCGGGGTATTCAGGTATTACTTCCCTTAGGCCTTACTGATGGAGAACTCTTTAATTATGGGCAACCCGTCTTTAAAGGGTTGAAAGTAAAAGAAAACTTGAAACTGTTAAGGATCTTGCTGCTAAAGTTATTTTCAGTCTTTATTGGGGAACTCCACAGGTCATCTCGGCAAAAACGCGTTTTTAATGATCTGTCTGTACATCTTCAAGTCACCTACTCATTTTGCCCCTCAGTATCGGAATGAATCTTTAAAATTTATAAACCATGCACCGCGTAATCTTCGATAACTGAAAAATGTAAACTTGTTTACAATCCTCAACTATCTTTTTTCTACATTAACTGATCCAAAGAACAACACAATTTCTAACAAAGAAATAACTTATCCTGGCAACTTGAAAAGTTTCCATGAAACAAACTCTCCCACGTAATGAAATGCGACAATAATCCATTTAATATTTTGTATTATGCCAATTTCTAAGCGTTGTGGTACATTTGTGTTTTAAGGGCACATAAAAATAATATACACATACATATATAAAACAAAAACGAGGTGGAGATGCATTATTTGCCAATCAAAGTTTATTAAGTTTAGATGCAAAGTTTATTAAGTTTAGATGCAAATGATGCATCACCTCGTTTTTCTTCTATTACTACGCGAATAAGTGGATTTTACAACGTTAAGTTTATATATATATATTCGTGTATATATATATATATATATATATATATATATATATATATATATATATATATACACGAATATATAAAGAGATAAAATTTATGTGTTTCTTTATCATCATCATCACTATCATTATCATTACTAAAAATAACAGCAGCAATGGTCAAATCTTTATATATATATATATATATATATATATATACGCGAATAAGTGGATCTTACAACGTTATGTTTATATATATATATATATATATATATATATATATAAACATAACGTTGTAAGATCCACTTATTCGCGTATATATATATATATATATATATATAAAGATTTGACCATTGCTGCTGTTATTTTTAGTAATGATAATGATAGTGATGATGATGATAAAGAAACACATAAATTTTATCTCTTTATGTGCCACTCAAATAACTTGTTTGTGCCTTATTGTGTTTCTCTAGGGGTACTTTTATTAACGCCTTTAGGTATATTTTACAACTTCCAGTATAAAATCAGTACTTACATGTGATAACGGAAACATCAGGTAGCCATTTAAGACCGACATGGTGCTACTATGGAAAAGCTTTTGTAATACACAGTGCAAAACGCAGCCCAAGGGTTAAACTGAACAATATTAGTATACAGCTTAAAAGCTAAAATTAAAATTTCCTGAATTTCGTGAATTTTGTTAATTGATTGCTATTATTGTTCCATTCTGCACTTGCAAGCCTGCGATTGTGCCAATTAGCACTGAAATGAAAGTTCAATTATGATAAGGATGATGATGACGGTGATGAAAATAATAATAATTAAACATGCGATAATTCCAAAGATATCATAACGGGGACATGGCAAACGGTAGCCATGAAGGAAAGGTTTCGTTGAAGATATATCGGAATTCACGAAATCACACCTCACCTAGCGTGATGAAGTCTCATTGTCACAGTCACGTAAATAATTTCCTGAATTGGAATGCCCATTTTTATTTATTGCCCCATTTCGCCAGCAAAGACATCTTGCTTTCATGGTTTGCGTTATATTAGAATGCCACTACTAACATTTTCTTGGCAAATGCAATCAGTTGCTCAATTTGCAATAATGTGCTGGTGAAAACTAAGAAGCTCCTGTAATTACACAATGTAAAAGTTTTAAGGGCCATGCTTAAAGCGTGGTTGCTTAAAAGCAAACCTGTTTACGTCGGATTGAAAGATGTTATCTATTTATCTGAGTCCTGAGATTAGAGCGTGGCTGCACTGAGTATGACGCAAATGACTTATAGCTCAAGAAAAACAATGTTTCCTACGTCCATTTAATTGCTGAAATGACCTGTTAGTATACAGGATATATATGTCTGTTTTCTTTAACGATTGTCTAGATTTCCAAGAATCCCAGTACACTCAGCAAAAGATAGGGCTATGAATGTCATGTCTAACGAGCCATATAATAAATGATACTTGATTACTACAACTCTAGATAGTAGAGGTGTAGCTACGGCGGCAAGCGCTCACGACTTGTGAAATGGCAAACAGAGAAAGATTGGGGGGAGAGGGGTTGTAATAGTATGTTAGTCAGCCTAAATGAGGTATTAATACCCCATTGGAAAAGCGAGTCAGTCAGATCCATTGATGTTTACAAGAAGTATAGTTTAGATTGTGCCGTCCCCTAATTTAATGTCACTAAGGAGGGGGCGGGGCTTAGGAGAGAGAAAGAGAAAGGGGAAGGAAGAGCGGGAAATGGTCATGTCAAGATAAAACGACCTACCAGTCGCACACTCTCCTCTTTGGATCGCTTTGCCTCACCACATTGCAACCACCCATCGAAACTTTCCACTATTAAAAGTAAGTGCTCCATGAATGACTAGAGCCAGGCTATGCCACCTGTCACAATGATGCTTATAGCACTCACCATCACACAGAAATAAACTAGATGTATGACTCTATCAGGTGGAAATGAGAGTCATCATCTAGCACACTTACCGGAGTGAAATATGAGACTCTAAAAATGCTTTTAAAAGCCCATCTCCGTTGACAGACAAGCTTGTACACAAATAACTTCCGTTCTGACAGGGTGGCAGTAAACGGGACACGTATCTTTGCAGTCTTCATTCTTGAGTTTGTGATCGGTCTAATAATGTTATTTTTAACAATCTCATTCATCTTTCTCGGAAATCCATAGGTGGATAAAAGGTTATAAGGGTACCGAGCCAAAGGTATCGAGCTTTAAAGTCAGAGTATAGAGATAAAACATTGATTGGTTTTAAAGGTTTACACGCAGTGGCTGATCTAGGATTCTCACTGCATATAATCATAATTAGTTGGGTATACCTGAAAAGACAGCTCCAGTGGGGATAAATCTGAAAACTTTCTGAAATAAAAAATGTGGTCCTATTATACTTCTCTTTGATTATTAGATGATAAAATCACTCTTAAAATATCTAGATGGCTGTTAAAAAAATACAAAATCATAAAAGTACTTACTTTCAGAGATCTGTGGTTGCAGGATGGTTAAAAACTGTAATCTTCATCCCCACACGTAAAGTACACACAGTGCGGCAATCCACTTGCTATTGTGTGTGTGTGTGGGGGGGGAGGGGGATTGAAGATCAGTGCACGATTATTCATACATGTCATGCTGCTCTGTGATTGGTCATTTCTTGGAGAAGGCTCTTTATTTTTTTTATGGATGTTGCATGTTCTGGAACAAAATGAAATGGATGTAGCATGCAGTTCAATTTTTTGAGGCAGGCGTAACTGTACGTAGCTACTGGAAAGATGATTCGTGCCCCCCCCCCCCCCCCGTCCCTGAAAAAAAAAAGAGGAAGAAATAGCACGTTGTGGAACCAAACTGTTCATAATTATACAGACACATGAAGTTAAAGGAACAAATAGAGGGCTTAAAACAAAAGATGGGTTTAACAAGTTCATACCACGGAAGTGTTGTTTCTCATTTCTGTCATTCTGAAAAAGATCATTCATTTTAATCTAAGTTCATGCAATAATCCAACCGGTATTAAATGCTAAAAAACACCTTTGATAGATAATAATTTTTTTTCAGAAGAAGTACAATTTATACTGCACATGTTGAAATGAAGTTTACAAAAAATTATGAAGCAATAATAAACAAGAGGGGAAAAAACTTGAATTTTGTCGTAATATCTTTTAGTTCCAAGTTTACAAAATCCCAATCAGTCAAACCACACAATTCTCTTCTTCTTCTTCGTATCAGGGCTAGTAGCATAACAAACTCTCAGTAATTTATTCCACTCGAGATTAATCAACAAAAGTTGATAACAAAATTGGGGGGGGGGGGATGGCCTGTATAAAATTATATAAAAGTTTGTCATTATCACATAAAAATCAAACCAAGGGACAAAAAAAAGAAGGAATTTTGACACTTCAAATTTAAAAGTAAATTTAAAATGAAATAAAACGATAATGATTTGGCTTAACTTCATTTTTAAATAATCAATGTCCAACGGAGGTTACCTTTTTTGTGTCAAGATATCCGTGACGTCATTATCCCTCATGCGTCTCGTCTGCCCATGCATTTCTATTTAAGCACCATTTAAGCGAGTCTTTCATTCCAGTTGTACAAATTCTTTCTCACATCCTTCCTCATGGAGGAATTGGAAACACAATAGTACCTCGGAAAGGATGCAGAGATGCTGTGAGAGCTTGGCACACTACGGGGAGTTTCTTCAGATTGATCGTTCACTTTTCCCAGGATGGATAAAGTTCCAGCGACACCCTTTCCCTTCGTGCTCTTCGTCTTGGAGGAAATGCATTGTCTGAAATCGACCTTGCTCTTTTTTCTCTATGCCATTATTCATTGCACATTGAAAAAGAAAGAAAAGAAAAGTAGTATATCAGTATTACTGAGGGGATCATTGGTTCATCTAACAAATCAAATAATTCAATAATCATAGATATTGTTATCAATTTACGTCAACCCAAACACTATTCACAAACCCATGCCTATTCAGAAACTTAAAGCACACCCAGAATATTTTAAAACCTGAATTTTAGTGCTATAACTATAATTATCTTTTCCTAAGGAGGGGATTGAGTTCTGTTAAAGATTTTTGTTTTTAAATGTTTATGAGCTTTTTCATTTTTTTTATGTCAGTTTCGAAAATACCTCAGAAAAAAAAATCACCTGAAAAAAGGATTGCTCTTCAAATGCCATAATTTTTATTCAAAACATGACAAGAAAATAGCTAAGGTGATGTGACCCATATAGACATTTCTGTGTGCAGTATAAGTGAAAAAAATGTATGATGATAAATATATGAGAATGTCATTAACCTCAATAACCTGAAAACCCTTAAGCATTCACTGTTTTCTTCACTGATGTGCTTTGTAAAAACATCACCCATTACTACCATATACATGTATAAGCTAATGCTTCATACCTGATTGGCTTTCCGATTATCCGATTATTTCTAAAAACAGAATAAAATTATCGGAAACTTCTTTTTAGAAACGGGGTCGTAAAGACATAGTTTAAAATACCCAAGGTGATCTCGGCGTAGCTCGGTATGTCTGGCGGGAAATATCCCCTGTTTTATCAAACCTTTATATGATTTATAATAGCCTTCACGACCTTATGAAGAGGCATTCCATCATAATAGATAGCTTCATCACAATTACCATTTACTCTTGGAAAAATAATTCTGCTATAACCATGATGGCGGCACTTTGAATAATAATATACTATTAATACATGGTTGGGAGTGCGTTAGTGCGATCTGGCAACACAAAGGTTTTTATCGTGGTGTCGAGTGTGTTAGACACCACGATAAAAACCTGCGTGTTGCGGGATCGCACTAACGCACGAACTCACAACCATGTATTAATAGTTTTATAAAACGGGTCTACAATTTAGTGTTTTCTTACAATCTTAGTGTTTGATCCGGATTAGCCGTGCGTTAGTCCCCTCGCCGTGCGTTATCACTTTTTTTTTGCACGGTCACGTGATGTTATTTGACCAATCAGGATGGCTACATTCTTGAACCCGTTTTATAATAATTATTATCAGGGTAGCAAAAGCTTTTGAACAATAAATATTTACGTAAAGCGTTAAACTAAACAGGCAATTATACGTGAAGATTCACAGCGAAAATCCTTTTTTTGTTCTTCTTTTTTTTTTATCATTTAAAATCGAATCACAGCGCGGAAGTCGGTCGTCGGCTCCTCCGCTAGGGAAAAGGTCGAGTGTTTTTTTGTCCAGTCAAGCTCCCATTCTTAACTCGTTCAACCGTATTTATCATGCAGCTCGTCTTCCGACAATATATTACGATTACTGAGCCTCCGAAGTGTATCTTATTCCCCCGAGACTGTGAGGGAATCATAAATTTAACTTGACTTTCCACTTATGACATCATAAACACACACTATCCATTATTCATGCTGTAATCTTTCGACCTAATGTATCACTTGAGTTTAGTCATTTCTTACCGTCAGGAAATGACATTTTTAGTGGAAGAGTACACACGTATGCAGTGGCGGATCCAGGGGGCAAAGAAGGGTACGTCTCCCAAACCAATCCAATCAGGCCTATCTGGCACATCGAGTATAAGAATAGAAAATGTCCCCATTCGTTCCCCACCCCCGGCAATAATGACCCCTGTTGGGGTCAGAGGTGCTTCTTCTTTTGTGTGTGTGTGTGTGTGTGTGTGTGTGTGTGTGTGTGTGTGGGTGTGCGTGCGTGTGCGTGTGTGTGTGTGGAAAAGCCACCAATCCCCTCCCCCTCTCAATTTTTAATTTCTCATTACACTTTTAGAAATCATCGCAATCTTAAGCCGACTCATTTATTCAATGCCATGAAGAGCGCCTTTTCTATTAACAATTTAAAAATATCCCCAAGGTAATGATTTCTTGCAGATAACAATACTTCGAGTTATTTCAGTAGTAAAAACACCTATATTTCGACATCCAACACTTGTTCGTAGTATAAAAATACGTCTTGTGTTTCTCAGCAGAATTTATATTGGGATGAAAAGTTTTTTTTTCTTTGTACTGCTATGAATGTACTTTTGAATTTAAGAACTATGAGATAATGATGAACATTACATGGAAAAAAAGAAGCAAAGAATGATAGGCTTTGCATGAGGAGATTGAATGAACTTCTTTTTTCCTTTACCCTCAATCTCTTATACCGGTACTCCGTCTTTGTCTCTCTCTCTCTCTCTCTCTCTGTTGTATTTTGGTAAAGGATCTGGACTTTTAAACGAGATCCGAGTTGGGTTCGATCCTTGCTCAGTGCTTAAAGAGACAGTAAACTGGAGCCCTTCATAGCGCCATCTTTCAACAGGATTTGATAAGTGTCTGTGCCTCTCACTTTCCCATCATGCCTCATTCTAGTTTGTAAAAGCTTAGAATGTACCTGCACACAATTTTCCACAATGCCAGGTCAAAAATAATAGTGTGAAATATGAAATATGGCTATTATCCAAACAAGCGGTTTGTCAAAATTCAAAATAAAATGCAATTAATTTTTCTAATTATAATCTTAATTTAGCAATCACTGTATGATGGCGCTGTTCAAGTTTTACCAGTTTAATGCCATTTTAAAATTAATGCTTGAACATAACAAGTTGACGCAGGTGTATTCAAATGGTACATGGCAACACTGGGGCAATATTTATTGCAGGGCCCCCAGAAGGGAAGTATTGACAATGATGAGGCTATCGTGGCTAAATAGGTCTATATTATTAGAGAGATGTTGAGGTGTTGTAGTCTGTTGGATAAGTCACGATACTTCAAATCAAAAGGTACATATTTCGAATCCCTGCCGTGGCACAAATGTCCTTTGGCAAGACGTTTATCGACATTTGCCACACTCGGCCCAGCTGAGTTAAATGAGAACCTGGGGGTGTTTCATAAAGCTGTTCGTAAAGTTACACATGACTTTACGAACAACTTGAATATGAAGTCATCATTATCATTATCATTATCATCATTTTTATTATCAATATTAGCATTATCGTTATTATGTCCTCCATCACACTCTCTCTATCTCGCTCTCTGTCTCTCTCATTATCAGGAATCCATCTTCACAAAGAGATCATGCGAGGAAATAAGCCGATGGGAAAAACTCAGCCAGGGTATGAACTTTCTTTCAGAAGAGGTAGACGTCTACGAGGGGCAGTGGTTTTGGGTAACACGATGCGTTCGACCCGTGGTTCAAACGCAAGACGGTGACACGACACAAGGTATTCCACGATGCTTCGGAGTATCACGAGGGAATGGAATCGCTGACGCCTCTTGCATTGAGACTATGGCCTGGGTTCTCGCTTATTCAAGGTTAATAATAAAATTAATGCTAACGTAATGATATTCATGGTAACTCAAAATTGCATGTCCAGCAGTGCAGGCGTACCGTCCGACCCGTTAATTTCACTACTGTTTCACGTGCTCTTTACCTGGGAACTTAGAACCTTATCAATTTAAGTACCATTGATAGAATTCTACGAAATCTCCACATCAGACGGATAGTATTTGTATGGTATATAAAGAGTTAAAATTTAGTAATACACAACCAATAGCTTATAGGGAAGACGGAGTATTTAAAGGCATGGAAAAAATGGCAACGCTCTCGAATGAAGGAGATCCGGGTTTGGGAAAACGCTCTATTGCATTTCTTTAAGGCACCAGCCCTAATTCACGCCTACTAGAAGAATGAAAGCAATGCGTACCATGTATGCATGATTGTTTGTTTGTTTTGGGGGTTTTTTCATGAGCAATCTGGTTTAAGTTGGCTATGGGAGCTCTTCGTTTTGGTTAGCCTTTCCGGACCCTTAAATATGCCCGTCTGAATACATTATACACTTGACAAACTGATTTAAAATACATAAAGCTGAACCATCCTCCACCAAAAATGTAGATGGCATGCGCTATTGCTTATATACTAACATAACTTCAGCTAATATCTTACGCCCACTCCTGCATACAGCCAGGTGAAAGAGACTTACAATTTAATTTTCTTCATCAGTTGGCTATTGCCAAACATGTTCATGTTGCTGTTTTGTTTTGATTGTGGCTTGAGAAGTACACAAATCTCCCGAAGTCCCTCCACACTCGTCTTTCAGATTCATTCTAAATTTAGTACTGCAGTATCGTTCCCTCTTTGTACAAGTGTGTCAAATTTCAGACCAACTGATGATAATTGCTTACGATTCGGGATCGAGAAGAAAACAGATCTCCCGAAATGCCTTTACACTCGTATTTCACATCTACTTTTATCATGTGAAAATAATTCCGTCACCATAGAAGCGTGGATGATCACACAGACGAGTGCGAAATAGCTCAAGGGGTGTTCTGGATTCGTCTCTCAACTTCACAGGATGACTACTGGGGCTCTTTCATTAGTAAAAAAAAAATATATAAACTGCAACGACACAAATTGGATTATTAATCAGAAAGGGACAGCTTGTCAAAAAGAGGGGCAAGACTAATGCAATTCCTTTTTCATACAAGAAACATGTTTGATCGGTATCACAAGCGAAACGTAATTAGGAAAATTGCCAATCTCGAATATCGGAGAACGTCAGATGCCGTATTTCTCTTAGGAATGAATAAAGATGACGAGAAAGAGGTAATGTCAGCGGCTCTGTTATTTTTACGCTAAAGTCATTGATGATACCCCTGAAATATAAGTTTTTCTAATAGAAATGAGATTAGGGGATTCGGCAGTCCATTTTCCCTCTTTAAAAAAAAATAGGAGTTGGGAATGAAATTCAAACAACATTTGCAAACCGTTAGGCTGAGCGCAGAGCGTACTGCGCGATGCAAAGTATTATTTTACATGTATTTCCGCGTATTTAGCCGATGTACCATGATTCAGATTTATTCACCGTTTTCAATCATTTGATAATAAAACTGATAAGTCGCTAAAGTATTTTTTAAAAAATCCCTACAGGGTAACCATTTACCTCCCCTGGGTCGAGAGTGGCAAACGTATAGATGTAGTGCCATGGCAGGGATGTGAACCACCTACCCATTACGTTCTACTTGATCCACTCTGGGTCCTGTTTCATAAAACTTGTTATCAATAACAATTTCCCCCTTTTTCTATCACAAATTTGCTCTCAGCCAATCAGATTCAAGAATTTTAAGTAGCTTATAACAATTATTGTAACTTGTCATTGATAACAGGTTTGACGAAACGGGGTCCCGGATGAATATTTGAACAAGTTTTTAGACCGATTTATTAATGTTCTTTCATATAGCTGAGCAAAGGCAATATACAGCAATAACATCATTAACCAACTGTTAATCTTTAATCTTTCCTAATGAACCATATAATCTTAGTAAATCAAAAGTTTGGTGACGTTTTATGATAATGACAAAAAGGACATTTAGAAAATTTCTTCAGGTAAATAGAAAGTTGAAATAACTGTCTCATGTCTTATATTAAATTGTGAAGATTATCCACTTTAAATTAAAAAAAAAAAATAATATAATTTTTCTAAAGGAGAAGAATGACATTCAATATCATTATTGTATCAGTATTCTATTGGTTTTATTATTTAACTGCAGATTAAAATCGGACCCTTTTGGAGAGTATGAGTGGGACTACATAGCCGTACCAAACTGCTGCTCTTGCAAGATACAGCTGGCGCCAGGAGAACATCAATTAGGCTGATTCTCGATCCAATCATGTACTTAAGTTCCTATTTTTTCACTTACCAAACTTCAGGATATTTTAGGTACTGTTCAGTCTATAGCCAATATGATTTTATTACGTGGTACCCAGTAGGTGTTTTTGATTACTAAACATTTTGAAACTCGACTGGAACTTGTGGTTACTCCCTCACAGCTTCCTTAAGTTTTACTACTGATATTAATCCCTTCGTTGTCATCTAAATTTAGATGAAGCAGATTTAGCAATTATAATTGAAATTATTTCTGCCATTATGAAAGTACTACGTTCTTTGAAACATTCCATTGAATTGTTATTCAATCTACATTGGTTATTTTATTTAAGTAGAGTTTTTCGTGTTTTAATTCTTACAGTAATATTTTTAGAATTAGCACCCATTCTTCTTCTCCTCTGTCTCTTCATATTTGATAATACTTTTCTCTTTGTACTATGACACTTGTGTGTTCGATTCTTACATTATCTATTCCTATTTCTTTTATTGTTAACACTATGTACGACAAATAAAAATAAAAAGAACAATTGAAAGTCTAACGGTATTTCCTCATACAGAGGTTGTTTTACCATTTGGAGCTGGAATGAAATGGGGGAAATACTGAAGCCCTCCAAGTGATAACTCTGTCATACCACAATCATCTAATGCTTTTTAAATTTCAGGTGTTCTGTGTCTCACAATATCACGACAAAGCTGGCCGATTTGCTGAGCTATGTGACTGCATACACACTTAGAAAAGGAAGGTTGCAAATGAGAGCATTAACAGGATCTAAACCCTGTCCTATGTTTATAATTCCAAGTGGGCTCTCCAGTGGCAATTGGGGTCTTAACGGAACTCACAATAATCAAGAGAATTTAAAGTCATATTCTCTTTTAGGCTGATAGAATGATTTCGAAACGAACAAGAGAATTATGAATGACAAACGTCTCTCCCCCCCCCCCCCCCCCCTCATCAGCCACGGAATCAAGATACAAAATGTTTTATTTGGGGGCCTCGTTTAATTGAATGACATCGATTCGATTTTATGTAATGGGTTTTTAAAAGATGCCAATTTAATGGGGTTCTTATTAAAGAGAACCATCCTGCCACTAAATTCTTTAAGGAACCTTCACTGATACTTTACAAGGTTAAAAGGTGAGTATGGTTCTTTTGGACCACTGAGATATTTCAAGAACCTTTTTAGAATCATTTTATTTTTCTAAGAGTGTTAAGACGTTACAAGCTACATTAAAAGTAAGATATCTGTTAACTCATATATATATCGCACACTTTCACCATTTGGATTTAGATACATGTAACTGCACTAGAAAGTTCCACACCAAAAAGTCCACACCAAAAACTGAAATGTAGATACTTCCGGTTGTCAACCTGAGAACATGACGTGTCATAGGCCTTTTATACATCAAATTTCTGCAATCCAAAATAATATGACATATAACTTTTACTAACGTGCACACGTGAACATCAAATATTTTCGGAATGAAAAATGTCGAAATATTCGACATAGACCAACCGTTTTGTGCAAGTGCATGATCAAGGAGTTACCAGGGCCCTCTTGCATAAAGATTTTTTGAGTTGCGTTTAATCGCAACTTTTTATGCAAGAGGGCCCAGGTCTGGTAACTCCTTGGTATGATATTATTTTCATACGTTCGTTGTATATTTCTAATATATGTCAATTGGCTATATGTTACATTTATAGAGTACACTTAGCCTTTTGTTTTCAACATGGGTAGAATCACAGAAATGATCTCAATGTTTATGAAGCTATACATGTATAATACCATATTTTTTTAAAGGTCTATGCGATCGTAGAATTACCGTAGGAACCCAGTCTACAGTTAATACTGTTTTATTTTCCATTTCATTTTATATTATCTGTCATAAGTAGCGTATGTGATTTCGATTATATTAAGTTGTAAAACGAAATGTTCTCCATTCTCATGTCATTTTTGATACTTCTTGACATCTCAACCAATCAAAATATTGTATTGTTTTTTATTAATGGGGGTACTCGTTTTTCCGAAGGTTCCTTTTTCCGAAGGTTCATAATTCCGAAACACAAATTTCCCATAGCAAGGGGTTCGTAATTCCGAAAATGAAATAGGGTTCATAATTCCGAACATTTGATACATTACTCCTAAGGTTTGTAATTACGAAAAAGCAAATAGGGTTCGTAAATCCGAAAATGAAAAAGGGTTCATAATTATGAAGGTTCGTAATTCAGAAAATGCAATAGAGCCCTACTTAACCTTTCGGAATTACGAATCTTTGAAAATAGAAACCCTTTCCATATTCGGAATTACGAACCGTCGGTGTAACGAACCTTCGGAAAAGCGAACCTTCGGAATTAAAATGACATGTAACCTTCGATTGTTACAATTTTAAACTAGTCTGTAGCCAAGAAACGCTGTATATTATACTAGCAATATATTTCTTTATATTTATTCAAGTTTGTGTCAGAAGTTATAAAACCTTAATTGTTACGTAGCCATTTACAACAAAAATGGAAATATAAACTTCTTTATTTGGATATCCTTGTAACCGCTCATAAATCGACAGAAATATTCATTTAGAGTATGTAAATAAGCTTTGTAATTGCAACTTAAGTACATCAGTTGGCTATAGAATAAATCCAAGAACATAATTTTTTTATAGTGATGTTCTAGGCCTACTTTTAAATACATCCTATTTTACTCATAAAAAGTATTATCCTTTGCACCCCCCCCCTAAGAAATCACACGTTAAAGACACACGTTCAAGACCCATTTTTATTCGTTTATTTCTTTTGAGAGCTTAGGTGATCTGTTGGTCAAAAACTGCTCCCTACCTCACAAATGTGGAAAAGTTGTTCATAATAACTTATATTTAGGGGCATTGCTAATATGATTTGGTGAAGAAAAAAAAGTGGGGAAAACTAGTGTACGAGGTTGTGTTAAAAACAACCTTTTAGATATTGTAATGTACTGTCTTTTATTTATTAATTACGATAAAACCCCGAATTTAGGTAGAAGATACTCTAAAGCAAGGCCGTTTATAGAAGATTTGGATAAAAAGGGAAATAAAAAATGTGCTTTACGGGTGCTGATATTGAAAGTAAGGAGAGAAAACATATATTTGTGCGTGGGTATGTATGCGTGGGTGTGTTTGTGTTTGTGTGTGTGTGTGTGTGTGTGTGAGAGAGAGAGAGAGAGAGAGAGAATAAAGAGAGGAGAGTGAGCAAAATTATGATGGTCGTTGATTATATAGATTAAACCGAGTAATGATTTGTCTTTCTTATTGATGTATTTTATGAACGATGTGCAATTAACGGAATTGCATTTGCCCTTCAACTCTCATTTCGAACATCACTGTCTTAACCATTACTATTTTACTTGTTTTAGTGGGCATTATTATGTGTGTGCATAAATATATATATATATATGAGAGTTTCAATGTCTGTAATTACATGTTTTATTTATTGTATACCACACCACCTCCAGTTTCGATTATAAGAAAAAAAATCGTGTTGTTCAGCATTATTGCACTTTATTTTGATCATGTTTGAGCCACCCTTCTTTGAATTCTGTGTTTAGAATTTGAAGGAAATAAATCACGAATGAATAAATCATTGACTCAATATCGACTTTCATTCAAATGTATGTTTCATATTTTCTGAAATGACTGTACATTCGTTAATACAAATAGTAAACAAAGCTAAATTACAAGCATGATATTGACTTTGCAAGGTCCAAAGGAATGTATATCATTTTTACACCTTATAAGAAACATACTATCTCCATTTCCAGTTTCGATTATAAAAATAAAAATCGTGTTGTTCAGCATCATTGCATTTTATTTTGATCCTGTTTGAGCCACCCTTCTTTGAATTCCGTATTTAGAATTTGAAGGAAGTAAATCACAAATGAATAAATCACTGACTCAATATCGACTTTCATTCAGGTATCTTAAAGCGAAACGTCGTGGCGCGTAAAACCGCGGGAAAGACGCATAATGACAAAATCATTCAAAATCAAAATTTTATTTCATAGAGGCAGAATCAAAATATAAGAAAGCAGAATTAGTATTTCCCTCTTTGAATGAGATATGTCTGATTCTAATGTTTCATAGTTTCTGTAAGATTGTGCATGTTTGTACGTTAATATAAATATTAAACAAAGCTAAATTACAATCAAAATTACAAGACTGTCCTTTGGCAAGACATTAATCTACATTTGCCACTCTCCACCCAGGTGTTAAATGGGTACCGGCAGGAATGAATTCCTTGTATGCTGTGAGCGCCGAAATCGGTAGCCTAGCTAGAGCCGGGTAATATTTGAGCGCCTTGAGCACCATTCATGGTGGATATGAGTGCTATATAAATATCCAGTATTATTATTATTACTATTAAGACATAAATGCATATCATTTTTTTACACCTTAATAGAAAACTCTATCCATATATTTTCTTACGTAATAGATGGATGCAGGGGCGGCGCTAAAGGGGGGGGGCAGAGGGGGCGACCGCCCCCCCCTATGATTTTTCAAGTAGTGAAAAAAGAAAAAAAAAGAAGACAAAAGAAGAAAAGGAGGAAGAAAAGGGAAGAAAAGGGAAGAAAGAAGAAAGAGGAGTATTAAAAAGAGAGGTCTTAAACATATAACTCTATATTACCCCTGTTATTTAATGGAGAAAAAATATGACGTCATCTTTAGGTCGTCTTGCCCCTCCTATCAAAATACCCTGGCGCCGCCCCTGGATGGATGTGTATTATTTGCGAGGGTGTGTGTGTGTGTGTGTGCGTGTGTGTGGGAGAGTGTGTGTGTGAGAGAGAGAGATAAAGAGAAAGCATTTTTTTTTTTAAATAAGGAATGAATTTCAGAAATCATATGAAAGGAATTCATCTGCATCACCGAGTTCAATACTAAATTGTGTGTTACAGTTCATGTATAAACTATATATAAAGTTGTCCTTTTTGATACCGTTGCAAGACGCAATTGCTAGTTAACTATCCCGCTTTGGGAAAAGCTTCTAAAATGGACCATGATTATATGTTCTTTAAAGAAAAAAAAATAGTCAATATGTGTGAACTTTACCATGGTTCAAGTGGCATACGATATGGAGATTCTAAAAGTGGGAAAAGGACGGTGCAAATGCTAATTGGAGTAAGTATTTTATGTCAGTTGTAAAATCTTAATTAGACTAAATCCATACCATTTGATTTACGTTACCGCATTTCCACTGTTGGAAAATATGCTTGTACGTGGTGTGGAAAATAACCCTATTGAAACTAGATTATAACGTTTTAGACACTCTTATATAATGCAAGGTTTCCCCTCACGTCCTATCAAAATTTGCACTTTATATATGCTTGCAGTGTGCAAGAAACAAAGGGAATATTTTTAATGACATTACTTCAAATTGTAATCTTCCAAATACTGTTTCTGAAATAGATCAACTGTCCAAGAAGTCAAGATCATAAAAATTTGTGGGCATCAGTCAATAACAGAGGATATTAAATAGGTTCAGGTTCAGGTTCAGGTTTGCTTTATTTAATTTTCCACATTTCATATTTCATTTCTTAAATACATATTGTCAGTTTTGTTTACAAAAAATAATAACGATAAGAATAATACGGAGTGTATATTTTCAAATAAACTTAAGTACATAAAATATATTATGTCACTTTGGATTACTTGTAAATAATGACTAACAAAAGGCTAACACATGAATGCTTTATTAACGACTCAACCCCAGTGCATGATGTGTGACACCATGTACAGTTAGCTACTTATTCATATGCAGTACCCAATAAGTGATGCCCATTGGATAGTATTTGGGGGTACAATAATTGTGAACAAGGGGAAAGCTTTTCGACATCTAAAAACAGATCTTTAAAAATGAAAATTTTACCAATGTACTGAAGTTAATCCAGATTCCAGAATATCTTTATACAGACACCAACTTTCCAATGTGCAGACCCCTGACTGATTTGAATACAACATTCGTTATATGATCAGTTAAAGATATTTAAGTGTTGTCATTTTGTATGAAGAAACAAAAGAAAACGGTTCGGTAGACATTTCTCTCCAGATGGCGACAGATTCATTGATTCTACTGCAACATAAAGTCAAGTCTGGGCTTTGAATATTTCTGAAGATAGACGTACCAGGCGGCCATTGGGTATTGGTGGGGGGGGGGGGGCTTGGGGCCCCCCCCAACAAAAAAAAATAGAGAATAGAATAAAGAAAAAAAAAGCAAAGAGAAAGAAAGAAAGAAAGAAAAGGAAAGAAAAGAGAAAAAGAGAAAGAAAGAAAGAAAATCATTTTATTTCATGATTACACTAGTTCGTCTTTTAGAACATGAAAAAATGCTGAACGCTCATGGTATATCCCCTTCCACTATACTCCCCCCCCCCCAAAAAAAAAAAATGGGAAAACATAATAAATATTATGTAAATAATGAGTTAAGGTTACAACACATTATTTAGGTTACGAGACCTCGCAAAATAGAATATTCAATTTACCAAGTTCAACGTTTTATAAGTGCAATGTTTTCATAGTAAGGAAAAATATAAAGTATTCTGATGAAGCGTAGCCAGGGGGCGGTCCGAGTGTCCGAGTGAAGCATGTATTGCGTTCCATGCGATTTAGAAATTATTTACAGTACCGTACAAACTAGGGGTTCGCGAGGTGCAAAAAGTCATTTTTGTGGTTGACTAGAGCTAAGAAAATTTGCAGATATTGAAAGAAAAAAAAAGAGGGAAGAGGAAAGAGTAAAGGAAAAGGAGAAAAGAAAAAGAAGAAAAAAGAAAATAAAAAAGAAAAGGGAAAGGAAAAAAAAACAGAAAGAAAAGAAGGAAAAGAAAAGGGAACACTAGAATTTTAATATTAGGGCAAAAGCCACCCCCATTCGGCAATGGGCTGTAGCCCCCCTCCCCCCTCCCGCGGATTTTCAAAGTTCCGATATTCATATTCAGGCACAAGGTGCTAGAATATCCAAATATTTGGGAAGCAACGTTCCCAGTTAACAATATTATGTAACGTGTGTATGTAACTTCTGTACATTTCCACCAAGAAAAGTTTTTTAAAAATTTTGCTCGCACGCTTCGCTCGCTCGCAATAACCGTCACTAGAATTTTAATATTCCGGCAAAAGGCACCCCCCCCTTCGGCAATGGGCTGTAGCCCCCCCCCCCCCCCCTCCTCCGCCTCGAGATGATTCAAAGTTCCGATATTCATATTCGGGCAGTGAGGTGCTGGAATATCCAATATTTGGGAAGCAAAGTTCTCAGATAATAATATTATGTAACTTGTGTATGTAACTTCTGTACATTTTCACTACGAAAAGTTAAAACAAAAATTTTGCTCGCTCCCTTCGCTCGCAAACATTTAAAAATTGAAAAATTTATATTCGGGCAAAAGGCGTCCCCTTCGGCAATGGGATGCAGCCCCCCCCCCCCCCCCTCCCCCAAGGATTTTCCAAGATCCAATATACGGGCAACCACCACTTCATATTCGGGCAGCGAGGTGCCAGAATATCCACATAATTTTGGCAGCGAGGTTCCTAGATAATTATGTAACTTCTGTAAAAATATGTAAATTCTGTACATTTTCACTACGAAAAATTAAAATTTTGTTTGCTCGCTCGCTTCGCTCGCTCGCAAACATTCAATAATAGAAAAATTGATATTTGGGCTAAAGGCGTCAGCCCCCTCTTTGCGAAAATGGGCCCGTATGATCAAGATTTCTACATCTGCGATTTTCTTTTATTATTATTTGTGTGGGGGGGGGGAGGGGGATTAGGGTCCAGCATTTTGTCGGCAAAATTGGGCGTCATACCCTGAAATTTTGTAGGCAAATTTGGGTATAATAAGCCTCCCCCCCCCCATTCAAAATGTTCTAGCGATGCCCCTGGCTTTTGCTTACGGTAGACTCTAAGTAATATAGTAATATAGTAACTAGTATATTCTTTTCCTCTGTTCGCCTTTTATATCCAATAAAGTGATGAACTACAGTTATATATGAGCCGGTCTCCCCATGATTTTGAAGTTTTAGAAGTAAAATCATTTGTGATGTATTGGTCAGAAATTTGGGGTAAAATGCTCTGAAATAAGGCAGAGATTGCACCAGAGAGCATCTAAACCCCCTGAGCTTCCAGGGCCCTCTTGCATAAAAAGTTGCGATTAAACGCAACTCAAAAAATTAAACGCAAGTCCTGATTGGTTGAAAATCGAGCTGTGCGTTTAATTTTTTTGAGTTGCGTTTAATTGCAACTTTTTATGCAAGAGGGCCCAGGGCCCGCTTAAGGGCCCTGGACCCCGGCCGCAAGGGACTTCGCGCTCTTCGCGCACATATATATCTATCTACTTAAGGTGCGAACCCCCTCTTAAAATAAGCTTGTACTGGCTTGTAATTTCAATTCTTACTGGCTCAGCCAACTCAAAATATTTGACTCATCACGCCACTGCAGAATAAAAGGTAATACTGTGCATGTATCAAGCTTCATTCCGGATGAATTCGAATCTCACAGTAAGAACCCCAGTATGTTATATAAAATTGTCTATTGCACAAGATATCCAAGCTATCCTTACAAATGTTACAGTGGAAAGATTGGGGGGGGGGGTCTCAGACTTCCTTGGGGTACATTTTATTGGCGCGGGGGGGGGGGTGGATTCTCTGTTTCCAAATTTTGATATTTGACGATTTTTTTTTTTTTTACCCTTGTTCCCATATTTAGTCTGAGAGCTTTTTTTTTTGTAGAAATATAAGTTCTTGAAGTTTTGAGAGGTAAATTTTTGTCCGATATTTGCCCCTCCCCTATCTAAGTATAGTCTATCTACTTCCTTTGCTTTTGATACTCCTCTGAAAACGACAATGTGTGTGGGCCGACTTACGGAATATCGAACCAGTTAGTTTCTCAGAGAAAAAGAAATCACAGTTTTTAATGGAAAGAATAAAAATCGTGTCGAATCTGATCACCAGGTTTGTTCTTATTATTTTTAGACAAAAAAACTAACAATTCAAATAACCCAGATGCCATGAAATATAAAAAAAAAACTAGCAATGGACAATTGCCATGATTGCGTTCGCATGGCGGTACACAGCAAACGATATTATTAAATCATTTTATTGTTAGATCACAATCATTTCACATCAAAATTAAATTCCATTACATAGATCAACTTAAAGCACATATCATTCATTACACATCTTTTTTAAATGTTCTAATCCTTCAATAACTGGCCTATAAGTATATTTCATAACTTAATTACTATTTATTCAGCTAAAGCTGAAAAAAATTGGCTCCCTATATGAAATATATTTTTTAATTTGTCATTTTCATTTACTCACGTTTTTTTAAAGATAGAATCACCACTTTGCCATGATGATGATAATAATTATAGGCACCACATTTCCTCTCAAGATATTACATTACTCAATAGTTCATTATCTAAATTTGAACTGAATTGATTTTTTTTTCTTCAGATTTTAAACGTGCAAGCTACAAATGCTATGCAAAAAGGTTGTCAGCCTGACCATAAGCGTCGGGTTTAGCCTCCAGAGCCCCCGAAACAGACCCCAAAGTCGGGTCGATTTCACCTCGTCTGCCCCATGCACCAAACTTTGTAGGCCTAGGAAGTAGTATGACTGGACATTACAACACATGCAGTGTCATGCACCCACACACGCACACATACAATTTCCGACAGGATGGGACTGTTTAATAGAAACCCCTTAAGAATTTGGGTTAAAAAAATCTATACATGTAAACACCACCCATTCCCCATCTTCACCTGTTTAACAAGACATAATATTTCAGCAGTATACTAGGTAACTGTGTAATTAACTCATAAATGGTAAATTTCAACATCCAGTCACATAGCCAACATACCTAACAAGCTCTTCCATATGTTTGTTTGTTTGTTTGTTTGGTTGGTTTTATTTCTGCGTTCAAATATAAATTAATCAAATACATTTCAAACAATAACAAATACATACAGTGAAATTTTACAAAAGAAATTGCATTACGAAAGAATCATGTAACAATAATATTATACAACAAGAACGTAATAAACATACAAATAAGATTTTTTTAAAATATAGATATACAGTAAATATTTTTCAATAAATTAGAGAGATAATTTTGAACGCAGGAGACCGCCATCTGGAGCGGTTAGGCTGGAGATGGATGGCGGCCTCGTAAAAAAAAAAGGGGGATTTGGCGACATAACTCTCTTGGATAAATTGAGTGATCAAGTGGGTGCAGTGCAATTGCAGGTGTGGGTGCAGCAGTTGCATGATAAAGAAATAGGATAATAAGTTACAGTTCTGTAGTTGGCGTTATACTAATTTGAAGGGTGAGGAGCGTATGATTCTATTATATGTCGCTTAAGTGTAGCTTTCAAGGAGTAAATGGTTGAACAAGACTTTATGTTGTTGGGGAAGTTGTTCCAAATGTCCGGACCAGAATGTCTGATAGATTTGTGTGTTATTGATAATTTGGGATTTGTAAGATGGAAGTTTCCAGATATGCGAGTAGGGTACGAATGAACAGAAGTATTAAACCTAAACATGTTATGAAAGGATGGTGGAAGTAAATTATTAATGTACTTGAACATAATGACTGCTACTTGAATAGTGTTCAAATCGAATATTTTTAGTGTTTTAAGTTTACAGAATAAAGGATCAGTGTGAGCTAAGAAATGTGATCCTGTACAAATGCGCATGGCTTTCTTTTGTAGTTTAAAAATAGAGTTAATTTTTGTCGAGCCACAATTTGCCCATACAATATTACAATATGTTATATACGGGAGAACTAGCGTGTTATATAGCAGGAATAAGGTTGCGTGGGGTAAAATAAACTTTAGTTTAGAAATTATTCCAATGCTTTTGGAAATGCACATTATAACGTGGTGTAAATGCTCATTCCAAGTCAAAGTTTCGTCTATAATTACTCCCAAAAACTTGGACTTAGTCTTCTTCTCAAGTGGCATGTTATCGATTTTGATATGTATCGGTGTTTGTGTATTATGAGAATAATGTTTAAAATACATGAAATGAGTCTTTTTTATATTAAGAGAAAGTTTATTGCACTTAAACCAGTTTGATACTTTGTCAATTTCACAATTCAAAGTATTGTTTAAAGATATGAGGTCTTTGTGAGAATAAAAGATATTTGTGTCGTCGGCAAATAAAACAAATGAAAGAAGGGAGGATGCATTAATGATATCATTGACATAAAGAAGAAATAATAGTGGGCCTAAGATGGAACCTTGAGGAACACCACATTGAACTAAAAGAGGATCAGAATCATACCCATTGAACGTAACGTATTGTCTTCTGCTTGTTAAATAATCTCTAAACCATAAAAGTGGCTGACCCCGAATTCCATAATGACTGAGTTTGGAAAGAAGAATGGAATGATTAAGTGTATCGAATGCTTTACTCAAGTCACAGAATATACCTACAACATGCTCTTTGTTAGCTATGGCATTTGTAATTTTGTCATAAATCTGAATTAATGCTAGGTCAGTTGAGTAATTTTTCCTGAATCCATATTGATTTGGAATAAGTATCTTGTGTTTAGTGATAAATTTTTGTAGCCTATTATAAACGATTTTTTCTAAGACTTTGGATATACTTGGAAGTAGGGAGATGGGACGATAGTTACTAATTTCGTGGGGATCGTCTTTTTTGAAAATGGGATTGACTTTAGCTATTTTTAATAGATCAGGGAAAACACCTTGTGATAACGAGTGATTAAATATGTGAGTTAAAGGTTTTGCAAGTGGGTAGATTATTTCTTTTAGGAGAGACATACTTATTTTATCGAAACCGTAAGATTTTGAGCTATTAAGAGATTGAGTAATATTAATGATTTCACTGGGATTTGTTGGGTTTAAAAAGAAAGATTCTCGGTTTTGAATGGAAAGGTAGTCTGTAAAGTGAGCGTGAGTTCTATTAATTTTGCTGGCGAGTTCAGGGCCGACATTCGTAAAAAATGAATTAAACTTGCATGAAGACTAGGATCCTGTATTTTAGTACCATTTAATGTGATATTATCCGTGGGTGGGGGATCTGTCTTTTTACCCATAACCTCTTTGATGATTTTCCAAGTTGCATTAGTATTTGAACAGTTCTTTTTTATTTTATTAGAAAAATGTAATCTACGGGATGTACGGATTAATTTAGTTAATTTGTTGCGATATATTTTATATGTGTTTAGGTTAGTGTCAGTTGGATTGCGTATATGTAATTTGTAGAGGTGATTGCGCGTTTGTATTGACTTCAGTAAACCCTTCGTTATCCAAGGATTCCTGGGTTTATTTCGAATATTTTTCATTTTGCCTAAAGGGATATTCTTTTCGTAATAATACTGTAATTTTTTATTAAAATGTTTATATGCAGTATTGACATCATTTACATTATAAACATCAGCCCATCCCTCAAAAAATAAATCCTGTTTCAGCAATTCTATATTACGTTTGGATTCTTTGCGATATAGAAGTTTATCAATTGATTTAAGGCAACATACTTTGCAATCACAAGTTAAAAATATAGGTAGGTGATCAGAAACTTCAGAACACAATATTCCCCCGGTGGTTATGCTATTATGTACGTTTGAAAAAATATTGTCAATCTGAGTTGATGAATGTGAACTTATTCTGGTGGGTTTATTAATAATCGAAGATAAACCATAAGAGTACATTAACTGCATAACACTGGTTGAATTTCTGTTATCAGATGAGGGGGAGAAGTTGATGTTTAAGTCACCAAGGATAAAAATATGTTTATTTTCATCCCCTATTTTATGAAGATTTAAGTCCAGTTCATCACAAAATAATTCACAATTTGAGTCAGGGGGTCTATAGATTAAACCTATAATGACATTTTTTACATACGAGTTGTTAATTTCAATAAATAATGATTCTGCTTGTGTTAGTTTGATGTTGGAGCGGATTTTAAAATTTAGATTTTGTGCAATATAAAACGCAACACCGCCACCCCGCCTTCCTTTGCGATCTGCCCTAATCAATTTATAATTAGGCAAATTGAACATATCTGGAGAATTCTCATGTAACCAGGTCTCACTTATTCCAATGACGGAAAATGCAAAGTTATTTAAAGTGTGTAAAAGGTTTTCAACATATTCGAAGTTTTTGTTCAGACTTCTGGAATTTATATGTAGAAGTGAAATATTGTCTGGATTATAAGAAAATGTATTGTTGAATTCTAAAGGTGTGTAATATTTGCTTTCGTGTATATCGTCAGCAAGAATATCGGGAATGTATGCATGTGAATCCATTTAGCGACACGAAAATGTAAAGTACCTGAAATTTGGAGGATAAACAACTGCGTGCGTGATATCGGTGCATTTGTGTGTGGTTGCTGGTGTATTTGCGTGTATACGAAGTGCAAGTGTGTGGGTAATTTCAATATACAATACAAAAGAAAATACAATAAGACCCATCTTGGTCATTTGCAAAACAAAGAGATTTTTTGGACCAAGGAGGTATAAGTGAACCAACACCTCCCTTGTTGGACACAAAAATGATTTGCAAAACAAAGAGATTTGTTGGACCAAGGAGGTGTCAGTGAACCAACACCTCCCTGGTTGGACACAAAGGTAACTTGCAAAACAAAGAGATTTGTTGGACCAAGGAGGCATTAGTGAACCAACACCTCCCTGGTTGGGTACAAAGGTAATTTGCAAAACAAATAGATTTGTTTGACCAAGGAGGTATCAGCGAACCAACACCTCCTTGGTTGAACACAAAGGTGATTTGCAAAACAAAGAGATTTGTTGGACCAAGGAGGTATTAGTGAACCAACACCTCCTTGGTTGGATACAAAGGTGATTTGCAAAACAAAGAGACTTGTTGGACCAAGGAGGTATCAGCGAACCAACACCTCCTTGGTTGGACACAAAGGTAATTTGCAAAACAAAGAGATTTGTTGGACCAAGGAGGTGTCAGTGAACCAACACCTCCTTGGTTGTACAAAAAGGTGATTTGCAAGCAAAGAGATATTTTTGGACCAAGGAGGTATTGGCGAACCAACACCTCCCTGGTTGGACACAAAGGTGATTTGCAAAACAAAGAGATTTGTTGGACCAAGTAGGTGTCAGCGAACCAACACCTCCCTGGTCGGACAAAAAGGTGATTTGCAAAAACAAAGAGATTTGTCGGACCAAGGAGGCACTAGTGAACCAACACCCCCCTGGTTGGATACAAGGGTAATTTGCAAAACCAAAAAAAAACAAAAACAAACAAAAAAAATTGTTGGACCAAGGAGGTATCAGTGAACCAACACCTCCTTGGTTGGACACAAAGGTGATTTGCAAAAAAAAAAAAAAAGAGACTTGTTGGACCAAGGGGGTGTCAGCGAACCAACACCTCCTTGGTTGGACACAAAGGTAATTTGCAAAAAAAAGAGATTTGTTGTTCCAAGGAGGTATTAGTGAACCAACACCTCCCTGGTTGGATACAAAGGTGATTTGCAAAACTAAGAGATTTGTTGGACCAAGGAGGTATCAGTGAACCAACACCTCCTTGGTTGGAGACAAAAGTGATTTGCAAAACAAAGAGATATTTTGGACCAGGGAGGTATCAGTGGACCAACACCTCCCTGGTTGGACACAAAAATGATTTGCAATACAAAGAGATTTGTTGACCAAGGAGGTGTCAGTGAACCAACACCTCCCTGGCTGGACACAAAAATGATTTGCAATACAAAGAGATTTGTTGACCAAGGAGGTGTCAGTGAACCAACACCTCCCTGGTTGGACACAAAGGTGATTTGCAAAACAAAGAGAATTGTTGGACCAAGGAGGTATCAGCTAACCAACACCTCCTTGGTTGGACAGAAAGGTGATTTGCAAAACAAAGAAATTTTTTTTGGACCAAGGAGGTATTGGCGAACCAACACCTCCCTGGTTGGACACAAAGGTGATTTGCAAAACAAAGAGATTTGTTGGACCAAGTAGGTGTCAGCGAACCAACACCTCCCTGGTCGGACAAAAAGGTGATTTGCAAAAACAAAGAGATTTGTCGGACCAAGGAGGCACTAGTGAACCAACACCCCCCTGGTTGGATACAAGGGTAATTTGCAAAACCAAAAAAAAACAAAAACAAACAAAAAAAATTGTTGGACCAAGGAGGTATCAGTGAACCAACACCTCCTTGGTTGGACACAAAGGTGATTTGCAAAAAAAAAAAAAAAAAGAGACTTGTTGGACCAAGGGGGTGTCAGCGAACCAACACCTCCTTGGTTGGACACAAAGGTAATTTGCAAAAAAAAGAGATTTGTTGTTCCAAGGAGGTATTAGTGAACCAACACCTCCCTGGTTGGATACAAAGGTGATTTGCAAAACTAAGAGATTTGTTGGACCAAGGAGGTATCAGTGAACCAACACCTCCTTGGTTGGAGACAAAAGTGATTTGCAAAACAAAGAGATATTTTGGACCAGGGAGGTATCAGTGGACCAACACCTCCCTGGTTGGACACAAAAATGATTTGCAATACAAAGAGATTTGTTGACCAAGGAGGTGTCAGTGAACCAACACCTCCCTGGCTGGACACAAAAATGATTTGCAATACAAAGAGATTTGTTGACCAAGGAGGTGTCAGTGAACCAACACCTCCCTGGTTGGACACAAAGGTGATTTGCAAAACAAAGAGAATTGTTGGACCAAGGAGGTATCAGCTAACCAACACCTCCTTGGTTGGACAGAAAGGTGATTTGCAAAACAAAGAAATTTTTTTGGACCAAGGAGGTATTGGTGAACCAACACCTCCTTGGTTGGACACAAAGGTGATTTGCAAAACAAAGAGATTTGCTGAACCAAGGAGGTATTGGTGAACCAGCACCTCCCTGGTTGGACAGGGAAGAAACGTTCATGCATGCTAAAACACACATTGGGACGTACATGCTTGACAGCAATCATGACAAGCATTAATGACAAAAGTGAAATTCTTCCAAGCTTGAAATACTTTAAACGTAATGTTTGGATAATTGAATTTTATATTGTCAATGGTCGCAAATAAATTCAGATTAGAAATAAAATACAAGGTGGACAAATAATGGACCCCTAGCTTCCATGCGTCAAATATTTTGTAATTGAGCATCACAGCCCACCGACGTGAAGATCGGTCAGCCGTGGTGCGAGAAGCCACGCCCTGTGCTAAAGTTAGACGCATGTAAGCCATAAGTCCATGTTTTTGATATATTGTGAATGGGTTCTGTGACTGACAAAGGTGATTTGCAAATCAAAGAGATTTGTTGAACCAAGGAGGTGTTAGTGAACTAACACCTCCCTGGTTGGACTGAGGAGAAACGTTCATGCATGCTAAAGCGCACTCGGACGTGCATGCATATATTATGACAATAATAAGCATAAAATGCGAATGGGTTCAGTGATTGGAACAGATGATTTGCAATACACACAGAGTTGTTTGGCAGGGGAGAAAAACTCATGCGTGCTAACGCAAAATTCCGATGTACATGCTTGATATAAACAATCATGACAAAAAATGGCAATTCGGAGTACAATTACAACATGGGAAAGAGATAAAGCGGTGTACAAAGGCACAGGCCAATTCGCACAAAAATGACTGAAGAAGTCCTAACGGCTAACGTTAAACTCACCTGAAATTCCAAGTTGAGCCGTTGAGACGGGATAGCCGGGATTGCCGGAATATCTTCAGTCCTACACGATGACAAAGAATTTGCAGTGAAATCTCCTCTCAGCCTCACATCGATATAGCGGGACCTATCTCAAGTACCCGTAATAGGCCTACTGGCTCACGATTAGACCTTTCCATCAAGTTCCTTGGTCTAGTTCCAGTCACAGTGGTAAATGTGCTTTTAAAACCCGAGTCCAAGGCAGTAAGCTGTCAAGCACCGCATTACATTTTCATTGATTTGTGCATGATGCAGTATTACGTACAACTGCAACAATATTATTGGAAGTTTCTACAATGCGTCAGGGAGTAAATTGTTCGTGAAGTGACGTCAGATTATCGACTGGAAATTTTGTTAGACTTCTACCATGAATTTATGACAATGACAGTTATACATGTGCAACTAAGGCCCATTTCAACTGGACTAGTTCAAAGCAATTTAACTGAGTGAGTATAAAGACCTGAGCCATTGTGTTTCTCTCAACTTTTATCTAATAGCACTATACTACTGAGAATCTGTATTATCTGTAAAGATCTAAATTAGATTTCGTAAATTTATAGATCTTAATTCGAACAAGTCAGACTTAGACCTTACTCCAAACTTAGATGGCGTTTAGCAGTTCAAAAATGAGAGGGAAAAGTTATGGTATATCTAAACGGTTAAAAAAGAAGGGCGGAAGGGGATATAGTTTATGTAAAGACGGCATAGATCTAGGCCGAGACCAACTTCATTTAGACAAATTAAAAACTTATGGGCCTATAGTACATGCATTACAATCGCATGGATGGGCGCCCCGAGCTAATAGTCTGGGAGCCTGTCCCGAAATAGTCACCCCATTTTACCCATAAGATCTGACCCCTTAAAGTTGCTTAGACCATCTAAGTCATTGACAAAAAAGGTTGTCAGCCTGAACGTAGCCGCCGGGTTTAGCCCCCAGAGCCCTCAAAAGAGACTCCAAAGATCGGGTCGATTTCACCCCATCTCCCCCAGACACCAAACTTTGTCAGTAGGAAGCAGTATGACTGGACATTACAAAACACAAAAAACTGACACAGATTTCTGTCGGGATGGGGTGTCAGACGGCCCCTAAAAATTGGGGTAAAACGTTTTCCCCTTGAAGCCCAGGGACCAAATTTTGTCAGAAGGAAGAGCTATAGATGTACATTCCAAAAATATAAAAACTGACAAAATTGTCCATCGGGAAGGGTGTGTCAGACCCCCTGAAATGAAAACCCCAAAGTGCCCTTGGACAACGTTTTGCCCCCCCCCCCCCCCAAAAAAAAAAATGCTAGATGTAAAGAAAAACCATTTTCATACCTTCTGACTATGATACCTCAAAAGTGTTTTATTCAATTCAATTCAAACTTTCATAACATAAGTTTTAGTATAATAGTCTTCTTGTGGTGCAATTTGATGTTGATTGGTCTTTTGATTAATAAATTAAGAAATTGTGAAAAATGTATTGCTTTCTCAAAAGTAGCCAAAAAATACTGTCAGGATTATGTAAACACACCCATTGTCCCTCTTCACCTGTTTGACAAGGCATAATAGAAAAGCTTTTCAGGTATCTGTGCTATGTGACTGCCAAGCTGAAATGTACTATTCATGTGTTAATTGCACAGATACCAAGCAAGATGAAAAAGTTATGAAAGTTTGAAAAGTCTCAATTTACTTTCTATGGCGATCCTCAAATTTGCAATGTTACTTCAAAATGGCAGGTTTAGTAGTATAACTCTCAATATGTTTTGTACACAACATTTCATATTTTCTCCATTATCTCTAAAGATGATGCTTGTCTTTTTGTGAACTCAACATATGTTGTGTCAAATACATTTTCCCATGATATATCTTGAGCTAAGAAGGAGACAAGCTGCACCTTGAGAGATAATGGGGAAAATATGAAATTTTGTGTACAAAACATATGGAGAGTTGTACTCCTAAACCTGTCACTTTGAAGCAACATTGCCAATTTGAGGATCACCATAGAAAGTAAATTGAGACTTTTCAAACTTTCGTTACTTTCTCATTTCGTAACCGATTACGATGGAACTTTTAAAAAATTACTTCTCTCTATCCTCTCTTTTCATTAAAATTGATTTTTCCCCCCAGGGTTTCATTCTCCTTTAAGAAATCTGAATTTATGCCAATTAACATAGACGCCATTTGAAGTTAATGAACGTGTTCAAAATCCCATATTGCTTCAGTAAGTCTTGTTCAATTATTTGGACAGTTGGACAAAGAAAATATGATATCTCTTGAAAAATATTTTGTTGTATTGATGATGTTCAAAATATGTGTATTCTAATACAAAGACGGTGACAACCGAATTTAGACCACTATGAAAGATTGATTGTCAGATTTGTATCAAAAAAATATTTAAGCTTGTTACAACGTCATTATCAACGCCAACTCGGGGAAAAGAAAAAAAGAAATCGACCCCGACATATCTTCATATCACAAACTATATCGATCAATAATATGCAAATGTTTGGATTTCAGGTTAGGCGAGATCCAACCTCCGAGCGTTTTGATGCCCACTGTAATATCATACAACACAGTAAATGTAAAAACGACTCACGTTACCCGTTAAAATAACAAGTGCAGGCGAAAGTAGGTGAGCTGTGTCCTTTGCCTAAATTAAGGGCGTACAGAGTTGAAATGCTGTTCACTGCGCGTTTATAGGCATTAAATAAATTGTATAAAATAAAATGGCCTTTGAGCAGGGCCGGTATTAATCGGGGAGGGAGGAAAGGGGATGGAGCACATCCATCCCCTCCTCCCCCCCCCCCCCCCTGTTCATAATCTCTATCGGAAAGGGTATGATTGTGCATTTTTAGAGATCTTGAGAAAAGAGAATGAGCGCAGTATAGCACCAGTTTGGCCGACGTAATAATATTTTGGTGCATGCCTCCTTGATGATTGGGACGGAGGAGAAGATCCTTTCTGAGCCCATATTGCATTTAATTTTCACCATACTAGTCCAATTTCACTTAAATATCTAAAAAAATCACAAATATTTTTCTCACTTTCAGGGAATCGCACAACAACATATTATTTACACGGCAGAACACTTGTTTGACCAATATTTGTGATTTTGACTTTTGTCTGCGTTCATTATGAGACCTCACAGATAATGCCTGGAAAATAGTAATGATAGAACTTGTTTTTATCTTTGTATGGATATATGATACGAAGCATTTCTTTTCACCATTTCTTGTTGACAGATTGTTCTTTTTTTCTTATACGAAACGGAAATGATCTACATCCATTCACAACATATCCACTTCACTGGGTCTGATTAATAATCGAGTGGCAAAAAAAAAAACACAAACAAAAAACAAAAAACACAAAAACACAAAAGGATGATAAGACCCCATTTCGCATCCCCAATTTCCGGCCTATTAAATTTGCATTTCATGCCCCACCCTCGTAATTTTCGGTGCCCTTCAATGGCAAAACACACTACGCCACGTCACTGATAAACCCCTTTGATTGTAGAAGCTGAAATCACGCCAAAGTAGCATAATCCTGCAATACCTATAATAAACATCTTACATTATTATTCATGATGAAATTGAAAATCATATTCCATGATATTATGTGTTCATTGTGTTAATTTGCACATTGGGGCTGTATTCATGAAAGTATTTAGAGCGCAAATATCATTGCTCTTCCCAGCCTTTTGCTTGCATCTTTACAAAATTTTAACCTACGATCATTAGGTTGAATATATCAAACTACTAAGTGATAATGGTGACGTCTCTGGACCCTGCAAACCAATCCACTCCAATCCAATCCGGGAAATTGTAGAGCGCCAATATCTACTTGCTTAATCAAAGGTGCTGATGAGTCTGAAAAAAATACTGTATATACAGTTCATCATTCATCCACAGAAAGACTAGGGTAATAGCTAGTTGTATGCAATGTGGAATAAGTATTCTTATACGAGAGATCCTGGGTACGAGCTTTGCTTGGTGCTTAAGTTCTTGGACAAGGAATTTCATTCACCTATCCGATACACATGAGGAACAGAATCTTCCCTGGATGAGGAGTTGTACGATGTAAGTTACCTGCCCAAAGTAGCCTCGCATGCATGCCGTCAACGGGCGGTGAGAGGTTGTTTTTTTTGTGTGTGTTGTTTTGTTTTGTTTTTGTTTGTTTCTTTCTTTGTTTTGTTTGTTTGTTGGGGGGGGGGGGACATACAAAGGACTTCGACTGCTGTATTACACTAAAAGAAATGGGAAGCTTTTGATTTCGGATGAAGGAAGGAGTCTTTTGGATGAGAAGTGCAATATATAAAATATCTTAATTAAGAACTATAAATGGATTGTACTTCTCTCCCTCCGAAGGCACTTTGCTTTAATTTTTGTTATGACATTGGTTGTCTGCAGATTCTTACGCTTATTGCTTTTCACGGAGTGCGGAGAGGAGTGCTCCAGGTTTGGGTGGGGAAGGGGGGGGGGGGCTGGCTGGAAGGGGTGAGGTATTGTGTTGGGATTTGCAGGTATGTCTGTCTGTCTCTCCCTCTCCCTCTCTCTCTTTCCTTCCCTCTCTCATATTTAATTTTTCCTCTTTTTTTTCTTTATTTCTCCTTTTTATGTTCAATACATTTTTTTTCAGTGAAAAAAAAAATCATAAAAGGAACAGTTATATTTAAGGCATATTTTCAGTTGTATAAATTCTTTGTTCGTCCATGCATGAAGGTATACATTATTTTTTTGCAGAAAACATAAAGGTATATTTTCATATCTGTATAATTTCAAGTAAGCTGAGATTTTAAGTAAATTACAAATACATGTTTGTGTAAATTCTTTGTTCTTCCATGGATGTATACATTTTTCCATATACGTATATATTTACTTGTAAATTGTAAAAGGTTGTGCTTATATACTTTATTCATGAATGGAATGTTTCTATTTTTGTATATCTGTTGATTTCACTGAAAAGAAATGAATAAAAGAATACTTTAAAAAAAAACACCCCAAAAACATGACTCTCTTTCCCATAAAAACAAGAATCCAAGTAACCGAGAAATGTCCTATAAAGGTGAAGAATACACAAGAAGTAAAGATATAACAAATGTACTTTAATAATGACCATTTTTCTTGTATAGCTTTAATCCATTCAATTTGAAGGAAATGCACTACAGTTTATGTCATGTGCAAACTGTACATTTTCATTTCTACAAGTTACGGCTGAGGAGGTACGAAAATGTATTTTAGAAATACACGAAACAAAGCGACAGGTCTGGATACGATTCCGTGTAGTATTTTGAAAGACTCGTCTTCTTGCATTCTTAAATCACTGACGGGATTTAGCCTCTATCATAACACATAATGAACTTTTGTTAATGTCAAGAAATGTAAGCTGATACTAATAGGATCTAATAGGGTGTAAATCCTTTGACAATGTTAGTGTAAGGATTAATGACTACGTAGTAGAAAGGATGGATAAATGCAGTTACGTAGGCGTTACTATTGATAAGGAATTTTCATGGAGTCCACACTCGCTCTAAAATCTTACGTATTTTTTTTCTGCTGAGGAGAGTAAGACCATACATTAACGTACCAATGCTACTCTTCTATATCAAATAATGATTCACCCTCTTGGATTACTGTAATACCTTATGGCTGAAGCTAGATCCAGTGCCTTTGAAAAGACTCCAAATACTCCAAAACCGAGCACTTAGAATCGTACTACAAGTGGACTCGCAGTTTAGAAGAAGTGCACTATACGAAATTCTTTCCATAGACTGTTTGAATGTTAAACTAAAGAAGGACCTTGTCATGGTAATATTTAAGCTGTTGAATAATTTGTTACCTGATGTATTATGTTCGAAAATTGAACTAAGAAAACAACACTATTCCATGTATTCTTTGAAAATAGTGAACGGATTATTTTACTTCCCATACCCCGCACAAACGATCTGAAGAAAGGCACACTATACACACCAGTCAAATATTTAACAATTTGTTACCTGATGTATTATGTTCGAAAATTGAACTAAGAAAACAACACTATTCCATGTATTCTTTGAAAATAGTGAACGGATTATTTTACTTCCCATACCCCGCACAAACGATCTGAAGGAAGGCACACTATACACACGAGTCAAATATTTAACAAACTCCCCCAAATTGTAAGAACACAAAACAATCTGCCGGCCTTCATATTTTTTTCCCCCAATGAGTTTTTGAAAAAAGTGATAATAATAATCCTGAGATTGATCATGTGTTCGTAAATCACTTCTCCCTCTCTCTCTCTTTCTCTTTCATTCTCTCTCTCTCTCTCTTTCTTATTTTATTTATCTCCCCTTTTCTAATTCTCTGCTTCAACTGGAAAATCTTGTTTTTATTCTTGTGACTTGAAAATTTTTATAAATATTTGTTGTAGTTATTGTTACTTTTCTGTATTGTTTTTAAATATGTACGGACTTGCTGAAAAACAGCCTTGCGGCTGAAGGCAGGTTTTTTATGCCATATTCAAATAAATAAAATCAAATAAAATCAATCAAATCCCATCCTTCTCTCAACTTCCAAAATCAACATAGGATATAGATCCTAAATGTCGCGTAGGTAATGGTTTTTATACATTTTTCGAAGACTTATACTCCTCGCAAAATGATAGAAAAGGGTTATTAAGGATAAACTGGCTTCAGGCATTTTAGGGATATTTAATGGCCACGGGTAATTATGTCCACGTTCTATATCGATCATTTTTCTCTTTTTTCTTCTTAATAATTGTAACTCTGCGCATATTCTCAAATCTCACTCTTCATGATAACGGCTGAAAGATCATAATCGTCATTAGATCCAAACTAGGTAACATGACACATGGCGATCCGTCTTTGTTTGACAACTATAGTGAAGCCAAATTAATCTTCTTGTTTAAAACCCCTACATTTACCTCATCTTTTCAATCACGAGCGAGCTATCAGCCGTATTTTTAAAACTAACGACGTCAGAAGAAGAAAAAAAAAGTTGAAAGGTCACATCTAAAAGTATATTTCATAAGATGTCTGCCATTAAACTATTGGTGGCATCTCTTTTTAGTTCGTATAAAAGTGTCACAAATGATGCCTGCTCTTCCATTTGTGATCTTTGGTGTATATCGCACCATTGTTTTGTATGTCTATTCTTGCAAAATATCAGCGCTGATGGTCCCGACGCCACAAATGGCTCATTCTCACTACGTCTTAATGGCGATTTCATTGGCTGCGGGTGAGTACTCCTTGATATTTTTGATGTTAATTTTTAATTAACTTTCCAAAATAGAAATTAAAATTACTCTTTTTATTTTTTTTTTCTAAACTTTTGAGTAATATGTAACACATCACTTCAGCCTTTTCTTTATATTTCTTGTTTGATAATGACAGAGATAATACCAAACAAAATTGTTATCCGTTTTGAACACAATAGAAGTAAGCCGTTCGCAGGAAAATTCTTTTGAAATTAACGTATGTATAGTTTAGTAACTGAAACCGTTGTGTATTGTTGTTGTTGTTTTTTACTTTTTGATTGATATTATTTTGTCCCTCCGGGGGGTGGGGGGGGGGGACACCATCAATTCCCCCAAATTACTCTTGTTATGGGTTTGAAAGCATCTTACCTTGTTCTTTATTAGTGCTTATCTGTCTTCCACAAAGGAACTGGATGGATATTTCGAAGTAACCCTAAACTGGTCTCAAAATTTAAGGCTTAAATGTTTTAAAGACTAATTGAATTAGTGATCAAAATTTCACTTTGTCATGAAGGGAAAGTGCACTCAGTTAAGTTTTGACATTTTATGTTACATTATCACTCCCAGAGGAAGAATATACTAGATTTTTATTCCTAACGCTATGAATCCTTTGCCACGGTTGATTTCCCTTGAAGGCTGCATTCATTATTTCTTTTTTCTTCTTTTTTTTTTAGGAATTAGCTTGCGCTAAAAATTGAAAACATTGATTTTCCTTTCCATGTTTTGCAAATATTCATGGGTTTTATTTGATTTTTCTTTTTACCTTTACAGTCATCTGCAAAATATATATTCTAAGATATTTTACGACTACCTGTAATTTTTTTTTTCTGTCACTTGGTCTGTATTATAATATCTCATTGAATGTTTACAGAGTACACGTATGTGTTTTATGGAAGTTCGTATCATCATAGTAGTGATATAATCCATTAAAATAATATCTTTTGCAAAGGCAAAAAATATGAAATTTTACCTGTATCGCACATAATGCCCTGTCCAAAGAGCCCTAAATAGATCCCCATTAAGCTGGCTACTCTGAAAGTCTAAGTGTCAAATTAGCAAGATGAATGGTTGCAGAAAGACTGCAGTGTACAATTCCATTTCAAAATATCAAGGAGATTTTCTGACCAGAAAAGGTACGGTGGTTCAGTAAAATCACTCCCTTCCGCGAAGACCCTGACATTCCACTTAACCCAACTTCGGAAAACGGACTAGAGGTATATACTCCGAAAACGGCGTATAATGCACCATGAATATAGAGCTTTCGAATTCATCGATACTGCGAGCAGTGTGTACAAAAGGCATGAGGAATACACTGCAAAGTCGACCTGCTGTTAATATTGATTTTTTTTAACAATGATGTGGATGCATTCATTTCAAATTTTTGTCACTTAAAATTTATGACATATGAATTATCTTTGATTTGATTTGATTTTAATTTGATTTTTTTCCGATCGCATATCTATTCAATGATTAAACATTTTAAAAATGGAGTAAATTTGTACATATAAAACTAACAATACAAAACAAAGTTTTGAGAAGAGTACTAGAAATAATACAAAAACGGCTCATTTTTACCTAACTTTAATATACAATGAAACGGAGGGGCATGCTAAGAGAGTATTGCTTGTATGATGCATGCCCCAAAGACTCAGTTACTTAATAGAATTTGGTTAAGGAAATTATTTTTTGAAATGGATAAATAATGATAAATAAAGTTACAGACAATTTTACGGTATGCCTACATAGGTTTATAGGGAAAGAAAGAGGAAGGTAATAAAAAGGAAGAAAGATTAGAAGTAAGGAGCAAAAAACATGAAAACAGGGTCGTCAGGTACGTGTTCGCAGGAAAATATGAAAAGGGTGAATGTTTTTGTTTCGTTTTTTGCTTGTTTTCTTTTGTACTAGACATTTTTGCTTGGGGTATAGCCTGAGCAGATATCTTTCAAGTTTATGTTTAAAATTGTTATGACTAGGGGGTTCTTTAATGTCTTTCTATTAAAAGAGTTCCAGTACACGGAACCTGAACAAAGGTAAAGATCGTTCATCTTAGAGGTATGTGGTAAGCATTGCCTTGTCTCGTTGAATATGAAATAATGTATATGGTTTTGTTCTTTCGAAATATATCGTTAAAAATAGCAGGGAAATCTTTTTACCTTAACCTCCAGTGTTTCGGGAGATGGACTTACATATGCTGTCAATATGCGGTTTCCAGAATAATTTTATTGTTGATTAGGACTCCTAAGAATTTAGCTGTAGAATTTTTTTTAGGATGGTGCTTTCAAAATTAATATTACCGGGAAGTTAAGTGATTCTTTTACTAAAAAGCATGTAATTGGTCTTCTACATAATAGAAGTAGGTTATTAGCTTTGATCCAATGTGTTACCTGTATAAGTTCGGTGTTCAATAGTCGAAGATGTTCGTTTGCATTTGCATGAGAAAAGAAATGTTGGAGTCATCGGCAAAAAGAATAAATCAAAGAATATTCGAGGATGTCATTTATATATATGATAAACAAAAGAGGACCTATTTTACTCAACAGTTAACCGGAAGCGTAGAATAACAACGATTGTCTATTGATACGAATTGTACTCTTTGATATAATTCCTGAACAACTCCAAGGCCTTCCCTCTAATGCAGTAATATGAGAGTTTATAAAGAAGGATGTTAATGATTAATGGTATCGAATTCCTTAGAGAAGTCCACGAAAATACAAATGGTATGAAAACATTGATCAATTAGAATTAGCAATTTTTTTTTTATAAAGGACAAAATTGCATGCAAACACTGATGTTTGTGAAACCCAAATTGAGTTTGATAGAATATTGCGGGTTTTTTTAAAGGAATACGGATGTTCTTGTTTAGACAAGTTTTTCAAGAGCTTTTGATAATGAAGTTGATAAAGTTATGGGTCGATAGTTATTAACAAGTTCCTTGTCTCTTTTTTTGAAAAGTATTACTATTACTATTACTATTATTTTTTCATAATGTCTGATACCCGTCCTGTACTAAGAGAAATATTAAAAATATGCACTAAGGGGTCAACGATCATTCTTATCATTCTCTGTAAGGAGTTTAAGGAATCCCGTCGGACCCGGCTCTTTTCCTAACATGCACATTGTTAACAATATGAATTATTTCACGTGAGGTAGTGGGAGAAAAAAAAGGGTCTGATTTGGATTATCGAGAAAATCCTGAAAGGATTTTATTACTTTTAGGCACCCTTGTTACCCACTTGTGAAAATATGAGTTAAGTAGTTCTGCGATAATAGTGGCATCATCTGTAATGGTGATTTAATATTTCGGATTTTTTGGTGATCTTTATTTAGTACACCATTAAGAATTGTCCGCGTGTTTTTCATATCATTTTTGTAAAATTTTAAATTGTGCAGTACAGTATTCTTTCTTGGAAACACGTAATAAAGTGGTTAGGATATGTTTATAAGAAGTATAATTCATACGCGAGTTGTCACTTGGTTTCGTAAAATAGTAATAGTATAATTTGATCTTGCGGCTAATACATCTTAAAAGTTACTTTGTCACCCAAGGTTGTATTGGAGTCTTTTTGTAATTTGCCCTTGGTGATACGCGGAATGTGAGTATCAAAACAGGATTTGAGGTTTTTTTGTTTTTTTTAAATCGTAGGCTTCATTAGCGTCTGTGGAGTTTAAAAAGTGACCAGTCTGTTGATTGCAAATTTTCAATCAAATTGGCAATACTTGCGTCAGTCATTTTTCGATATGAAGTGTTTCATTTAGGGTTTTGTAGCAAATTTGTTTTTATGTAATTGTGCGAAAAAATGGGAAGTGATCGGAGATATCAGAAAGGATAATACCTGGTCTGGGAAGAGGGTGGGTATTACTAAACATGTAATAAATAGTAGAAGCTGAGTGATGTGTCACTCTTGCGGGTTTGGTTATGAATGGTAGAAAATAATTGCATAAAAAGATTTCAAGAAACTCTTGTGAAATGGTATTCTTATTGCAAGTTAATAAGTTTACGTTGGAATCACCCATGAAAAACACTCTTTATTATTTAGCATAGGATCAAAGAGGAGTTCTTGGAGAGATTGTACAAAGTTTTTATGACTCGATTAAGGGGGTCGATATATTACTCCCATGTTTCATATTTACCTCTTGGAACGCTAATTTCAACAAAAGGAGATTCCAAAACGTCTCTTCTAGTATAGTCATATTAGGTATAAGTGTATAGTCATATTGATGTGGTATGTAAAGTGCTAATCCACCTCCTGATCTATCTAGGTTGTTGTTAACGATCAAGTTATTCTCTCCGAGAGAGAGAGTAGAGGGAACTTGGATTGTGGGAAAACTACGTCTCTGTTTTTACTATTATTGACAATTTAGGTAGGTGGCTATATTCTATAAATTATTTTAAGTTTTCAAAGTTTTTATTGGCGCTTCTTAGGCTTAAATGAAGAAGGAAAGAACTTTCTTCATCACTAATGGAGTTTATTCATTCATTCATTCATTTCATTTATTTCAAATTCTCATTTAAAAACATTTACATATCAAATATAGCACTTCATTATAAAAAGGGGAAAAAACAACAAAAACACAAGAATACAAAGAAAAATACAAATACGTGTATAGAAGTACAAAAGGATAATGAGAACATGAGAGAGCCAGCATAGGCCAATGACCTTTCAAGGGCTTGGCTCCCGATACCATAATAGTAAAAAAAAATATTTTAAGAGAAAGAAGGTATTAAGAGATACCTGTTCAGGTATGGGCGGGTGATCAGGCAATTATCTCATTATAATGTATTAGAGCTTGTAAGCATCTATTAAATGTTTTTTATACTTGCGTTTAAAAGAGGCAAGAGATGGGAAATTTTTTATTTCCTTGGGTATTTCGTTCCATTTTGAAATACCATTGTTAAGATATGATTGAAAGGTTTTTTTCTGTATAGTATTGCGAGGTACTCAGTTGTCCTGATTCGTCATTTGGGTCAAAGTTGTAGGTAATTTCAGTTGTATTGTTCTCAATAAAATTTGCTATGTATTCGTCATTGTCAGCGTTGCCTATCGTAGGAACAGTGTTAGTTTTCGAGAGAAATAACAAGTCATCGTTATTCATTGAGATGAAAGGGATATCTATCAACTCAGCCATTCAAAGACTTATAAAAGGTTATTGACACGTAACATTTTTTGGTTTTTAGATATGTATCATTAGCATGTTGACTTTGTAAGATTCTCCCCATGTTTTTTTGTACACACTTCCTCGCACTGAACGAGTAGGGCTCAGTGCGGTGCGTTTATAAGCTGTTTTCGAAGTATATAGATCTACCTATGCTCGGTTTTCCGAAGTTGATTCTGACTGAATTGAGATAAATCTCGTGAAGACTCCCTCGAGTTCTCCTCAAAATCCATGCAGTTCTGACAAACACCATCTCTTGCCTTTTAAGCAAAGAATAGGTGGCTACCATTAATTTTAATTATCGTTTTCTTCAGTTTGTGTAGGTTGTCTTAAACGTTTGCACATGACTGTATCTCCTTCTATACCATTTATACTGTAGTACCTATTTTCTTTATTACTATTTCTTTGTTCTTTTTTCCCCCAAACAAAATATAGTTCTAAGGACTCCGGCGATGGCTTCATTCAAAACCCGTCTTAGATTTTCAAAGGTAAGCCGTGTTGGAATTACTTTTATTATTCTAATATCATTATTATTATTATAAATGACCAACATTAAAACAAAAACAAAAACAAAACAGCAAAGACGGAAACGGGGGCAAGATATATTTACTGTTAAAAGAACATAGACGGACAAACATGTAAAAGGTGAAATGGCAGAAGGAAATACGGATGAATTAACTCAGTCTTTACGTTACTGCTTCGTGTACAAATTAAACGAATAAGTATGGCAATACACGGCCAAATTTGGCACGAAATACATGTGATAATCATAAGCATAAGATATGTAATCCTTTCTACTTGCTAATGAGTGCACACTATTGAAAGACGATATGCTAAATTAATGGAATTATTACAGCTAGCTTTGGCAAAGAGATTTCAACGCTAATTCCAAACTTTAAAAAACTGTTAATCATTTTGTTTCTTCTTCAGATGGGTAGATAGGACTAAATTGATATTTGGTCAATATAATGGAAAGTGCTGATATCATTCACTAACAAGTGAATGAGTAAATTACGCAATGCGTAATAAATGTCCCCGCCGGAAGTGCAGATCTGTGGAAATTAACTAGCCTGAACCTTAAAACTTCAGTGAAAAACTTTAGTGACTAAAATATAAAACATGAAAACATTATGAACCTTCAGCCATTTTGAATAAATTTGCATAAATTTTCATGAATAATGAATTTCAAAATTCTGTGTAGAAGTTTGGAAGCCCCCACCCAGCCCTATCAGATAAAACAATCGGAATCAAAATCCGATGTGAAATAGAGGAGAAGTAGCATTTTTCGTCAATTTTGAATAAATTTGCATAAATTTGCATAATTAATGAATTTCAAAATTCTGTGTAGAAGTTTGGAAGCCCCCACCCAGCCCTATCAGATAAAACAATCGGAATCAAAATCCGATGTGAAATAGAGGAGAAGTAGCATTTTTCGTCAATTTTGAATAAATTTGCATAAATTTGCATAATTAATGAATTTCAAAATTCTGTGTAGAAGTTTGGAAGCCCCCACCCAGCCCTATCAGATAAAACAATCGGAATCAAAATCCGATGTGAAATAGAGGAGAAGTAGCATTTTTCGTCAATTTTGAATAAATTTGCATAAATTTGCATAATTAATGAATTTCAAAATTCTGTGTAGAAGTTTGGAAGCCCCCACCCAGCCCTATCAGATAAAACAATCAGAATCAAAATCGGCCAAGAAATGACGGAGAAGTAGCATTTTCTAACATTTGAGCACACACGGACAGACGGACGGACGGACGGACGGACGGACACACACACACACACACACACACACGCACACACGAACGGAGCCCGTTTCATAGTCCCCTCGCGAACTTCGTTCGGCGGGGACAATAAATCTAAAGCAGAGAGTAAAAATAGCGAAAGAAAAGATAAACACCAAGTAACTCTGAGGTCAGCTGATATGGTGATAGACCCACTATAACGTAAGTTTTAAGATTGTTTTTTGCAACAAAATTCTGCAAAATAGGGTAAATCGTGTATGGTTTGACATAAAAGACCTTGTGTATGATACACTATTAATGATTAAACTGATAATTTCACACTACGAACATCATGGTTATTTTGGACATTATTCATGTAACTTATGTCTAGCTAATGTGACATATTTTTTGCCAAGAACTTGTCATTATATTCGTGGTCAATTGGATTATTCACACCAATCTTGTGGTGGTGCAGGGGGTCACTGTTGTCTTTTATAATGCATGTTATTCTTATTCATAATTATACTTTTAAGAAAATATACTTCCCTTTAATTAGATCAATAATAAGCAGGTCTACCAACTAGCAATGTAAATAAAGAACTCTTAAAATGAAATGACTTTGCTGCTGTCATTCTAAATTTGTAACCATGAATTACTTGGCCTGTTGACGGATAAAACATAAATTTTGTCATGTTCTTTCACTGAAATTTATGATCAAGTTTCGTTCATATTTCACTTTTTTATCAACTAAAAATGACGATAGTCCTTTTCTTTTTTACCATAAGTAAGATTAACATGAATAGACCTGTTTAATAATTTCATACATACTTCTTGAATGAAAATTTCTATTGACGACTCAAAAGTTTGCCAGAGGCTTGTCCGACATAGCAACAACTGTTGTATGCAAAATGGATTCCTTCCATACAGTGCGTCCCAGAAAAAAGTTAACAGTCAGAAAAAGTCTACCCCCAAAATATTTCAAAATATTTGAAGCAAAATCTCATACCTGTGGATAGCTTAGGGTATCTTCTATTACATGACATCTAAAGATCGGGCTTTATTTCAAGCCCGAGTGAGCAAAGATACTTTTGTGAAAAGGTGCAAAATAAAGACTTGACAAGAATTGGTACTTGTTCTGGCTGGTATCAGCAAAGATCAGAGTACTGAAAAGGCCGACAAATTTTCACATTTCGTTCAATAATAGACAACTCATGAAAGAACAGGTTGTCTTCACTGTATGTCCTTTCGTATCTCATCAATATTTTTATGTTTCAGTGAGCAATTAACTACTTTACTGAGTGTTTAGAAATATCAGTTTTGGCAAGGTTTTAATGAAAGCTGGCTTTCTCAGTCAACCATAAGTTTTGATAGGATATGTCAGGAAATACAGAAAACAAGGCCCATTCTTTCATAAATTACCTTTTGATAAACAGAATATAAACGTTTCTAATTCTTTTCAAGACTCTCAACTTTGTAGTAACCTCAAGATCGTCAAAATTGTTTAGGAAACGAATACCCATTTTTGAAACCTGTAAAATCTGTTAAAGAAAGTTTTGAAACCTTTTAAGCATTATTATAATTATTTTAAATCTGAAGTGCTCTTGGACCTTGCTCCTTTTGGTTCAAGTTGCTTTGGTTTATAAAATAGATTAAAAATGATTCTTCACAAATTTTACTTGTCCTTTCACAAAATAATCTGAGAGATAAAACTCATTTGGGTGTATATTTGATTAATGCGCTGGGAATTTAAGTTTCAAAATTCAAAGTTTATGGGATTATCTAACACTAATGAAACTATTAAATTGCAGCATTATTATGGTTGCAGCGTATAGTGACCTGATGTGATCTTAACGTTTTCACGGTTTTACCCAAATAGGGCACAACTGAGTTTTTACATGTCATATTCCAAATGCTGCTGCTCGTTTAAGTATGTACGGATGGATGCCTTTAAGGTAACATTTAAAAGCATGATAGTGTGTTCACAATAGCTTTTTTGTTTTAGGGTTTCGTTTTTTCTGGGATGCAGTGTATAGTTTCTGAATTTGAGCATAATTGGTTAAAGCTGTAATCTTTAAATATCTTACAGAATTTGTTCATCGATGATTATATGATAATGTAATATTTGCCTTTTTAACGCATGGTCTACAGTATGTCCGTCTATGTCAGAGTAAACTCAGGAATTCCGCTTAATTTCTTTCAATTTCTTTCTTCTCCACTGTACCTGAAACCAGCGTATAGAAGGCGAGGCTATTTCGACACCATTACAGACTATATTCGAACTCTCCTCCGAGTCGCAACCACACGGTGACGTCAATGTCAGTGATCACATGATCAGAGCCTCTCTTCCACAACCTTTCCGTGACATTCTCGACATCCCACCCGAAGAGCGCCATCTACCGGATGGAATGACCATATATGACATACTGGAGATGCCGACGATGAGTGAAGCCAACATGAGACGCATCGCGTTTTCTCGCGTTATGCCAACCCATATTCCAATGATTAGTGAAGAGAATATCATTAAGGTTACGGAGGAAGAACGTTTTCTGAGTGTCATTAAGGTACGTCTTTAGATGAATTATGCCCACGGCAGCTGGCAGATTAAAGTGTGTGAAGACAATGTAGTGGGAAATGAGGGGGCAAGCGTGTAATGACTCAAATTCGTCAGCCGAAAAGGTCAAACTTTCTGGTTCGTGTTGACGATAAGGTTATAGCCAGCCGATTTCTGTGGGAGTGCACTTATCAGGAAATTTTCGCAGATTATAGGTGATCTACATTTGCCACTTTCCACCCAGGTGTAGTAAATGGGTACCTAGTAGGAATTTATTCCTTGAATACTTTCAGCGCCTTTGGGCAGCTGGGCTTAAGCCAGGGTAATAATAGTACTTTGTAGGCGACTTGAGCATCCCCTGGGATGGATACGTGCGCAATATAGATGTAGCTATTATTATCATTATTATTAATCAGTTCGGGAGGTCCCATGTTGCTATTTTTATCACTAATTGATTTCTCTTCTTCTTTCTAAAGTGAATTCCTTTGCAATGTGGTTGGTACTAGGGGGCAGATTAAGGGTTAACAGGAAGAAGGCCTACTCCGAATTTTATTTCTGCACTGAAGAATTTCCCTCCCCCACCCCTTTTACGTGAATTAATAGGTACAGCAATATGAATGAATTTGAAATAATTATTGGTAATCATCATTATGAACTTTCAAAAATATATATTTAAGTCAGTTCCCCCTTCTCCCATTTGCTTAGCGGCTAATGACAGAAATTTCTACAAATATATGACTTTTGTTTCAGTTTCATTTTGATTTGTTTTTCTATTTCCTTTTTGCAAGATATAGTTAAGGAGAACTATTGCCTCCCTTTAAAATGTACGAGGTTTTGCGTAAAACAGGTGTGCAATGATTATAACTAGGATACATGTACATGTATGATTAAATATTTTCATCGGAGAGAATGGATTAAAATAATCTTTTTTAATAGAATAAATAGGAGAAGACCTCGCAAGATACGTCACAGAGTTTCCAACTTGTATTTGATGGAGTAAAACGTATAAAAAATATATGACTTTTAAAAAAGTTTATTCTGGAATTTTATTCAAACTTTCACTAATCTGTTTCTCTAATTTTTCTGGAATTAAAAATCAACTGAATATCGGGGTGGAATTGCCCCTTTTAAGAGATTTATTTTGTATTTTGTTATGCTTTTATATGTATTAATGGCTACAGCCCATAAGACCGACAATGGCGGTCGCTTCGGGCTTCTGAAAAGTTATCTGACTATTCACGAGACCGACAATATTTTATTTTTGACTGTCGGACTCTTTTGAGCTGTCGGTCTCCTGTGATCTCCAATTTAAGTCTTCAGGCATTATTCAATAAATACAAAACGTATATTACGTATATGCTGCAGTGTCACATAATTCTACCCTATTTATTAGTTTGCTAACAGCTTTATAGTGTGAGTCCTTTTTTAAAGTCATTACTTTTTATCATCAGTTCAAAATCTGATCTAAAAGGGATATTAAGCAACCTCTTCTTCTTTATTTCATTTTGACAGCGACAAGAGAGCACTTACGTCAGGGCTTGCGCTGCCAGTAGCGATTGGGTCCAAGTGAGCGACGGTATTACGGTAGAGAACGAATTCGTGGAGGTTAGTAGAGGACAGTACTTCTTTCAAACCACGTGCTTGGACAATGGGGTCGTCTGCTATGGGTTCCCCACACCTTCTACAGCGACAGAAGACGCCCTCTCGAGATGCACAACACTCCAGTCGTGGGTCATAGCTTGGGCAAAGGTCAGAGGGGATACAAGTTTCGCATGGAGACACATTGCTCTAGATACTTGCTGCGCATGTGCAGTCAAAAGCAGGCCTGGGGATAGCTTGGTAGAAGCCCCTGATGGTGAAGGGCGGCGCACGTGAAGATGTTCTGATGAAGGCAACAATTTCAGTAACTGTTTTTAAAACTAAGTTAGTTTGGCATTAATTTACGGTAGAGGTTGCAGTACTTTGATATGAAGATTTATTTCTAGTCTGATTTTCATGTAACTGAATCAGTAATCTATCAATAGAAGAACACTGCCCTCTATGATAGCCTTATGCTATAATAATTACCCTTATCCCCCTAGCAAATGCAAGTGCCAAATCTCAATTAGGTGTCGTAACCTTTCTAGAATAAAATTTATATTTAATGTTCAGTTCAGTTCAGTTCATTTATTTATTTCATTTCTAAAATTTACAAACATTTGTACGTGACAAACATATATTTGAATTTTTACATTCATAAAAAACAATTAAATATGAGTATCAGTTAGCCTGTATTGAATTTTAAGGGGGAAAAAATGAAATAGGAGAACTTAAGATAAAGCCTGTGTTGGCCTTGTGAGACAAGTCCCCTTTGTGTAACTGTGGTCAGAGGCTATATATATAGATAATAATTGTCCTTATTCTGTACGAATACAAATACGATATGAATTTGAAGAAGGAGAAAATGTACAAAAACTAAAACAAAACTAACGTATATATTAAAACATATGAAATGCATAGCAAAAATAGCTGATGTTTTAGTGTGAAAAATAGCTATTTAAATATCGTAGCAAGAGTAACAGAGTTGCTAGTCAAGTATATTTTGAAATGAAATATTGTTTTAATTTTCTTTTAAAGAGGGAGAAAGAAATGCATGAACAAAGGTATTTAGGTAATGAGTTCCACACTGTTGGGAAACTGAAACGAACCGATCGTTGTAAAAACGTTTTCCCTACTTTCCATAAGTGAAATGAGCTGCTGGTACGTGTATTATGGGAATGAATTATACTATTGATATTAAACATTTCAAGAATATTTTTTGGTAGAATTTTCTTAAAATATGAAAATCCGAGTAGTGCAGTCTGATATTGATAAAGATGGAATATATTCAAAGTTTTCAGTTTATGAAAAACAGGAGCTGAAGGCGATTGATAATGACTGCCAGTACATATACGTATTGCTCTCTTTTGTAATTTAAAAAGGACTTCTAATTTTGTTTTGCTACAATTACCCCAGACAGTAATACAATATAATATATGTGACAATATTAAAGAATTATACAATGTGAATAAGGCTGAACAAGGAAGACAGCATCTTAATTCATACATAATCCCAATACATTTTGATATTTTGGTACTTAAAAAGTTTACATGTGCATCCCAATGCAAATTTTCGTCTATTTGGACTCCGAGAAAACAAACAACTTTAGATTTGAATATCGTTGTAGAATTAATACTTAAAGCAAAATCGTTACATATTTTGCTGGCATTAGATAGCTTGTTATGAAAGGAAATAAAACATGTTTTAGTTAGATTAAGGACCAACCTATTGGCTTTAAACCATTGCGATACGTTAAATAATTCGGAGTTGATATTTTCTTTTACATCTTTCAGGTCTGGTTGCGTATAGAACAAAGTAGTATCATCTGCGTACATAATGAAATCAAATTTACTTGATGATATTACAATATCGTTAACATAAATGAGAAATAATAAGGGGCCCAATATAGAACCTTGCGGAACTCCATGTATAACTAAACTATGAATAGAAGTATTGTTGAAGTTTGTAAATTGATAACGATTGATAACGATTGTATAATATACATGTATAATTATGTAGAAACTAAAAATATGTTTGGTACTACGAAATGGAGAATAGCGTTGAACAGAGGCAAAAAATTGATACTTAAGACGCAGGTACTCTACTCAACAGATTACGGATCTAAATAACATAACAGTTTGCATAAGGCATTACTTTTTCCATTATGCAGCTTAGCGGAGGATCACAATACCACAGTGATTAAGAGGTCAAGCTCAGTGCTGCACGACCCTTATAAATTATGACATTATGCTTTCATATGGCCGACAAGGTAATGTCTGCCATTTGCAGTGGATCATCAATTAGCTTGTGCTTTGATACGTGATGTGTTTTTGTTACAAAAATAGCGTGATTGTGAAACCTGGCGACATAACGAGGCACAGTTCTGTGATTATTCATATAAGGGTAATTGGACATGAGAAGGTTCTTAATAGTGTCTCAGACTTTAAGCTTTTCATAGAAATATTTTGTTAGGAGGTTACTTTGAGGCGAATAGAAAATAGGTCATAAAAGTTAACCCCAAATAGGATTTTATACTGTTTAGCCTTGGATATAATGTCCGCCATTTTTAATATACATGATGTGGTCATCGATTAGCTTGTGCTTTTAATATACATGCTGTGTTATTATTACAAAAGATAGCCCCCCCCCCCCCCCCGGCTGCGCCTATGATTGTATTAATGTTTCCTTTGCTATCATTATCCTTCATGTGTGGGACATTTCATGCCGGTCGTTTTTCAATTTTTCAACCATCTACATTTTCATCCTTAGTTTTACAAGAATGATCACAGCCAAACCCTATTTCATTGTTGTACAATTGGGACATGATATTCAACACCTAAGAAAGAGCGGTCATCAACTCCAATAACCAAATTCTGTTTGCGCCCATCGATGAAGAACGTCAGTCACGTTGCGAATATTTTATAGCTTTATGATTTATATATATATATATATATATATATAATGTGAGAAATCAATTGAATTGAATGATAATTTGCGTAGCTAAATTCATTGTTCCTCCTTACTGACTTCCTTTTTGTAAATAACTGCATTTGCAAAAACTGCGATCCACTGTACGCCAAACGCCTAACCACTAGACCAAGAGTATTCGGCTACACCAGTACAAACACCGTTCGCAAATTAATTCTTTTCTTTGAACAGTACTGAACAATGAAAAGTCGCATGCCTAGCTAGATCCATATTCATGTATTAGAATTAATTAATTATTTACAATGAGAAATTTGTTCTATAGATATTTACATATATATTATAATATATAAATATATATATATATATACAAAATATAACCAGAAAAGATTTAAACTTGTAACAGTTAGTTTCTAAACAATAATTTTTTTAATTTCTCTTTTGGAATCGAACATAATAATTGTTGAGAATTCTGAAATATACTTAAATAATTTTCCTTCATTTTGATATTTCAATATCTTAGAAAATGGAGCGCAAAATCTTTTTACGTCATTTACTTTACCGAAATTATTTCAGAAGCAAGGCCCCATTTTTTTGAGGATTCAAATAAACATTTGTACTGTATGCAGGCTAACCGTCACATTCTTTTCAGCTTTTATTAATTTTGATGAGTACGGGTATCTTAACCTACACGTGTGTTTATTATCTGCTAAAAACAAATCACAGATTTCTCCCATCAATATTTTTGTACTTGATAAATATATGATTGCTTCAAACTTTCACTTTGATTTTGATTTTCACAGTATTCATATAATCCTAAATCAATTCCAAGGACATGAACACGTTGCACTTTCCTGCGAAATTAAAATAATGAAAAAAAAAATGTTATGGCCCGTATTCTCGAAAGTGGCCTAAGTTAAGCCTGGCTTAACTTAGGCCACTGATTTATGGAAGGCCATTCGTCAATCCCTAAGTCCCGTATAAATGACTATATTTATGTAACAAAATAAAGAAACAAAATTATTTTCTGGCATGAAATGAGCATCAGAAATCAATTCTGTCGTGTCGGTTTTTGTATTTGCATTTAGTTCCAGAAATAGATGGAGGCTATGGTGACTTTGTAGGATTAAAAGTGGTGACATTTGGCTTTCCATAATGCAGTGGCCTAAATCTACACACTTAGGCGGGGGCTTAAAGTTAGGAAACCTTTCGAGAATACGGGCCTTAGCCATTAAAAACAGAGCATGAAAGAAACAAAGCCCACGTATCATCAAGGACTGAATTATTTGTAAGGGATGAAGAATCGCTCAACCTATATTATAATTGTGTATTTTCCGTAGTCAAATGTGCCCCTCTCTTCCATTTATTAGGATTGTATGTTTTCATCTCCAAAAAAAAATCTCATATAAGTTAGAGATATACCAAAGGCATTTTTGAAAGTCATTTAAAGTATGAGAATGTTGATTTCAACCTGTACTTAAAATACATTATAGGAAATGTGATATTAACTCGGGTCGAACAGCAAAAAAGAAAACCCCACAAAAAACAACAACATAACAAACAAATAAACAAACAGCACCAGCAAACAAACAACAAACAACAAAACATAACTACACAAAGCAAAAACAAAAATAAAAAATATATAATTTAAAAAGTCGACATCATAAGATACCTATTACATGCACTTTGGTTTAATACAGTTACGTAAAGAAACAAATCATAAAACAGTAATATGTATATTTTCAAATTTATTTTGCAATGCAATATTCAAATTCCTCTAGTCATTCAACAGAATATTTGTTTTGCTATCATAAAGGGCAAATCAACAGCACTATATCTTCAAAAAATTATTTTATTACATTTTGTCTTCAAGCGATCTAGAAAAGACCATACTCAGTTAAAATTTGGAACTTGTTGGGCGTTTGTTTTGTTTTGTTTTTTAATTTCATTTGAAATACATGGATTGGCTTACAATTTTGCCAATAGCATTTTGAATTGACATTATACATGTCAACGTCTCTGTCAAGATATTGTAGGATCTTTCATTATTATATTTGTTTCCATAATTAGATATGATAAAACAAATGAGGAATATCATAAACATAATGCACAATACGGTAAGAATTTAATATACATCAATCCCATAAAATATTTGTCTTTAGTTGTATATACATACAATACACATGTATACAACTTTATATATATACACATATTCAAATCAAGATATTAAAATCAAACATCAATTCACATATTAGGTTATACTATACATTGTAGAAACAGATAGCAAATATGTCTATTTTATATACATTAATACGAAACTCACATAAAACCTCAAAATTTTCAATGAAATCAATGAAAATCCCCTTCTTGTTTTGCAGCACAAGAATATCTAAAACTATAATGGAAGAATAAATATGCCAAATATTATAGACAACTGTGCTAAATATTGAAAGAGCATGACGCTCTCATTACATGAAAATTTAGTTTTATCGGAGGTTCCTAACTCATCATAATATTGTATGATATTTTATAATGATGTAATTTATTTCATATTTATATAAACAATAAAACAAAGAATGTTTAGTGTGAAAAATCAAGAAGTTAATTAATTTTTAAGATTTACAGTTCTGTATATTTTGCCATTCACATTATTCAAAAATCTTTTCCTCCCGTTTTTGTATTTGAGATCATTTCAGTTCCGTTCACAACATTAAAATCAGATGCTTAGACATGCACTTTTATCTGATTCGAACTTGGCATACATAGGTGACATAATATACCGCAGACCGCTTGCATTAGCTTTATAGCATCGTGAAATTTGGAACCGAAGGATAAAAGAGAAATGTAGAATTTCATTGACCCATCAGCGTCTAAGATATATGTTATTCCTCAGGAGATTATATATACTTGCATAAACGGCATATGTTGTTTCTTGCTATCAATTTAACACATTTTAAACAAGTTATGCATACTTGTTTATTTCGTATAGCTAACAACCTTACTGGAAAGATGGTGAGAGGTAGCCTTTTACCAAGCCAAGGCGAAAAGCGAATTTATAAATATTAAGGTACACGTTCAAAAATCTTTGGTTTTTCACATATGGCAAAAAAAGTAAAATCAACATCACAACCGGGATTTGTACAAATTGCGTAATATCTATGTGTTTAACTTTTATGCAATATTCGCCATTCGAATATTACCTCATTAAGAAATAGCTATACAAAATCTATAAATGTTTGTTTCATAACAAGAACAATATCAACAGTATCATTATCTAAATACCTGCTCCTGAAGATACATTCCATTTGCTACTAAACGTAGAATACAATGAATAGTACCAATTATAAATGAACCGGACTTATTTTTATGTTATTTAAGGAAACCAACATTTCTCAACATTTCTTTATATATAGGATACATTTTTTTACAAATGCAATAAAATGCTCGGAAAACAGGTGAATTTTAGAGATGAATATTTTTTTTTCAACATTCTTTTTTTCCTGTCAATAGTAAAAGATAAAATGTTTCTGGTATGTAAAGTAGTAGTCGACCACTTTTTATATAACTGTCTTATTTAGTCCTTCCTTTAAATGCAGTGTTAACCAGTTGCAGACACGTAAAACGATACTTTTCAAAGCATTTTGTCGGACCCTTCAACAGCAAGGTACAAGTTTCCAATTTGCCAATCTCAACCCCAGTTGTAAAACCAAACATACTTTCGATACTATATAACCTTTATAAAACTATCTACAGGTTGCATTATTTCCAAGCGAATATTAAAGTATTATTGACATTTTAGGGGGCAATGTCAACAATTGGGAAAACAAATGGAATATACAAAAAAGGTCATCAGAAGCACCTAACATGCCTATGAAATATTTATCAAAGAAAAGCAGAGGTGATTAAGATATTTCCTCTACTGAAATTACTCTTGGTGAAACTGTTCCAAAAGTAAGAAAAAGCTACGAAAACGTTCCATCTTAGTTTAATGTTTTTTGGTTCAGTAAAATCATATATATTGTTGTATTTTCCTACATATATTTTCCTATATATATATATATATATATATATATATATATATATATATATATCGCCATGCTTGACACACCTAAGCGCTCTATAACAAGCCACAATTATTTTTATTTATTATTATTATCATTCATCAAATTTCATTTATTAAAATGACCTGCGGAAATTGCTAACACTAACTTTGAATTATAAATTATGTTGGGTTTTTTTCTTGTTTCTGTTTTGCTTTTGTAGACTAAACTGAATGGAGTCGGTATTTTTTTTGGGGGGGGGGAGGGGGTGAAGGGGGGCTTGGAGAAACTTGCATCGGCTTTTAATTTGAATTTCTTTCTAAACATAAGTTTTCATCAAGTGCTCTTCCCAACAATATTTGAATAAACAGTACAAGGATTCATTTGGAGAGAAAAAAACGGAAGTAAGTTTACAAGATAGTTCGTGCTTTTATGAAATAAGAAAAGAGATAAGAACTGGTCACATTTGTCCGATAACAATAACGTTAACAAAAGTTACAAGTAAAGATACACCGTACAATGTTGTGTGTACGTGTGAGTATACTCGTGTATGTTGATAATAAGAACAAGTGTTATGTGGACCTTAAAGGGCTAGTCACATGTCCGATAACGATAACGAGATTTTGAATTAAAGGTACATCCTACAGTGCTGTGCTTACGTGTGAGTATGCTTGCGTATGTTAATAGCAGGACGAATGTAGGGTGGCCCCTTGAAAAATCTTGTTATCGTTATCGTAATCATACAAATGTGACCAGAGTTTGATGAGAAATCTCATTATCGTTTTCGTTATTGGACAAATACGACAAGCCCTATATACTACGTGGAATGGATGAATACTAGTGAGAATCCGGCACTTGAATGGCGCAGCTACAGCAGGAAGGAACCTGTATCCAATCCCAAATGTATGTAGTGTATCCCTTTTGTCTGACAAAAGCCGGAACCCAACTTGTTTGTTCTAAGCAGCTTGTCCTACTAACGTATGATGATCTGCATAGAGTTTGAGAGAGAAAAAAAAATATTTCAGTTCAAGTAATTCAATTTAAAATGGTATTCTATTAAACAGCTCATGCATCGCCACAAGGTTGAATCATCATCATTAACTGAATGACAAACATCATATATAACACATTTAAAAGAAAAATTTACGTGATTAATAATCAAAAGATGATAGGGAATAGCTTTAAATTGTATTGTATTATTAAAAAAAAAAAAAAAAAAAAAAAAAAATATATATATATATATATATATATATATATATATATATATAATGTGAGAAATCAATTGAATTGAATAAGAGAAATAATTTGTGTAGCTAAATTCATTGTTCCTCCTTACTGACTTCCTTTTTGTGGAAATAACTGCAGGGTTTATACACACACACACACACACATTGTATACAGTGCGTCCCCAAAAAGTTAACAGTTGGGAAAAGTCTCCCCAAATAAATATTTCTGAATATTTTCAATAAATTTTAATTCTTATAGATAGCTTAGGGTTCCTCACATACAATAACTCCAAAAAATCTGACTAGTTATTACTCATGAGTGATTTAAAACCACTTTTGTGAAAGGGTGCAAAATTCAGACTTGACAAGAATCAGTGAGAATAGGTGGAAAAAGTCTCCCCAATTAAATATTTCAAAATACTTTCAGGAAAATGTCATACCTGTGGTTAGCTTAGGATCTCTTCTACCAAATGACACTAAAATGTCTCAATATATTTTACGCTTGAGTGAGCAAAAGCCACTTTTGTGAAATGGTGCAAAGTATATTCTTGACAAATGTATGTTGTTGTTCTGGCTGGTATGAGCCAAGTTGAGAGTCACGAAAAGACTTCGAAATTTTATATTCTGATCAGTGAAAGACTATTTATGAAAGAACAGACTTTGTTCAATGTATTTCCTGATATACCACAACTTTATGGCTTAGTGAGCAAGCCAGATAAAATTAAAAGACACACCAAAAGTAACATTTTGAAACACTCAGCAAAGTAGTTAATTGCTCACTCAACCATAAAATGTTGATGGGATGTGTAAGGATATACAGAGAACAGAGCCTGTTATTTAATGAATTGTCTTTTATTGATAAGAATATGGAAATTTCTTAGCCTTTACATGACTCTCACCTCGGCTGATACCAGCCAGAGCCAATATCAATTCTTGTCAGGACTGGATTTTGCACCCTTTCACAAAATTGGCTTTTGCTCACTCAAGCGTAAAATATTGTGGGATATTTTGGTGTCATTTGATAGAAAAGACCCTAAGCTATCTACAGGTAGGAAAATTTCCTAAACATATTTTGAAACAATTATTTTTGGAGAATTTTTCCAACTGTTAACTTTTTTTCTGGGATGCACTGTATGAGAATAGAAGAAAAACGAGGTGGAGATGCATCATTTGCCAATTTAAGTTTATTATCCAAATTTTCGGAACGATCCAACGTTCCTTCTTCAGGGAAACGGATTACAACGGATTACAATGGATTACAACATTTTTCTTGTAATCCATTTCCCCGAAGAAGGAACGATGGATCGTTCCGAAAATTTGGATAATAAATTGTAATTGGCAAATGATGCATCTCCACCTCGTTTTTCTTACATTACTACGACAATAAGCGGAATATATATATATATATATATATATATATATATATATATATATATATTAGTGTGTGTATGTGTGTGTGTGTGTGTTTATCATTAAACTACATAAAAGATTAAACATTGTTCTTAACATTAATAATAAAATAAACTTTAAAGTGAATGAAACAAAGAAAAGACATAGCGCCAACATTGTGATGTGGGGGGGGGGGGGGGTAATGAAGTAGTTGATTTCTACATACGGCTGATTGAGCTATTATTATGTTATTTAAATGAGAGTTGGTATAAATAAAAGGGAGTGAGAGTGAGAGAGAAATAAAGATAATCTACAAATGAGTTTCATAAAGTGTATCGTACATGTACACTGATGGGAAGGTCTAGGAAGAATGAAATGACTTCCAGAGTTTGAATGGATTATCATGTACCTGACTAGATTGGTAAGTTTTGTTGGCAGACAAGAGAATACAAAAGAATGCATAGGAAATGAGAATGGGAAAAAGAAAATGCACATTTTCAAGACAGTTAATACAGATCTTCTGCGTACGTGGGTGTCACTTTATCTAATGACTAGAATTAGAACATTAAAAAAAAAAAAAAAAAAAAAAGCCCACCCCACACTATATGTATTCGGAAGAAAATGTAATAGCATTTGGTATATAAATTTGAAAATGTAAAATACTTCTGATTAAGGTTCTAAACAGTCATATAGAGAGTAAAATTGTAAATACAGCCTATTGTGAGCTTTCTAGTCAAGGGAAAGGCCAAATCGGCTCAGAGTCGTAGTGACGTCAGAACAGTCCTACGATTGGCTACGATTTGAAACTGATTTAGCCCTTATTCTGGGTATGAACTTGACAGCGCACTAAAATCTTAAATTTAGTATTCATATTATTGTTCAGAAGCTCAGTCAGGTAGATTTTATTAGTTAAAAGTCCTGTATTTATTGCTATTGCGAATTATTTCTAAAATCGGATCCCAGTCGATCGTATAGTGTGCGGTGTGCTTAAGAAATCAACTTGACCTGAAGGCGCTATGTAATGGCGCTTTGTAACAGAGAAACATTGTTATAAAAAAAAAAGATTCGTCAATCTTTTCTGTCTATGTGAATGATTATTCTTATCCATGTCCCAACATTTACCACTTCTTTATATTATATATATATATATATATATATATATATATATATATATATATATATGTATGTGTGTGTGTGTGTGTGTGTATGGAAATAACATATACAACAGCTTTGGCAACTCTCGTGGAAATTATGCAATTGTGAGAAATGAAAATAAGAAAATAATCGTTGAGTAGCTTAAATCAAAGTTCCCCAGAGCTGTCCTCCATTTCGAAATTTTTTGCAAAGGTTGAAAAAAAAAAATGTCTCAACCGTTAGTGGTTTAGCCTTTCACCCGTCATTTGATGGTGATATCGTTTATAAAGTGAATTTAAAAGTGTAAACGTACAAACATTGCCAGTAACTGACGTATGGGCTAATTGTTAATTTCGTAGGTAAAGGTGTTTAAACACTTAATGACTAGAGATGCGAAGGTCGTGAGTTCAATCCTCGGCACTGCACTTGTGTCATTGAGGAAGGCATTTTATGTTCATTGCTCCTTTATTGTTCATGTGAAAATGGTATTTGGCATATTTGATTACCAACGTGTATATGTGTGTGTGTGTGGGGGGGGGGGTTGTTTGTTTTTTGTTTGTTTTTTGGGGGGGGATTTGGGGTTTTTTTTTAATCTTTTTTTTTGGTGGGGGGGGGGGAGGGGGGGGGGTTAAAAGAAAAGAAAAAGAAACTGTCACAAGGTGCTCTGACAAATGCTAAGGCGACAATTGCTCTGGCGTCCGGGCTTTATTTGGTCAAAGGTATAGGGTAAGGGTTAGGGTTGCCATTAGGTTAAGGTCAGGTTTACGGGTTGTTGTTGTTTTGTTTTTTGTTGTTTTTTTTTTTCATCGTTAGACTTTAATGGTTAAAGGTTTGGGTTACTATTTGGTATAGTATTTGGTCTAGGGTTAAAGTTTGAAATCCGGTTAGTATACGCATTTGACGAGGAGCAATCGTTGCCGCAACATAACACGTTTAACAGGTAAATGCTCCCCACTGACAATGACCTCTTTTGTCGTTTTATTTTTACGTCATGTTGTTTGAGATGTACACAAACTGAATATGCGTTGGGTTTAAATTCATGAGCTGGTATTTATAAAGGTGGACCTACAAAAACCAGATATAGTTCACTGACTTGTGTAGCTCCCAATGTGTCAAGTTCTTTATTTTTACAGAAGGATTAAATCCGGTCAAGAAATGAACAAAAAAAAAACTTGAAGTATTGATTTTTTTCTTCATTTAGCAAAAATAGACTTATGGTAGGTCAAACTCAGTTGGAAGTTGTAATAATAACAATAATAATAATAATAATGATAATAAAGTCTTATTTACCAAAAAGTAAACTACATCAGTATTATACTGATAATTATTACCCCAGCATTGTCAGGTACCCATTTAAAACACCTGGGTCGAGAGAGACAAACGTGGGAAAAAAAAACTTGTCCAACGAAGTAAACAGCGAGCGAGGATCGAACCTGGGACCTCTCATACAAGATACCACAGTGGCGCTTGGCGCTTTCAAAGATCAGTGCACTACCCACGTAGGTCGAGTTAGAACGGACTAAAGGCAGTAAGCTTTTATGAATACCGGCCGTTGCCATGCAGCTCAAATACTTTTTTCTTACAAACGTGAACTTACAAAAAGTCATATCCCATATTACAGGTGCTTCCTTTTGATACGCATCTCCTGATAAATAACCATGATTTGGGAAAGAGTTCCACTACGGTCTCGTTCTGTAGTTTCCCATGGTCTTCTATGTCCCAATAGCTGATGCTTTCACAGCTCTCTTGCCTTTGTCCATTTCGTTTACTCTGTAGGATAGAACAAAACGAACAAAGACCATATTAATAATTATAATAATAATAATAATAATAATATTGGATACTTATACTGCAGCAGAGCTCATACCCACCACACAAGGTGTTCAAGGTGCTAAACTATTCCCCCGGCTCTAGCTAGGCTACCATTTTCGGCGCTCACAGCAGTCAAGGCATTTCTTTCTGCCGGTACTCACTTAACACTGGGTTGAGAGTGGCAAATGTAGAGTAATGTCTTGCCAAAGGACAGTAGTGCCGCGCCAGGGTTCTAACCCGCGGCCTTTCCATCTCCCATCAAGTGTTTAAACAACTCGACTACGACACCTCTAGATTAAAGACAATTGATCAGTCAAGTTCAATTCAATTATTACTTTTTATACATGTATTTAAGTGCTTGACAATCTAGTCGACACATTCTTAATTCTTCCACTATTAATTTAGAAGATGGGCGATTCAATTAAGTATTTATATGTGCGTGTGTTGGGGATGTTTAAAGACGTTTATAAAAAGATAAAGTTGAGTTCTGGTCATGAGATTGCACTGTGAAAGAAACTGTCTCAAAGCAATTGGGAAAGGTTGATTATATAGCACAAAAGAATTGGTGTAAGGGTAAGGTTTTGGAATCACCTAAATGATAAGATATTCAATCCTGCTAAGAGTCACATGCACTGCACACAGAAATGTGTATACGGGACTACGCACAAATGTTCGGCCCGAACATTTCAGCTGTTTCTTGTCATATTTTGAATGTGAGACCATTTGAAGAGCAATCCTATTCAGGGGACATATCTGCTGTGATAATCTTCAAAACTAACATAAAAACAATTAGAAAGCTCATAGATTATTATTTACCTTTCCCAGAACTCAAGCTTCCCTTTAAACACGATTTCAAAGACTTTCGAGATATACGATAGACGTGTCCATCAACTTTTTATAATATGCGATCATTACAATGACACATTACTTTATCCGAAAAAGATTATTTAAGGCAATACCATAAGCTATTTAAATTTCCCCTGAGTTGATTTCTGTAAAGTCTTTTGTGTTATAATGATTATTCAAGGGATTGCTCATTAGATGCATTATACTTCTACGACACATATCAGGTAGATTGCAGAGATTGATCAGTTTCGAAGACTTATGCTACGTTTACATTATGTTCCCGACGGCCACGGCAGTCCCGTTTGCCCGAAACGTAGTGCGCCGTGGGATTTTGGCCATTTTTTCCCCTCCACATTCAAGTTTTGTTAGGTCTTGCCAAGTTTTCTCACGGTCTATCACGGTACCCGTGACGGGCCGTGGGGGAAGGGGCTGCTGATTCCTGGAGGCTCAAAGGCGTACTACGGTTCGGATGTTAGTACGTTCCCTCCCGGCCCGTCACGTTCTGATGGGGTCCTTCAATTTCTCACGTTCTGATCAACGTCTAGTAGATGCCGGGGAATACACATGCTTCCCGTTCAACTACGGACCGCCTCCAAGGTTTCTTACGGCCTGTTACGTACTGTCACGTTTTGTTGCGTTCACCCAATTTTACTACGGCCTACTGGATTCTCATCCGTACTGTCGGTCTGCCGTGGCAATTTTTTTGACAGTTTAAAAATCTGGCACGGCATCCAAGGCAATCACGGCATTTCACATTTGCCCATCCCGTCCGGGAACATAATGTAAACGTAGCCTTACTTTAATTTAACTCTGCATCGTAATTTTCCTAAACAAATATTCTACAGTTGCATTTACATGTAGTTATGATACTTTTGCAACCAGACTTAAGTCACCACCTAGGATAAATATATAGCTCCCACGAAAATAACTTTTATCTACGATTGCTATACTAAGCAAGGATGTCCATCGTTCTTTTTTACTTCTGTTTCTTTCTCAAACTTAAGTGCTTAATTCAGTTTATTCAGATTATAGTTGACCTGAATAATATATTCATTAAGGTATAATATCGAATCATATCATTACATTTTTTAAATTTCATGATGAAAAGGTTTCTTGGATTTTACAAGTTGTCTACAAATCGTGTTGAATGCAAGAACCTATCAAACCATTTTGTATGAAACTCAGTATTTGACATGTTTGAAGGGTATTTGAACAAAGCTATTTGGCATGTCTTTCCTAATAACCTCCTTCACGTGCTTTCCCTATACAGTGGGTGGGGGATAATGCCTTTGTTGTTGTTTTACTGGATGCAAAAGTCCCTTAAACACACTATTTTATACTTTTAATGTTAAATTACTCAGGGTTTTTTTTTAAATAGCTGAATATAAATGTATTTGGGTTTCCCAAAGTTATTCCCTAAAGAAATGATAATTCAGTTAAACATGTCATCAATCAGTGTACATGATTTACTATCAAACAACTGAGTAAGAGAATAAAAAGTATCAAATAATTGTTTTCTTTCCTTTTAAGTGAGTTTTAAATCCCTTATAATTAGTGACACTATACCATTATTTCATTTGAGAGAGGCTCCAGGCTCTGTGTTGATACTCTCGGTAACGTTTCCTTGTGATCATGCTGAAAAGTGGGTTTTGTTGATGAAAAGGCGATTCTTCGTTCGTGTACTGCTGGATGTTTCGTGGCCTTGTGATAGAAACCACGCAACCTCCTTGCAAGAATGTGTTTGTCATTGCTACTCAGCTCTATGCTCATGTCATCTAAGTCTTGGAAAAATTCCACTATAAGTTCTGTTGAAAAATGAGAGAGAGAACAGAGTTAACAACTTAACCCATTGCCTACGTATTAACCATAGGGGAATGAAAGAATCCACTAGTCATCGGCTTAACTTATGGTGACAAAAAAATGTACCTCCGAAAAGGTGAAACCTCAGACTTTAATAGGAAAGAAAACAATGTCTGAAAGTTGGTATCTGCAAGATGTTACATTATGGTGAATTAAACATAAACACAAAACATAATAACAAAATAAGCACCCCCCCCCAAAAAAAAAAAAAATAAATAAATAAATAAATAAATTTAAAAAAAACATAAATAAATAAATAAAATAATAAGATAAATAAATAAATAAATAAATAAGTAGATAAATAAATATAAATATAATTAATTAATTAATGAAATATGAGAATTAAAAATTTAAATTAGAACTAAAATTAACAAAAATCATTTTAAAAATTAATAAATGGCTCCCTTAACTGTATCGCTATCCGGAATGTACATTTTCATAGTCATAAACTAAATGATACAAATGTTGGTATCCATGCAAAGAGAATATAATGAATTGGGAATAAAAATAATAATAACAACAAAAATTGATATAATAATAATAATAACAATAATAATAATAATAATAATAATAATAATAGTAATAATGATAATAATAATAATAATAATAATAATAACAATAATAATGATAATAATAATAATAATAATAATAATAATAATAATAATAACAATAATAATAATAATAATAATAATAATAATAATAATAATAATAATAATAATGATAATAATAATAATAATAATATGTCTTGCTTACCGGGGGTTTGCTCATCAGTATACATATATTCTTTTCCCTGAGGGCCCTGCAATCATATTATTACCCCGGCTGATCACACATAATTTTTTGTTACCTGAGCAACTATAATAAGGCTCTCAAGAATTCAAGGAATTTCTCTGTACCGGGTACCCATTTACTTTACCTAAAAGATGCTGAATACACATGAACTACACAGGAAATACAGAAAAGGCTACATCTAACAGCATTTTTGGTGAAACATTACAAATTTTCATCATTTTTATAGTAATGATGACAATAATAATGTCTTGTTTTCCCACGGCAGTCTCATCAGTATTATATACTGTTCTCCCTGAGGGTCCTGCAATCACATTATTACCCTGGCGGATTTTTATTTTATTTTTTTATTTTTTTTTTACCAGACGCATCATATCTATAAAAAAGAGAACTGAAGTTGAATTAAATAAGCCATTACCTTCTAATAAAATTCGTATTGCTCCATTGTCGTATATGCACCTTGGTTTTCTTGGTTTGATTTGAATATCTGGAGAAGCCAAGAAGAAAAAAATATCAATCTGACAATTCACAAAACTAAACACACTATTCATCCCTCGTCAAGAAAGCTCGAAATCCGTATCTTGCTATTTTGGTACACTTTTTAAAAAGTGGGCTAAAATTCACCCAACAATAAAAGGGAACATGCATTTTTGATGGGTAAATTTTAGCAAAATTTGGCTCCATTTTAAACAATATTGGGTTGGGTTTACCATGCTTGTTCCTTCTTACCCAGTACTGGGTAATGCTGTAACCATTTTTTTTCAAAGAGTGTATAGAAGTATAGAAAACAGACATTACAATCCCTCCTTGAACGCGTTACACCGATAGAGGTTAAGCAAATAATCAGAGTGGAATAGGAACGCAAAAACAAACAATATTCTTTTGTCACGTACGTAACAGAATATAAATGAACGATGAATTCGAATTCACATGGACATTTCATTTTACGTGGCATTTGGTTATACCCATGCTCTGTTGGGTTCATGATAAAATCCATTGTTTCTTCAAATCTAAGCGAATTAAATTTATATCCAATCCAATCCGGGAATTTATAAAGCGCCAATATCTAGATGCCTAATCAAAGGCGCTGTTGAGACTAGAGAACTACCAAATTTATATACAAGTAATACTTCATGAACATAAATTCATAAAGGGCCCGTTTACGTTTAGCAATAATTTAAAACTGCTCAAAGTCTACTTAAAATTAAATGAAAGTATTAATCACAGGCATTATTACCGTCCTTTCAATAAAATAACTAAAAATAACTTGTTTATTGTGTAACACGCTACTTCAATACGTAAAGTTCTTTCTAGACGCACAAATATACTTCAAAGTTTCTTTTCCTTTTTCCCCCTTTTATCATACCTACTTTAGGAGGTGGATAAAAGGGCGTGGAGGAAGAGGGAAATGTTTAAAAACTGCCAGATTCCACGACCTCTGGCTGGGAAACCTACAGGAGATGTTGATAGTGACTTGCTTTTTTATTTAGATCAAGCGCTTGGGCAGCTTGCTTTCTCCCGAAGTCCATCGACTTATCCACATTTTCTGTTCACCATTAATGGATGCTAAAGCGCGAGGATTGAAGAACAAATCGCAAGCCTTCGTTAATCTCTATGATGAAACAGTTGTCATAGTTATCAAATTACATGTTGTATAACCAAAAAATATTATCTTTCCATGATTCATTCTAAATATTGGAGACTGTGCTAAACCTTTCTTTAAGTCGGATTAGATAAAAAGCTTTTAGAAAATTGATTTGCAAGGGGAAAAAATTCAATGATGTATTGTTGCACTGTAAAAAAAAATTGCCGGGTTTTTTTTCCACGGGAATTTTTTTTTTATAGCATTACGTATCCTGCTTTAACTTATCCTATTCTCTATCTTAATCTTTCCTATCCTAGGCCTATTCTATCCAGTTAGTTCAATCTAGTGCAATCTCTTATATACCCCTCATAGTTTTTTATGCCTTAGGTGACAGTTAGTCAATCGGGCAACCCCAAACCTTACGCTACTAAAAATTCATGAATATTCTATAAGTATTTCCCCCAATATTTGGTAATTTAAAATATGAGAATTTTTTTTTTTTTTTTTTTTTTTTTAACAGTGTTTTATGTCAGGCGATTGCAAATATATGCTGATTTCCGGTAAACCGACAAACCTGCTTTGTTTTACAGGAAAAAGACTGTAAAATTGAAATAACGGCAATAACTTGTAATTTCAAGGGCCATAAAACCTGTAGTTTTACACTTATTTTAACAGTGTAAGCTAATACCCACCTTCTTTACTGGAGGACGCTTTGACACTTGACAGGATAGATGGATATGGAAAATGTTCATCCCCTGCTTGTTGAAAAAGAGAATAAAAAGCAAATCATAGATAACTACCTTCTGGGTTGCTGTGAGTAGGTAAGACTGGGGAAGAAAGTGTAAGCGTGGGTCTAAAGTTGTGAGAGAGGAATGGAGAAGCAGGAACAGAAAATAGGGGGGAAGCTGATAGAGAGACATACATTATCACTGAAAAAGACAGAATAGGCGGGACGGTAAAGAGAGAGTGGAAGAGCGGGGTAAAAAGGTTAGCGCGAACTTTTGGTCAACTATCAACATTTTTTCTTGGGGCATAAAATGCTTCTTAAATTTACCCGCTGTACATTAAGCCAACTGCACACTATACGATCTGACTGCGATCAGACTTTGGAAGAATTGGAAATACAATCATTGTATCAACATTTAAATATATAATATTTCGGAGATTCTGGGCCCTGTTGCATAAAACTTAACATTAACGGTAACTTTGCCATCAACGGTAACTCCCATGGAAACCTTGATTTTGATTGGCTGTTGAGTGATGTTGCCATGGTAGTTACCATTGATAGTAGAGTTACCATTGGCGGTAAGTTTTATGCAACGGGGCCCTGATAGTTATATTAAAATGAAATTTAAAAAATTGGGTATTAGAAGCCTCCTTTTAGAACGAAAGTTCAAAGCGATTCCTAATCGTAGTGACGTCAGACCATTCAAGCGATTGTCTACGATTTTAACTTTACTCCGACCATACAGTGCTTCACAATGTCAAATGTTATTATTCACAGATATCTATTTATTTAGTTGAGGGCGCTGCACCTTGGCGACCACCACTGACTTTTTTTAGTTCTTGAATTTATTTGTTTAAAATATTTTTCTGTTTACATCTTCATATTTTATTCTGTTACGATTTTTCAACAGTCGGGCCGAAGTCTGATCTTCCTATGCGACGTGGACTTAACTTTTCGTATGCCTTATAATGGGGACGTGATAATCTGCATTATTTAAAATCTGTAGTATTTCAAATCACATTAAAAAAAAATAATAATAATAATTGCAAGGCGTCGAGCTTTTTGCTGATCTTGTTGGTCCAGTTCTGTTTGAAGTAATACTTTGCTTTTTTATAATTGTAAACTAAATATTGGCAATGTACATATACTTTAGATAATAAGAGGATAAATCGAATGAAATGGAAGAAAAATGAAGAAACGACTTTCGTCAACATATATCATGAAATAGGATTCCTATAATGCGCTATGATTAATTGAATGATATCATTTATCAGTTTTCTGTTTTCAATTACACAACACCACTATGCATACATATATATATGTTACACCTTTTGTGACATCACATTTTTGTGGCTTCGCTCAATAACTTTTGATTCAGAGCTCTGAAAATATACCAGATGCAGAAGAAGAAAGCAAAGATTTCTGTATACACTTTGTCAATTTTTGTTGCATGACCATGTGACCATTTTGCATTTGATGCCAGGAATTTAAAAAACGAGAATAAGCTTTAGAATCCTTAAATTGGCATTTTGTTTTTCTATCAAAATGGCAATTTTATCAACTTTTCAACAAAATTCCTAATTATGTATATTGCTTTCAAAGACATTGCACCTTATTAGAACCATGTAGCACTAAAAGAAAATATTAAAGTTGTCAATTTGAAGAGGAAATGTGTTCAATTTCGCCCTTAAATAATTCCTGTCCTGAAAGGGTAATGCCGTTTGTTTAGTTTTAAGCTTTACCTGAAATACGTATTCATATAATTTTGTTGCGTACCTTCTCTACTTGCTGTTGATCTGCCAGAGTGGTCTGAGCCAGTTTGTTCACCTGAGGTGGAGGTAAAGAGAGTTTAAAGAGAGAGAAAAGGAGCGGTATGGTTTTAAAAAAAGACAGAAAAGGGGAAATTTTCCGGTTTTTTTTTTTTTTTTTTTTTTTTTTGGGGGGGGGTTACAATAATAATAATATCAATACTAATCTACATTTGCTACTCTCCACCCAGGTTTCAATAGGTACAAGCTGGAAAAAAAATATTCTTGAAAGCTGTGAGCGCCCAAATCGGTAGCCTAGCTAGAGCAGGGGTAATATTGGAGCGCCTTGAGCACCTTGAGTGGTGAATATGAACGCTATAATGAATATTCAATATCATCATTATTATCATTATTATTATCATTATTATCATTATTATTATTGATTATAAATGATTATTATTTGTATGAAGGGTTTTCAGGCGACCAGAAAAATTGGCGTATCTCATGGTTTACGCGAAAGTTCCCGGGTGACCGTGCAATTTTAAAACAATATCTCATGGTTTGTGTAAAAGTACCCGGATGACCGTGCAATATATCTCCATATCTCATGGTTTGGGGTGCGCGTGACGCGTAAAAAAGTGAATACGCGCTTAAATACGCAAAGGTTAAGACAATGGATGTATGCGCGCAGCTCTTGCAAGATGCTTGGGTAAGGACAAATATGTTTTTCTACCTGTGTTTTATGTCGAAGTCAATACAAAAACATAAGGACATGTAATGGTGAAAATTGAGGAAATTATAGGTGTCATACAATTAATAATAATAATATTGAATGGCTTTTCTTTCGTGGGACACAAGGATATATCGTACTCGCTTTGAAAATATTTCACTCGTCGTGCCGACTCGTGAAATATGCTCATAGCTCGTGCGATATATCCTTGTATCCCACTCAAGGCCATTCAATATTATATAATTATTGTTTATCAGAGCTGATTTATGCATATGCAAAAGAACACTAGAATATCATAGAAGAAATATCCCCTGAAAATTTTGTACCAAATTTTCCTGCCACATGCGTGAGAATTGCCATAAACACTTTTCTGTATGCAACGCATATTTTTTTTTTAGCAAGATTGAGTCAATTTCTCATTTCATGGATTCCAAAACCTCAAAGTATGCACAAATTCTTATGTACTAAATAATCAGTCTTTCCCAGTTGCTTCTGGACAGTTTCTTTCACGATATAATCGGCTGACCAGAACTCATCTTATCTTTAATATATCATGATGTTCCAAATATTATAGTACGTACATTTATATCGATGAGCATGTAATCAGTCAGGGGGATAGCCGAATTCGGGGGAAGATTGAATTACCGCGTTTTAGGGAACATTGAAGCGCGAGAGGATGTGATGTACTGGAGCGATGCGAACGGGTCACAGCAAACCGTTATAAATGTTCTTATTCTAGTCGCTACGATAATAATTCACCGAAGCGAGCGAGAGAGAGAGAGACACACACACACACAGCTCTGCATCGAGCGGGATGATGGAAGCCCGCATCCAGTAGTAACATACACGCAGATACACACCATACACACATACACGTGTGTGTATGGTGTACACACGGTCTGTGCATAGGGCATTACAGGCACAGTGTATTTCGTTGAATAGCTGCAGCAAATTAAGGGCGCCTTCAACGAATCTGTGACACGCAGAATAAAAAATACATTTTCGAATCGCGTTTTCATCCTTCACTTACGAATTTATCACAAGATTGTGAATCCTGATTTTTGGAGGGGATAAAATTTATTTATCCATCTTTCATTGAGTGAAATTTCAATATCAACATTCCATGAGGGATTTTTTTTCTTCTTTTTTTTCTTTTTTCTTTTTTTTTTTTTTTTTTGGGGGGGGTGAATTTTTAAAGCTATGTATGTCAAAGCGGTGTATGATTGTCATTGACTTAGTACGCGTCGATCCGCGGTCAGAAAGCGGTGAAAGGTCATGAATAATTCATTAAGGTCAATCTTCCCGTTTGGTGGGGAATTTGATCGTTCCCTAAAACTCACTAATCTCCCTGACTGCTAATCAAAGGTGCAATTTTATCCCATAAAATAGAAGAACAAGATACAGATGATGAAATTTGTCCTAAATATTTTGGACCAGCTGCAAAGGCAATAATTCTGTTTAAAGAAAAAGTCGAGTTTTGGTGCAGGTGAAACATAATTTGTGAGCTTTCTCATCCCATTTATGCCAATTTTGAAGTATATCCCAGAAGAAATGTGCCGTAAAAAGGATTGCTCTTCAAATTCTTTCATATTAAAAATGTGACAAGAAATAGCTAAAAGGTTTCGTACCAAACTTTTATGTCATAATATGTACATGATACTTCCAGCAGGATTGAGTCAAATCTCTTATCTTTTTGATGATTCCAACCCCCACATTGTACACCAGTTTTTATGAACTACATAATCAAACTTTCCAAATTGTTTCGAGATAGTTTCTTTCACAATGGTAAAGTTCACAATGAACTTTAACAGTAACGTATCACTTTGGCAACGCCCAATTTCAAAAGGTAGCACATGATAAGACTCTTCCCCTCGATATTGCGATCACTTATATCCTTTTTTCATTTGAATATTGAATAAAATTATTTCTAAATGGGATGCTAGAAGGAAGTCGGGATAGACTGCGACTGAAGTGCTTTGTTGCTTCCTCCGCCGCTATGCCCGCGGCTGTCAAATTCCCTTTTAACGTTCTTCAGAAGAAGAATAAATAAATTCCGTCCTCTCTTTTCTATGATCAACTTTATGAATGAGCCAATTTAAATGTCTTAGAAAAGAAAAAAAAATAAAGAAAAGAAAAATCTCCCCCCCCCCCCCCTCTCCTCCAAAGAAAAACAATCTGGCTACTGGGCAATAAAGTGTTTGTCCTTATTATGTTTCATGTTTTGTAACACCCACTGAGAAGAAAAAAAATCATGTCTATTTGATGTACATTTTCAAATAGATATATGGAATAAATATTTAGATAATGATAACAAAACGATTGAATTTCATACCATGTCTGATTTCTTGTGAATAATCAATTTGGAAACCTATATTAAGCAAAAAATATGTTTATGCATTGAAAGGTAAACTCCATCTGCATTATTTTTTGTAAATTTAAGTTTTCGTATAGCCTAATTTATCTTCTATTGAAGAAATATGTCAGTTCACTACGGATTAATATTGTTCCTTTTATTTCGCACTTAAAACTTTACGTTTTAGTTGCCCTTTCATGCATCTACATGTATCTATATATCTTTTCCCTTCTATCTGTAGATGAATATATCACGCACCCACTACCCTTTCTGAGAAACGGTCGCTTTTATTCGACTTCATTTATTGATGTACCAAACTTATATTTCTATCCACCTTCTACTTTGGTAACATAATTGAAATTATTGACACCATCGGTATAGACTTGTTATTCTTGTACAGCAGGATTTGATAACGGGATCACAATTATGGAGTCTGCGCTCTTTCCAATTCGCATGTGTCACATGTGTTTCCCCCTCATTCAAGTTGCTATAATTCAATAGAAAGACACTATTCTCTGAAAGCATCGTCATGGTAGCGGAATTAGTACGTAATGGATCGATATTTGTCCACCCTTCATTTCACACCCCGACGTGCTCTTTTGGTAACAACACGTAATTTGACATGGTATGCTATCATAGAGTCTCCTCACGTCTTCGCCAATTGTAAATGAACCCGTAACCTAAAGCCCCAGTTACACCAAGGAGATTTTTTTTTTCCCAAAATGTCTAAAATCATCATTGCGCCTATTCAAATGGAGATGAATTCCAAAAAGCTGTGGTTTTATTAAAACTTAATTTGCTAAGTGATAAGGACTATACCTTGTGACAAAGCCATGCATCATTTTAGTATGGGTCACCTAACATTTGCCCGGTGTGAACGAGCCTAGGATTATGTGTCATGGGATTCAATAACAGTTTTGAATGTTACCGAGTTTCGAGGAGAAATGAATAGTGTCTACATACAGGAAAATAATCTGCAGTGTTCATATAATTTTGTTGCGTACCTTCTCTACTTGCTGTTGATCTGCCAGAGTGGTCTGAGCCAGTTTGTTCACCTGAGGTGGAGGTAAAGATAGTTTAAAGAAGGAGAAAAAGAGCAGTGTGGTAAGAAAGATATTAATCTGTATTTGCCACTCTCCACCCAGCTTTAGATGGGTACTAGCTGGAAGAAATTTCTCGAAAGCTGGATATATGTATTTGTAATACGGAAATACATATATCCAGCTTTCGAGATTATATGACAAAAAACTCTATTTGTACACAAAAGTATATATATATATATATATATATATATATATATATATACGCACACACACACACACACACACACACACACACACATATGTACATATATATATATATATATATATAGCTCCTTGTTAGACTCATTTTCAAAAATAAAATCGTTAGAACTAGTTGAAGAAAATCAGCTTTTTTTAAAAAAAGATTTCCATTGGATATAAAGAGGTGTCATTATCAAGAGGTTACAGTGTGAGTTCAATCATTATATGAGTTTCAAAGTGGTAAGTCTTTAAACGCTGTTAGAATTGTTCCACTAATTGGTGATAATTTCAGATCAGGAGGGATAGTTTTTCAAACGTTCTTGAAAGTTCATGTTCACTTAGAGCCCCCGCCATCAACTGCACCACAGAAAACCAACAAAGACATGTTTATAAAACCCTCTTTTGTAAGAAGATATTCATCAAATTGTGGCAGACACTTCCATCTCGTTCTCCCCCATATGTTTTGACATTAACGTACCCGCTCTTTTCTGCCGTTATGTAATTCATATATCAATTGAAACAAAGCCATTTAATCTCAGTACCAGCCCACATGGATCACTTGAGGTCGGGTGATATTTGAATAATTTTCAAAGAAATCAATCAGAAATGTTACTTGCAGCAGGTGAACCAAGGAATAAGTAGGCATTAGGATACGTCATGACATTTGTTGTTCTTCTTTTACTAGAAAAGGGGGAAATAGCTGTATTTGATGTTTATGATTTAAAGTATCCACGAAGTAGATGAGAAATTATAACGAAAAACTGTAAAACCTGCTTTAGCGACCACCTGTCTATGGGGAAAACATTTTTTTTTTTTTTTGTTTCCCGCAAACAGTGTTTCTCATTAAAACGCGTATTAAATGAACCTGTGCGGCACATTGACTCATGATTGCGTGGTCTTTATACACAGGTTTCACTGCTATTGAATAGTAATCATAAACATACAAAAAATATTTTATGTTGACAATTTTTCTGATCCCCGCATTCAAACATTTTCTCATTTTTTCTCATAGACCTAATCAAGTTGACAAGTTTAATTCAAAACAAATTTATGAATTCAAATAATGAAAACCCATTCCCTATATTCTTGACGGTGTTCGACGTTGAACTAAAACAGTTCACACTGTATGCAAACATTTTATTTTCTTTGTAAAAAGAAAGTCCATCCTGATTACAATTTGGTTTTAAAAGAAGCAGGAAAAAACCCAGATCAGTGAAGTTTTGAACTAATTACAGTAAGAAATAAGAAAGTTATGAATTTTTGAAATTGTAATCAATCAACAACATATTGGCAACATCATGATGTATCTTGCGAGCTCCTCTCCATTAGCCCTGTACCCCAAAACTCATTAATTTCCATTTTCTCTGAATAAAAATATTTAATCATGCATGTATACACCTTCGATATAATCATTGCTCATATGAAACAAATTAATTCCTTCATCAGAAACTAAGAAAATGAAAATTTTTAACATTTTCTGTACTGAGCAAATGGGAGAGGAGTTTGAAAGATACGTCACGGAGTTGCCAATTAGTGATTAATTGATTACAACTTGAAAAAAATCATAACTTTCTTATTCCTTGTCAAATTTTGATCAAACTTTTACTGATCTATTTCTCTCATTCTGTCTGCTCTTATTCACATCAATAATTTGTAGGTTTGACTTTCCCTTTAAGGAGGAAATTTCAAAAAAGATTTCATTTTTGTTTCTTTGAGCGTTTTATTTACAACAAGAAAATAGTACTTTCGTTCAGTTATGCACATGTATGGACAGAATATCTTGAGTTTGATTCAATTTCTTATATATTTCTATGAACTTCAGTGATTCAAATGAAATATTAAAAAAAACAATCAAGTGCTAAACTCTACCCTAAAAAAAATTCACTTTAAAGTTAGACTCATTGATTTGGTGGGGAAAACAAGAACCTTTCTCATGAACTAAAAGGATCAATCGATCAAATTATATTCAAGTTATTGTAAACAGTTCCAAATTAACTCCCGTGACTATATTTTTTTTTCTTCCATAGCTTTATCAGGAGTTTATTCGTCCACATCACATAGATCTATATCACTTTTGAATGTATGATTCTTTGAAAGTATCAAAAACTAAAAGCGAGGATTTTTTTAAAAAGGCAATACACGACAGAAATTCTGCAGGCCCTTGCCCTAGAATAGAAAGCTGAAACGTGCGAGGAAAACTGCAAGGTATTGAGTCAGCATAACTGCCTTGATGAGGTTTTGCATCGCCCTCTTTCGTTGTTGGTGTGACGTCTTAAAGTAGATATTCATTGATTTTTAAAACTGACTTAAGTTTCATTATTGCGTAGGTGAAGCTTAGACCGGACAAGTTTGTCAAAATTCGACGCTTGCAAACATTCGAAGTAATGATTATTATCAATTACAAGTTGCTAAAATACAGCCCCGACATAGCACCTGAACAGTTCTCCGAAAGCCGCTGAAATGTGTGACGTCAAAGACAGGACGTTAATTGCACAAGCAGACGATGTCCCATAACATCTCACATATTTTCAGTGCCTGTTTTGTCATCTTCTCTTCAGTTATTTCACTTCACTAGCATTAGTCTATTATGCTTAATACATATATTGCCTCACTCTAAACCCCGTGCATGGGTTTATTTGGATGGAAAATGAAGCGTTACAAGAATAAAGGAATCAGTTGCTTGTAAACAAAATAGACGCCATTGCATTCACAGCAGCATACACGTTCGGCGTTGAAGGAGGGATGAATACCGTCCTTGCAATCATTCAGCGGGCTTTTCAATTTGAAAGTGTGGTTTCTTTGATTGTTCATTAACCCTCGTCCTATATATTTACAAACAAAAGATTTCAGTAATCAGAATCTGTTTCATTCCCATTTTAGAATGGTGTGAAATATGGGCACGTTTGAATACACTAAATTCTTTATAATTTGAGAAATAACTGCACTGCACTTAGGTTCATTCTTTATGGGACGTCGTCTGCTTGGACAGGATTGTTCCCTTTATTGACGTCATTGAAACATTGTTATTTTTTTGGCGAAGCGCTTGTATATCGCAGATGCTGGGAGGTAGTTTTATTTGTATTATTGTTTAATTACCTGATATGTAGTTGACTTTAAACTGATACGATTGCTATCTGTTAACTTGCCAGTTTCTAGTGATACATTATTTATCATATTTGTGATTTTCTTTGAATGTGTACTTTAACCTATCGCTTGTAAAAATATGTGCACTGAAAAACCATCTATCTGCTATATCTACATTGCATTGTTGCCATTGGTATGGCTAAGGGCAGAAGGTAAAAGGGGACTTGTCCAAATCGCCACTTGCATTCCCCATGAATACGGCCCCCAAAAGGGAAAAATGTTTGGTAAAATGTGCTCCACATCATGGTGATTTTGTGAAGAAAGTTAGGCAATTTTATTTCCAACTCGGGTGATTTTTGCTAAATTTGTAGTGAAAGGTGATCGTGATTGGGTACTACCCAAGTTTGGCATAACATTGCACAATTCTGGTCAGACACATAAAAACCTTAATTAATGGTGAGCATTTTTTCACCCTTTTTTTTACAGTAATTCTCTCTACATAAGCCACTGATTGTTGAATTAAATCGTAAGCTTGAAAGACATGCTCATTTTGTAAATTTTCTATATTGGCTATAAATATATTATTTCTTATTAACACTATAGCCAGTGATATAATATACTGTCGGTAAATCGCACTTCCACCGATAATTGTTTCATGAAAAGGGTTCTCTTTAACTTATTTTGTGTTATGACAGAATATCAATCCAAAAGTTTAATGAGTCTCATTAGTTCATTAAAAAGCCTTGTAAAGAAGAATATATAATTCAAGATCAAGTTTGATGGAACTTCCATGACTCTAATATTTTTCCGATGTAATAAGTTTCCATTACTTTATTGAAAAGTTCAATAAAGTCAAACGTATAAATTAGGCGTGATTATGATTAACAAGAATAAGCCCGACAGAACAAAATTGAATGATTTTTTTTCCTCTTTTTTTCCCCGACCGTGCGTGACGTGCATCCTCAAATCTTAATCAACCACACAGCCATTCAAACACATATTTTTTTTTCTTAAAAGGATCGTATGATAATACCTTAATGGTATAAGGCAAGTCAATCAGTAAATCTTTATCGAATATGATACAAACAGATTTATATTTACCAGCTTGACATAAGGCTGCTGCAAATGCTGCAAATACAAAGGCTCCACAAAAGGATATGCATCCACACCGTAAATCATTCATGCTGAAACAAGTTGTCCTTGTTGAAGGTTTATGGTGAACTTTAAAATCAAAGGGAACTCGCATTTAACAAAACTTTCGACATATGACTTGAGTTGTTCTTCTGTCAGGATTGAAATCGAATAAACGCTTTTCTTTGCATCAAAATTCGCTGAACAATCCTCTGTTTTTTTCACACACCAGCACTTCCTCGCTACTTCACGGACATCCCGGCAGCACAAAGTATGATCGTCCACCAGGGGGAAAAAAGAAAAGGACTAATAGAAGTGTCTAGTGTGACGGACCTTCCTAAAGACAGTAGCTAATGAATTAAGCGCACGTGTACCGGTATTTTATATCTTCAGGCTGCCCGCCAGACCCCGCATGAAGAAAGATTTTTACAGGGAGGCGTGGAGCATCTCGGTTTCCGTGGTAACATCATTAACGCTGCTCACGGCGAGAGCTTGATTTTTTTTTGTCTCATCCCTTTCATTTTTGGTTGTGTTACTAAGATAATGAAGCATTACCATTCCTTTTATTTCTAGTGTCTGCTTTCTTTCCCTTCTGGGGGTTAAAAAAAAGAAATGTCATCTTAACCTCTGTCCTGTAGTTATTATCTAAAAGTACGTATACTGCACTACGTTAAGAACATAACACAGCCTAAAAGGTATACATAAAATACTCTGTACTTCTACTATGTACTTCGTTAATAAAAAATAAGTATTAGCACTAAATGAAGATCAAAAAAGAATATTTAATATACAAAATGTGTATTTTGTATAAATTGAATATACTTCTTCCAAGATTAAAAAAAACATGGCATACATACATGTATATTTCCACAAAAAGGAAGTCACTAAGGAGGAGCAATAAATTTAGCTACGTAAATTATTTCTCTCATTCATTCAACTGATTTCTCACAATATATATATATATATATATATATATATATATATATAGGGATGCGAAGATACCTAACTTTAACATTTCGACGGCGTCTCGGTAAATTATAAGTGTGAGGATGAGAGAGGAGACAGAGACGTGGGACGTAGCTGTACTTCAACTTTATTCAAGCTTTCGGCCTTCCCGGCCTTCTTCAGGATCTGAAGACAATACAATGCAAACATAGCATACACACTCGTATAATTTTGTATATTTAACAAATACGTACAATTACATATTTATATAAGCATAATATGGTGATATGCATTAAATATTACAATTAACTTGTGTGAATGATAAAAACATGGCTCTAAAATATTGTACAAAAATGAAATGTAAAAGAGCTTACCTAAAGTGAGGTTTCGTTACGGCTTACTGATGTATATGTGTGGTATTTGGATGTGTGTGTGTGTAAAGGAGTGCGGTCAAGTGTGAATAAATTACTGACCTTTGACACTGTCTAAGGGGAAACTGGGATGGCAGGTGAGTGCGAGAGGGAGAAGGAGAGAGAGAGAGAGAAAGAGAGAAAGAGAGAAAGAGAGAAAGAGTGAAGGAACGCATTGGGATTCGGTTTGAGTGAGACGTGGATAAGGGAGAATATTGTTGATCATAGACGAATAATAATAATCTATTGTCACTGAGATATAGATCTCAGACTGATATGGTAAGTAAGCCCTGGGTGGTTTAAATATCGTAATCAATATTTCAATATCCGTGAAAACTAAATAGTTCATACTCAGCGTGTAACTTGTTGTGATTTAAGTCACATCATAAATAATGAACAATAAGTGATATAGCGTACAGATACAAATGTTATAATGATGATTTAATTCTTGTGATAAGCAATTTAGATACAAATTCCATATCTTAAGTGAGAATTAAATGATTTTAACACAGAATAAGCTGACATAGATGGTGCAGTACAAAATAAGCTGACAGAGATGGTGTAATTGTGATTAGATCTGCCACCTGAACTAACAAAGCAGGGGTACATGTACATAGGCTGATAATTGGTGTTATCGCCTATTTATTGGTCAACATTGATACCATTTGGGTGTAGGGTTTTAAGTTTTGAAATCCAGAAGGATTCCCTGTGGAGGATTGTGTCGCGTGATTTGTTGCGGATGATTTCAATGCCAGTTATTTGAACGTTATCTAGTGAGTGAGATGGGAGATTGAAGTGTGTTGTGTATGGTAATATTTTGTGTTGTGTTGAGTGGAAGTTTTTGATTTCGGATCGTGTGTTGTTGAAACGTGTGTATAGTGTTGTTTCTGTTTTCCCAACATATTGCTTACTACATTGAGTGCAGGTGATGAGGTATATTACCCAACTGGATTTGTAAGTTATGTGTGAGGTGATGGAGAATTCTTGGTTGGTTGCTGTGCTTCTAAACTTTGAGGTGTTGGTAATATGTTTATGAATGACGCATTTTTTTGATTTGCATTGAAAGAATCCATTAGGGGATTCTGGATCGTTTTCGGGCGTGGTGTGGAGGGGGAAGGGGTGTCCCGCTTTAACGAGTAGATCCCGGAGAGTGCGACCTCGGCGGAATGAGGTTACTGGGGGTGTTGGGAAGGCAGTTTTCGTTTTGTCTGACTGTTGTAGCAGGGGGTAGTGTTTTTTAATTATTTTGGGGATCTTGGAGGTGGCGGGGGTGAAGGAAACGGGAAAGAAGACGGTGTTCTTGTGTTTTTCAGTTCGTGTTTGGTATTTCAACAGTTCTTCTCTTGGCTTTTCTTTCGCTCTTTCTATTTGTTGTTTGACCATTTTTGTGTTGTAGTTTCGTTCTTCGAAGTTTTGTTGCAGTTGTTTAAGGTGGTGTTCTTCTCTGTCAGGATTTGAGCAGATTCTTCGGATTCTCAACGCCTGACTGTATGGTATTAAAAAACACTACCCCCTGCTACAACAGTCAGACAAAACGAAAACTGCCTTCCCAACACCCCCAGTAACCTCATTCCGCCGAGGTCGCACTCTCCGGGATCTACTCGTTAAAGCGGGACACCCCTTCCCCCTCCACACCACGCCCGAAAACGATCCAGAATCCCCTAATGGATTCTTTCAATGCAAATCAAAAAAATGCGTCATTCATAAACATATTACCAACACCTCAAAGTTTAGAAGCACAGCAACCAACCAAGAATTCTCCATCACCTCACACATAACTTGCAAATCCAGTTGGGTAATATACCTCATCACCTGCACTCAATGTAGTAAGCAATATGTTGGGAAAACAGAAACAACACTATACACACGTTTCAACAACACACGATCCGAAATCAAAAACTTCCACTCAACACAACACAAAATATTACCATACACAACACACTTCAATCTCCCATCTCACTCACTAGATAACGTTCAAATAACTGGCATTGAAATCATCCGCAACAAATCACGCGACACAATCCTCCACAGGGAATCCTTCTGGATTTCAAAACTTAAAACCCTACACCCAAATGGTATCAATGTTGACCAATAAATAGGCGATAACACCAATTATCAGCCTATGTACATGTACCCCTGCTTTGTTAGTTCAGGTGGCAGATCTAATCACAATTACACCATCTCTGTCAGCTTATTTTGTACTGCACCATCTATGTCAGCTTATTCTGTGTTAAAATCATTTAATTCTCACTTAAGATATGGAATTTGTATCTAAATTGCTTATCACAAGAATTAAATCATCATTATAACATTTGTATCTGTACGCTATATCACTTATTGTTCATTATTTATGATGTGACTTAAATCACAACAAGTTACACGCTGAGTATGAACTATTTAGTTTTCACGGATATTGAAATATTGATTACGATATTTAAACCACCCAGGGCTTACTTACCATATCAGTCTGAGATCTATATCTCAGTGACAATAGATTATTATTATTCGTCTATGATCAACAATATTCTCCCTTATCCACGTCTCACTCAAACCGAATCCCAATGCGTTCCTTCACTCTTTCTCTCTTTCTCTCTTTCTCTCTTTCTCTCTCTCTCTCTCCTTCTCCCTCTCGCACTCACCTGCCATCCCAGTTTCCCCTTAGACAGTGTCAAAGGTCAGTAATTTATTCACACTTGACCGCACTCCTTTACACACACACACATCCAAATACCACACATATACATCAGTAAGCCGTAACGAAACCTCACTTTAGGTAAGCTCTTTTACATTTCATTTTTGTACAATATTTTAGAGCCATGTTTTTATCATTCACACAAGTTAATTGTAATATTTAATGCATATCACCATATTATGCTTATATAAATATGTAATTGTACGTATTTGTTAAATATACAAAATTATACGAGTGTGTATGCTATGTTTGCATTGTATTGTCTTCAGATCCTGAAGAAGGCCGGGAAGGCCGAAAGCTTGAATAAAGTTGAAGTACAGCTACGTCCCACGTCTCTGTCTCCTCTCTCATCCTCACACTTATATATATATATATATATATATAGTCACACACCCACTCACACAAACACACAAAGAAACACACCCACCCGTATATATTATATATATATATATATATGTGTGTGTGTGTGTGTGTGTGTCCACTTTTTATCGGAACCCTATATACCTAAAGTGTCGCATTAACCTTTTCTATTGCGTGTAAAGCAGGGCAGCATGGACGGAGAATGGCAGAGTGCACTGCAAAGGTGGAGCAAAATAACATATGACAAGTTAAATATAGAACATCTTCGTCATAAGATGTGGCATGAAATGATATTAAGAAATCGTGATCGGGTCAAATGACCCATTTTAAGAAAGGTTTACGTAGCCTTGGTACCATTGTGTTCTGCTGACTTTTGCCGCTCGTCTGATATTACCTTTTACACTGCAGCTCTTAAGGACAACAAGGAGACTATCGAAAGCAATAACTAAGGAAATGGTTCAAATATTATTTCCTGATTTAGTTTCTTAAATTTTTGGTAGATTACAAGACTTTTGTAGTTAGTCAATATATATATATATATATATATATATATATATATATATATATACGTTCGATTAAATGATATAAATCTGAATACCTTTGTATTCTGTGTTATGGAAAATTATAGGAAAAATATGAATGAAAATAAATAAATGAATTATGAAAAAAAAATCAAAATTAAAACTCATGTGGAATTGCGTACTTGTGGCAGGGAAAAAAAGAACGAAAATGGTCCTCGAAAAAGTTACCATTCTTCTAGATAATAATCGAATGCTTATTATATCTACATTTGTACCGCGAATGTCTATCCCAGGGGATTCTCAAGGCGCCTACAAAGTAATACTCTATACCTACGGTACGGAAATATTTCGAAGAATTACCTCCTGATATAAGTAGGACTACACATTTATCACACCTGACGTGAAGTGGCAAATGTACATTATTGTTTGTCAAGGAATCAGTGCCGCACTTGGGACTCGAATCGCGAACCCCTAACCCACTGTCCGATGACGTATCTAGTCCACGACACCTATAAAGATCTCTACTAAATAATTCATTGGATGTTTCTCTCAGGACAAAGGGTATGGTTTTGTTAAAGTTTTTTCTAAACGGAAAATATGAACTTATAGCCAAAGACAATACCTATTTTTTTCTTACTAATAAAATCAAATTAAATATACTTTAACCACACTTACCATGTCAAAGAGCATCCCATCAGAAGTGCCTTTATCGTAACCAGTGGCGTAGATACGGGGGAGCAAAAGAGGTCATTTACCTCCCCTCCCCCTTCCCTCCCAATATCACACGCGCGCACACGCACACACAGACACACCCACACACCACGCACACATCAAATGGCGAGGAGAAAAAACTAGAACAGAAATAAAGAGAAAAGGGGGGTGAACCCTAAAAAGAAGGTCAAAACATTCCCCTACATCCCCACTCGATCACCTTGTTCTCTCGCATTTCATCAACCTAGTAAGATTGTGCCCCTCCCGTCTGTTTCACTTCAGATAAGGAGAAAATAACGCCGACGGTTTCTGTTTCTGTCTTGTGAAGGACTCTTGTTCAATAGTGACTTGATGTGCAAATAGGTTACAAGGTCGACCTCACTTAAACTCGTTTCTGTGAGAGTAGACATGGTCGAGAATATCCCCGAGCCCTTATCGGGACAAACATAAAGAAAAAGAATTAATTCACACTGTTATACTTCAACATGGGCCTCAAAATCGGGGGTGGGGGGCTGTACCCCCCCCCCACACACACACACACACCCTTTTTTGAGTAGACACGTTTCATAAAATCCCAGAAAAAAAGGTTAAAAACTGTCATTATTTAAGTAAAATCAAATCATCCCCCATATTTTAATAAACACTCCGCGGCCCCTGTTCAATAATGGTAAGTGTTAACGGGAGTTCAGGAAAGATCGGTGAAGAGTAATCGTGTTCATGAAATGCGTGTATTAAATGTTTCCTGTGACGTGGCTCTTGGTGGATCCTTCTCATATTAATCATAGAGGACGGTGCTACATTTATATATCTTCAGAGCTTTTGATTTTGTGGATGATGATTTTCTGTTTTTTTCAGTCTCGGTAGCCAGGATTTCGTATAAGGGGGGGGGGCACACAAATGCAGGATGGTCAACTTCGGGAAACTGCTTGGAGGGAGACCCATATTTTTTTGGTCTCGCCAGCCCTCCAAAAGTCGCTCAGTGGGAGGGGGGGGGGGGGGGTTATGGGGTCCAGTTCCCCTCCATAATTCTCTGACCAGCAAAAAAAAGAAGAAGGGTTTCTGGTCGAAAAGGGGGGCACAATCGCAAATAGGGGGGCACAATGCATTGTTTTCCCTCAAAAGGGGGGGGGGCACGTGCCGGGATTGCCCCCCCCCCCTAAAATCCGCCACTGTCGGTAGTATTTTTCCTGATTCATGTCAAATTCGCCTCTGCTGAAGTTTTGAGTGAAATGGAACGTTAACCCAGTCCAAAGTGTGGTTGAATTGTTTCCGGTCCCTAGACACCAATTGGGAAAAGGAGATTTCTACACGTTTAGTCACAATGATCAAATTTGGATGAACAACCTATCAAATTAAAGAAGACATTATCTACTATCATATCATTATAATATGATTCAACGATTTTAATTTGCTTTCAGATATTGGCATGATGGGGGCTTGAATATAAGTTTCCTTTTTGACACTGTACATTTCATGATAGTGCAAAAAGAAATTTTCACTTGTAATTTGTCATTACTTACACTCTTAAAATGTTGGGTAAATTTAGTTGGGTAACCATGGTAACTGCTGGTTGGTTAAAAATATTCCCATTTCTGGGCTATTATTAACCAACTGGACACTCGAGTGGTGTAACCAATATTGGTCAATAATTTGTACCTAAAATATTGGGCATATATTTACCAACAGTAGTTGGTAAGTATGGGTTGGGTACTTGTTGCCCTGTAGTTGTGTAATTTTGTCAGATTCCCTTTGCCAGTTGGGTAAATTTTGTTGGGTAACTGATGGTTGGTTAGAAATTCGCATAGAAAATTAACAACAGCTATTTGGTAAATCAGGGTTGGGAAATTCTTACCCTGATGTTGTGTAATTTTGTCACATTCCCTTAGCGTTGTTGGGTAAAATTTGTTGAGCAACTAATTCTTGTTTAGGGATTCGCTGAACAGTGTATGTGGGCGTGTGTGTGTATGTGTGTGTTTGAAGGGGATGGGGATTTTACCCAACAGAGGGAAAATTAGTTACACGTTGGAAAACATTAATGGGTAATGAATTGTTAATTGTGATGGTGCCCAATCAAAGATAAATATATTTCCACTACTGATTTATTTCATCATGTTATAACTAAATTCAAATGAAATTCATTACACAACTAAAAGACATGCACTTTTAGAAATACTGGGTAAACTATGCTGGGTACATTGAAATTGGGTAAATGTTGGGCAATTTTTTCTGAACTGTTTGCTACTGAACACGCTTTTGCCCAATGTGTGGTTAATATTTCTTACCCAATATTGGGGAAAACACTTATATGAATATTCATGAATTTTTAGTGGCGTATGGTTTGGGGTGGCCCGATTTACTAACTGTCACCAAATGCATAAAAAATTATAAGGGGTATATATAAGAGCTTGCACTAAATTGTACTAACTGGATAGGATAGGTATGGTATAGTATAGGATAGCTTAGGTTGATTAGGTTAAGACCCAGAAAGACATAACAAGCACATTTTTATTTTTATTTTTTTTACCTAGGTTGGAGGAAAAAAGGAAACAATGTGGCAACTGAATTTGCCCAGTCACATAATATTTATTACCCAATAGCTGGACAAATAGAGGGTTGTGCAATCATACTGGGTAAAATTGGTTGGGCAAATAATTACCCAACTGAGAATATAACCAACAGTTGGGCAACTGTAGAGTTGGGTAAAATCTGATGGGTCACCAACTGATGGGCAATTTAATTTGCCCAACAACATAGTAAATGGATTGCCCAACATCAGTTGGGCAAATTTTAACCAATAGTTGAGTGGACAGTATGTTGCCCAGTGTTGGTTAAAAGTTGGGCATTCCCCCCCCCCCCCAAATCTTTTAAGAGTGTATTGCTAGGGTAATACATTTTTTAATTAATAAAAATATGTAAAATTTGATAGTTGGGTAGGACAATACCCCACTCGTGAACTTGTGCCCCTTTATTTGTGTGTAAAGTATTTCCTGTTTTTGATCTTTCGTTAACCTGAACTACTCATCACTCTGAGGCATCACCCCACAGCCCCAGGGCCTGTCATAACCAGCAAAATATCTACACATCAAAGTATTTTAGTCTTTCTTCCACAGGCTCTAAGTTAATATTTTCCTAGAGATGTGCCCATTCGTTGATAACTGCTGTTTTCACATAAAGAAATCATCTCCATTTATATATGAAAACTGATACTAATTAAAACTGATGTCAAATTTATTAGTCGAGCTAAAGTATCCTCTCTAACAATCAAACATCAAATTGAAATTGTAGAAACAGGCATCGCGGCGTGTATTATTGAAATGATGTTAATAGACTGTCTTCACATCAGGGTTGGTTTTGGTGCAGTATTTAACGTTTGCTTGACAATTAAATGAAGTCAATTAATCTTATTTTATTCACCATCTCGTATGACCCCAGTGTGTTATTGTTTGTTTCTGAAAATGATCATATTTTCATATGTATGTCTGTCAACCGCCTGTATAAAGTTATATTTTCTTCTTTCAGATTCATTTTCAGATTCAGATATATTGACTGTTTTCAATTATCTTAACATAATACTGTAATGCATAACATAAAATGAATACAGTAACAACAATTATATTAATTTCATAAATCATCATTACGAGGAGCGAAATATTGATAAGAGAGTATTAATAAGTACATCTGAGGATAAAAGTCATTTATGTATATGATAAATAATAAGGGACCAAGTAGGCTTCCCTTTTAGCAAGAAGAATCGATGACCATTTCCCAGACACTAGATTCCATCTTGTCATCACTTCAGGATTTGTTTGTATACTACAAAGTTCAAGCAGTATCATTTTCACTTGATAAAAGTTTAAAAGAAATTGAATTTGTCAAGCAGAGGCGTGTAGAAATACAAATTGATAAATAGGGGGGAAAGTACCTTGCCTACAAGAGCACGCTAAGGTGCTTGACATCTGCTGCAAGTTGTACTCATTTATATTTTGTTCCAGGCCCTCACATGGGGGCGGGGGCGTATGTCGTTGGTACCTTGTGCAGGATACCCTACAGGCAATGCAAGAAAGGTATGAAGAAGAGGTTAAGAACGATCGAATGTGTCTTGCAGCACAACTTTACTTCACAACAGTCGCATAAAAGAGCAATATGTTTTCAAGTTCAACATGTCTGCAGCCTATTCAAGCTGGTGAGGTTGATTGAAACTTCATTTTGAAGTGGAAGGGGTATTCGCCCACCGATGCGAGATTCTTCCTTCCTTCGAATGCTTAATAATCGACGGATGGAAATATGAATAGATTGACTTCGGTAATAGGTGTTTTCGAAATTGGTTGTGCCCTAGGGTACGCATAGTCCAGTTTCTAATTCACCCTTTTTCTTCATACCCATAGCGCGTGATTTTTTTTTTTTTTTTTTTTTTTTTTTTTTTTTTTTAGCTGCATTTAATTGAAAAGTAACGTGGAACATTTCCACATGGTCTGGCTAGGTTATTTAAGAACTAGACATGCGCGTAAATAAATTTTGGGGAACGTAGATCGTTTTACATAGCTTTTCTGTACTTCCTAATCCTTTGCTTTTGGAGGGTAAAAGAAAGGACTGTAATTATTACGGCCACTTCATTAATTTTGGAATTCTATGGTTATACTTTTTTTTCTCAATCTTATTCCTTTTTTGTTGATGATGCCAACATCCTTGATCTAGTAGTTAAGGCTTTGATGTATGTAATCAAGAGACGTGTTTTTCTATTTTAACCACTGACATCCTTAATGAAGGCAGTTTGAAAGGGGATCGCAAATTTCTTATCTCTTTTGTAAGCATACTTGTGAATACATTCATTTTCATACCTTAGAGATATTATATAATCAATACTGTGTACTTGGAAAAGTGGCTGTATTAAGAATTTGTTTTGTTACAAATTCGCCCGAAACCGTTTATTCTATCGGCTGAAAGTAAATTTTAAGACCTTTTCCTGGGAGTTTTTTTTTTTTTATTTACCTTTTATTCCCAAACGATAATAAATTTAAGGCAAGGGAAAAAATAGTAAAGCTTAACAAAATAGGCAACAGTGTGTTTCGAACTGACACGAAGGACAAAAATAATTCCCCCAAATTTTTTACACTGTACTGAGAAAATCCAAATATAATAAGAACTCCTCCAGATTTCATTTCTGACCCTAAATCTATAATTCCCTGCCTTTTTAATCCCATGGGTCAGTCTGTTACACCTTATTTCTTGAGCAAAATTTTAAATGGTGGGAAACAGTTCCCTGCGCCTCAAGTGTTTAAACCAAGCCAAAGTTACACAGGCACACTGAAATCTTTGCGGATTCGCTAACTGATGTTTATAACCTTCAATTCAAGTGGTTTGGATTTAGCAACTCTTAATGAAACTTTGCTTAAAGGGTTCTTTTAACAAGTTTATGAAAAAATATTAATATTATGCATGTTTCACCCCATTTCGGCAGGGGGGAATGGAAAATCATGTTTATTTTTCAAATATGCCGCTATTTTTATGCTGTGCTGAGATATTTCCTACCCTTTCACCGAGATCTTTATCAATCGATGTAACCTCGTATTTTCGGGAGGATCTTATCATGCTTGTTTTACAATTATTAATTACTCGGGGGCATATGATAATGACAAGTACTGCACTCTTTTGCATCAATGAAATATCCCCACAAAACGGGTAAATGACCTTGACGTGGACTGGGAAGTAGTCATTGAAACTGAATCACGAATATTACATCAATACCATGAGGAAATCTAAAGTTTAATGACCTGTGCTGACGGCAGGCAGGCCACGCGTGCGCGAAACAGTTTGTGCGTGTGTCATGTGTGTAGGCCTATTCTTGTTGAGTATGGTATGCTAAATGCGCATCAACATGTCTCCAGGCCGCAGTTTTTCGTCTCGTTTTGCTGCGTTCATTAGACAAAGCCATGAAAATGATTCACCTAAGATCCTTTTCTCTGTCACCCTCATTAACTGGCATTGATTATTATGTCTTATGTTTTATGTCATTCGCCGACTTTCGAGATGTTAACGCGATATATAGCATTATTTGTTAAGCCATGGCCTGTTTCGCGATAAAGTCGGTTTTGCCTCTTCTCAATTAAACATCTACACGAATCATCTATAGTGCTGACAATAAAGTAATTTTCCACTATTCCTGTCTTTCGAACGATTAGTTCTTTCATATTTTACGTTCAGTAAAGCTCCATCCAACAAGATCTGTAAACACACACATTTTAGCAAAGGAGACCGATCGACCCTAGCTTCAGAGTTCTTGCTTCCGTTCGTAACAACAATGTGAACACCGTGAAAACGCGAGTTTGACATTTACTCTAGCTATGAAACGGTGGATGCAAAGTAATTTTCTGTTTGTACAAACACTAGGCTACCCCATTTCAGCTGGAAATGATTTTAAATGCAGTAATTATTTTTTTCTCTGTCCCGAAAAAATCTGTCATTAGGATGTAATTCCAGATTGTAACGAAAAAAAGCTTTGCTTCTATACTTATTTGCCATTCAAAACATAACATATATTTGTAAAATAAATGTCGAAATAGTGAAGGTGTATCTTTTGTGCCTATTCTACAAGTAGGTCACATGCCGGTTTTGGGGTTGCCTCCCACCCACTCCACTCAAAGATGTTTTCCCCCTATACCAGTGAGTACTCAAAACAATATCCACTTACCCTTACAAATATGCCCTTTGGTCAAACAGTTTTTTGTTGCATTCTGCTTCTTTGTTTTTCCTTCATTAGTTACTAATAAAACAAAACTTCTTCCTAGTCTTAAATTTCATCACGGCACACTTTCTATTGGGTTCACATTGTTTTTATACGTATTACATACAACAAATCTCTCAAAGGTGTCACAAGAGAGAGACCAAAGCGTTGTCAGAAATCGATTAATTGCGTAATGTATACTTCATTTTCTTTCAGAAGTACATACATATACCTGTTATATATTCAGCCATCTTTATAACGTCAAGGCGTCGTTATAATGAACAGAGGGAATTCAGGGTGTACATTTCTCATCGCTTGAAAATAACACCAAGATTTTATAATTTTAGGGGCTTTGATCTGCAGAAATGTAATATGTTAAAAGACTCCACGATAAGATATGTCAACACGCTCATGCCCTTTGAGAGACATGAAATATTTGTTTGTTTGGTTTTTCTTTTTTCCTTGGGGCTTGCTTTCCTGAAATATATAAGAAATTTCAGAGGGAAAAAAGGCCATGAACAACATTTAGAAATATTATGTGATCATTCCTCCTTGTTATTGCTCTCTCTCTCTCTCTCTCTCTCTCTCTCTCCTCGCGCTACCTCTCAAACATCGCATTCTTCCCTCACCTCAACGCCTTTCTCTCTAATATATACACTACAAATGACTCTCAATTTCAAAATTGTGAACTAAATGGATGTCTTATTTCAGAGAAAACTTTTTTTTAAAGTTTTGAACAATGAAAATTTTAAGGTATTGTATATCATTTATTGTTTTATACTTTTGTCAGGTTTTGTAAGCTCTATGAACGGAAAATAAAGTGACATGTGTCAACTTGATAATTATTTTATTTATTTATTTATCTTTTCTTTTTCTTTTTTTTTTGTGGGGGGAGAGTGGTTCTTAACAATACCAACTGTTGTTTATCAATAACAAGTAGTCGATCAAAGTGCTAAAAAAAAATTTATTATCATTATTATCATTATTATTATTATCATTATTATTGTCATAATTATTATTACTATCACTATTATTATAAATATTATCATTATTACTCTTTAATCATTATCATTGTTGTGTGTGTATGTGTGTCTCTCTTTCTCTCTCTCTCCTATTCATTTCAGAGGGGTGAGGACATTAAAAAGAGAAAAGGACAAAATAGAAAGAGCGGGAAAATAAGAATAAGGAAATGAGGGGGGTGGATAAAGAACGACAGAAATATTTAGCACTGTCAGATATGCACTTTCCAATTTTCTTCTACCTTAATCTCGCTCTCTCCTTTTTTTTTCTCTCTATCCCCTTAGAATGTCCCAATCCCCCCCCCCCCCATGCAACCTTTCCTTTAAAATTGCATTCTTAGATTTATTTTTTTTTTTTGTGTGTGTAATAAATTGAAGCCTTCTTCAAAGTGATTTTAAATTAATGATTATTAAAGAAAAAATATAAATAAAATATGCAATTCACAGTTCTTGGAGAAAAGAGCAGAATGTCATGCTTTTATTACATTGTACCTTATTTACACACACACACATCATGGGGGGACATGATAAAGGCCTCGCTGAAAAAAAAGCTTTCAGCTGAATGCGGGCACAATTGTGTATTGTTTTTATCCGTGAATAAATAAAATAAACAAACATATCCGCCTCGGAGGTCTTATAAGGGTTAAGTATTTTAACTGTTGTTCTTGAGTGAAAGGCGTTTCTCCTGATCGTTACTACGAAGATTTCCTGGCGGAAAAAAAATGGTCGCGTTACTCTTAGATATCCATGTATTATTATTACGATACCATGATACATATACCATGTATACTTGCTTTTATGTAAAACAAAGGGCCGTTGAAAATTTGTATCTAGATGATATTAAATAATTTACAATAATGCATTAAAGACTTTCGAGATTGTTAGTTTTACGGATACATGTATAGTACAATGTACTTTAATTTAAATGTTATTTGAAAATTAATTGCCCATTCACTGGAAAACGATCTTTAGCCCTAGCCAGGAGACATTAAGATAAAACAATACCTGAACGATTTTTAGCTTTAATTAGTTTGAACCGATCTCTGTTAGGCATTCGAAAAGAAGTGTTTACTTTAAGTTACGTTCCTACGATATTATAATTTTTTCCCCCTCCAATTTTCTTTTGTCTATGTTTCCACCTTTCCTTCCATCTCATCCCACCGTTACCATTAACGCTAGTTACAGAAGTAATATTTGAATATATAATACTGGCAAGGAACCCAAACAGAGCATATTTCTTGATAAATCGAATTCTTTAATAATATAATATAATATATAATGCCTAATACATCTACGGTGTCTCTAAGCGCTTTACAGACATATTATTACCCCGGTCATCGGATTCATGGCTTGCCCGCATACAACTTCTCCACTCCCTGGGAGCATTCCAGCCAGGCGCCTTTTGCAGACGCTCACAATGCTGATCAATCCACAGTGACTTTCGTATCCTACCGGGTACCCATTTAACACCTGGGTGGAGAAGAGCAATGTAGATAAAATGCCTTGCTCACTGACATAAGTGCCGGGCCCGGGATCGAACCCACGACCTTCGCATCTCCAGCCAAGTGTTTAAACCACTCGACTATGACACCTCTATATTTAAAGAAGGGAGGAAAGAAAGAAAGATGAACAATTACTAAAGTAAAACCAAACGCGTTGATACTTAACATTTTGAAAGGAAGTTAGTGGGCGAAGTATCAAAATATTTAAAATCTTGCCAATATCAAACGAATTTTACCGACAATGGTTGAAAGATTGCTAAAAACAAAAATACATACGGAAATTACCCTGCACCTGAGAAGGATCGGTATAGAAAGTAAATAGATAAGATAATGTTGTTATCCTGAATAGCTTTAGTCGTTCAATCGGCTTATACAATAATTGTGACACTTCAGTGACTACCTCGGGGCAAGAAAGATAGTCAATCAGAGGTCAATTACAGGGTAATTCTAATCAGCATCGTTTCAATCTATAAGGAAGATTACTTAAGTGTCTTATGGATTATGTTAAGAGTGTCTTGTACTTTTCTTTTCTATTTTAGTTTTATTTGCTTTTCAAGACATGTCATTATGCGGATCCACACATTAAGGTCATGTTAATGGTCAAAAGACGTCAATATTTGGTCTTATTTATCAAAATGCTTTGGACGTACACTCAATTTTTAAGGTAATTTTTTTTTTTGTTTTTTTTTTAGCATTGTACTCTTTATGGAAAAGGTCAAGGTTCAAAGTTAAAGTGCCTATTGGAAACGAAAACGTTCACTTAAAAACAAATATAATGATTTTGATTTCTTTTTTTTAATTGATGTAAAATATTTTGGAACTGATCGCACTGTGATTACAAAAAGACATTTAGCATGTAGATGATTTCTTCCTTTGTCTGCTGTGGGAGGATAAACAGTTGGAAATTTGTTTCACCGCGCGTTGACAACTTCAGAGTCTAGCCCATTCTACAAACAGTTCTACTTTGCTTCTTCACTAATACACACGTAACATATTTTGAATACAGATACACAGCCACATTTTGTTTTTAACACATGCAATAATTTATGTACATTTCTCATATTAATATATTGATAATTTATATTGCCTTATATGAAAGGAATTCAAAGAGTACCATTTTTATCCTTGGTGATCAGACATATGCTTCGGCGACATTTGCTTTATCTGGTCAAGATCAACGGTCAGGGTTACAACTGGGTTTTCGGTTTGGTTTAGGGTAAGGGTTGGATATAGTGGTTGGTCCAGGGTTGAACTTAGGAATTCGCTTAGGGTAGGAAAAGGACTGCTGGGCAAATGTCACCGTAGCATGTGTCGTACAGACTTCTATCTACACGAAACCATCAAGCCTAACTGACTGGCTCTCTTATAGCGCAACTGCATGCCATGTTGTACTTGATGAAGTCATATTCGTATTCGATCTGACCTCTATGGATTGATTTTACCACCGGGACCATTACGTAGCCATACTGTTGCATACAGCGAGCATCCCCTCCTCTTTTCATGCCTGTTTAGAACAAACAATAACAAAAAAACACAAACAAATCAAGAGAAAAGGGCGAGTGAGAGAAAAGAATACATATTCACGCACAGTTACACAATAAAAAAACAACTTTTATTTATCCCTTTGATTTGTGATTGTCAAAAACAAAAAAGTCGGTGTAATTCCAAGAATGAAACGGGGAATGCTCTATTTATTTCATTTTCGGAATGACACACCTTCGTAGTAATCAACCTTTGAATCAATTCACCAATCATAATTCAAGGGCGGGGAAAAGAACCTTTCATCATTTTTGAGTAAATATAATAAACCCGTTGGTAAATGTACTCTATGTGGATTAGAATTACACTTTCCATATTTTACTTTAGCTTTGTATTATTATTATTATATATAACAACAACAAAAAAAAATGGTGGCGATGTTCCCTTAATTCGTTTTGATTCCACTTTGCAAAATCAGGTCTTACTATCATCCATTTCATGGTGTGAAAGGATTCATTGTTAGATTAACGTTTTATAATGTTACCGCTAGAATTTTGCAGACTTATCAGGGCTGCATAATTTGTGTGGGAGTAAGCTTTATAACCAAGCAGTGGCTTTCACACTTTCAAGGGATTAAGCAAAGTGGATGATCGTTTATTGTGGAGCTCAACAGAAAAGACAACCCCCCCCCCTCAAAAAAAAATCCCCATAAATAAAATGTCTTATTCAACATTGTAACCCTCGTCGAATCTGCAACAGAAGCTTTAATATATTGGATATATATGTTGTATATTGTCAGGTCTTAGACACTTTACAAATCTAGATATATTGCTAGAGCTTTATTTTATTTTTCTATTTTCTATTTCTTTTTAGTACATGTAAAGTAAATGTTAAACTAATGCTGCTAGAGTAGGCCCTATTTATGGCATTGTAAAAAATTGAAAAATAAATCATTAAAACACATAATAATATATATTAAAGAGCATTTGATTTAACACCTGGAATATTATCCAAACGCAATTCAATTCTGAAAACATTGCAAGACTATCCTACGTTTTCTCTTGAATTTAGTTTTAAAAAAATAAAATTTATACTTTGCATACTGTGCATATATTTTGCATATTGTTAAAGGTATCCAAACATTTGAAATCTGCACCAACGATCAAATGTTTTTCTTTCAATGTTAGTGTTTCTTTGAAGTAGTTACAAATAGATGCAGCAATGTGTTTTCAGAATAATTTAACCTTCTGGCTGGCATTAAGGATTCGGGTATTTTGCAAGAAGCACAGAAATTTTCACTTGAGATTTCTATGTCCATGAATTGTAGCTGAAAAGGTAAAATTAGCTGAAATGCTTTAAAAGTTTTGTTTCAATTTGTTACTTTTTACTATTTAAAACTTAAAATTCTAAATCTTTTCTGTCAAAACAAAAAGGAATCGAAAAGGTAATGTTTAGTTTTGGTACTCCATCAAAAACCTTTCGCCAGATTTCTTGGATTTTTATTGATAAATAGCAAGATACTAGCAATACTAATATGCTGTGAAGATTTCACCTCCTTAAGTGAAATATTTTTCAAATGAGAGGTAAAAAATAATTCACCTGGCCAGGCGATACACATGTTATCTCCACGCGAAGCCCTGTTGCGTGGGGAGCCATCGGGGTGGATAGGTCCTAGCGTAGGGCTGTATGTTACAGGGATCTAGCGTTCCTTACAGATATACTTACACTAAAAATTCACCGGAAATCGTTGATGGAATACCACATGATTTCGTACAAATTTCTTTTGATACATTTAGAACAACAAGAGCCTAAATGAACACGCTCCTTTCCAATTTCCTTTTTGCTACCAAAACTATCTATGAGCTTTAAATTGTTCTTACAATTGTTCCAGTAGGAGGGTCGCTTTTCTTGAAATCGCACAGTAAACCATAAAAATGATATGATTTCATTGTTCACAACTTAAGGGAAAGTCATCACGAAAGTCATTGTCGCAGTTGTGCATAACTACCCGTAGAATTATTATGCCGTTTGACTTCATCCAAGGTTACGGGATTACCTTCTAGAATATGGATATGCTTTACTGGTTTTATTGGTTTATGGACCATCCTGTGGAGAGTTTCTGAATGAATGTGATATGGCTGTGTAAAATTGAAATCAATGAAACAGAAGATTTGCAACTGAGTTGTCATTTTGAAAACAATGGGGATCTTTGGGACATAATTGCAAGTATGCCAGTGAGGTATCATTATTTTGGAATCATTTTATGAGGCCTTAACATTTTAATGATTGAAAAAAAAATCCTCTTTCCTTTAACGATTAATACTCTGCTATATTTGTAGTCTTAAAAGTAGGAATAGAGCCGGAAATTCTACGCAGTTTTGATTAATAACAACGTTGCTTTCACACACAAGCACACAAAAAACATTCACGTCATTTTGCTGTTTCAAGAAAACTATATCTGCGAACACGTTTCTTATAAATGCATCTTATTTACATGAAAGGTGGCATTTTACAGATTGTAGATAAAAATGCATGAATCAGATCTTTACCCATTATTATTTTTCTCGTTTTCATTTTCATATATCAAAGACTAAATGTTTATTGCTAGTTTTATGCATAATGAGGTGTAATTTTGATATCAAGAAAAAGACATTTTTACACCTTCTGTACAAAGTGGACACCCTGCGCGAATGATACATGATTTAGGTAGGTTCATGTACCCTGTGAAGACAAAATTTATCATGCGTATAACAATATCACATTTGAACACTTACAGATACCGTAGCATGGTTCCATGTGGTCGATGCAAGTTCTACTAATCACAAGGGTACCCTGTTTCACGTAACGAACATAGTCACGTCTGTTCCGCCCTGTTAATGGTTCCTCAAATGTGACATTGTCCCTGCAGGCTGCCCTCTGAAGTCCAAACTTCAAAAGGAAATTTTACAAATAATTTTGATTTCCTTTGCTTCAGAATAAAATAAAAATTATCATTGTGCTGAGCATATATGTATTTTTTTAAATATGCACTTAAAACCAACTGAAATAATAATTTTCATATATGTAACATTTAAGTAAACGCCCTGCGAGTTAAACTCTACGATAAGAAATGTTATTGAATTTGAAAGAGGACTTTGTGCAGACTTTGTGCAGACTTGTAACTGAAATTAGGATCTGTGTCATTGCAATTGCTGACTCGACTTAATTCGTTCAGTCTCCAACAAGGAGAAATGAGGCAATCAGAGACAAGACCTTTGAATAATACACAATTGGTTCAATTCTGCATTCGTAGGTCGATGCTCTCTCCATCATGATTATTCATCATGTTCATTGTGTGTTTGAGAGTATTACCCTATATTACCCTAAACCTATCCCCTGACTGTAACAAACAGTAAAACATTTAAATATAATCGCAGAAAATGGTTTACGGAACCAACAGGATGAACACCCCCCCCCCCCCACCACCACCACCACCACCACCCCGCCCCTCCCCGAAATATCTCCTTAATCTCCTTAACTCAGCTATACAAAAAATACATGATATTTACATCGTCAAGTTCAGAGAAATCACAATAGCATGAATAATATAAATTAGGTTAAAAGAAGGAAGTGAATTTTCCTCATATTATGCCGACCTTACATAACATGGCAATAAGAAAACTAGCAATGCAAATAAGAAATTAATCCCCCCCCCCCTGCCTAAAATAATATGCCCATTGATAGTTTTTACTTATTTTTCTCATGTAGAATCTACTTAAAAACATAAGTTTTGCCACTTACTCACTCGTTTTAAGTTTTACTAACTCCAACTTCAATTTTGTAGAATATACGTGAAATGTTTAAGTAAAATTAAATACAAAAAAAAAAATCAATAATTTCAACTTGTATCAATTTGTAATGTTAACTCAATAAAAGAAATTGTGCGTATTACTCTAAAAAATTTTGTTGCTTGTACTTATCTTTTTAAAGCAAAGACTAATGAAGTGCGTAATATAAGTATTAACGTAATTCATGAATATTCATTAAGACCAAATTAATCTTTTTCTTAAAATAAAACAATTCTTTTTTGTTGTTGAATGAAAATCTAAGGAGTGTAAAATATTCCCTAATTCATTCACGCAAAGATAAGAAGATAAGACAATTTTCAATTGTCACTCAATTCAAAACAAATCAAAATTTGAGATTGCAGGAAAATTGTCAACCAATTTTCTTTTTAAGTTGCTACGATCAAGTATATATAAAATTCGGAGCCCCTTAGTGTGTACCTAATTAAAGCGTACGTAATAGTGTTTATTGATGATGGTGGTATAGATAATTGGATAAATCCTGCATTGAAATAATGTTAGTGAATGTTATATGGGTATCAAATTTATTTTTGTGTTTAATCATGTTATAATTTTTTTTTTAATTGTTAACTATCATGATTACAATACTTAAATCATTTACGTTAATGTAACTCAATTTGACTGGGTAAAAATTTATTAATCAAAATGAGTAAATTCTACTTAAAATTCCCTGTTACAAATACTTAAAATAATCAAGGCAATCAGTTGTCGAATCTTTTTAGAGTAATTTCAACGATTTTTTTTTTTTTTTTTTACAGTGATATGATCTCTAATGCATTATTAAAGGGCTTTTACTAATGTCACTGATAAGAAGCCGAAAATCGTAGTCAGTCTTGTTTGAGTCTTCAGTCTTACTTGTCTGAAATTTTGGGGGATATTTTTCTTACTTTATGAATTGAAGATATACAGTATATATATATATATATATATATATATATATATATATATATATATATATATATATAATATATCAAAACGGTCATCAACCAATGAATGTTTGACAAGATTGTATATAAAAAGGAAAGTCCATCCTGGTATTCCGTTGATTAGAATAAAAGCAGAAAAATGAGAGAAACAGATTATTAAAAGTTTGAGTAAAAATCCGATAATAAATAAGAAAATCATTAATTTTTAAAGTTTTATTCAATCAAACACAAACTGGCAACGATGTAACGTATCTTGCGAGCTCGTCTACCATTTGCTCGGTACAGAAAATTTCATATATTTTCATTTTCTTAGTTTTTGGTGAAGGAATAGATTAGTTTCCTACAAGTTTTTTTGTAAAAAATATATGTGCAGTGAAATATATCTAAGGTGCATGAATTATTGAATATTTCCTTTACAGAAAATGGAAATTTATGATTTTTGGGGGAAAAGGGCAAATGGAAGAGGAGCTCGCAAGATACGTCACGGGGTTACCAATTTGTGTTGGCTTGATTACAACTTTAAAAATTCTTATTGGAGTTTGCGCAAACCTTCAGTGACTTGCTTCTTTATTTTTTCTTCTTCTTTTAAAATCAACTTTTAATCAGGGTGGATTTTCCTTTAACCTACGAGCAAAAGGAGGACTTACAGGCGTGAGCTCTAATCACATTGTTGCATTGAAAAAGAGTTAGTTAACGACAGGATTTAAACTTACTGAGGTCCTTTTGTACTGTTCGTCGCCAAAGATTCCAGAGTCAAAGGTAGGAACTCCGGTATCCTTAAAATCATTTTGCGGAAGAAAATATGGCTGCCTAAAGTTGGACGAATGGGAAGGCGTTGCGTCCTGGAAAAAAAAGTCAATTACAGAAAAAGAAGTATTAATTAATGCCAAAGAGATCGTAAAAAAAAACTACCAGCACATTGATTCGGTTAATGTAAAGGATAAGTCATGAATCTTTTTTTTTTTTTTTAACTGACCAAACTACAGGGTAAGCAGATAAACCTACTTCTTTCATTTACATATTATTTCATATTGATTTCTACTTTTTTGTCATTAACCTTTTAACATATAGCACTTCTCTGTCTTTTTTACTGTCTACATGTACTTCCTTTTTCTCCTTCTCTTTTTCTGTAATTAACCTATGCATCCAGCAAAGTAAATCTATCAATTTGTGCGCATGGGCTTTAAACGCCATCCTTAAGAAACTACTCTTTATATTAAGCAGTTGCTAATGCTGGTATCATAGGATAAAATAGTGTTGTTTTATCTTGAACGTGGATCCCGGACTGATGCCAGACCACTTCATCTCTTCTTATCAATTACATATAAAACTAATGAAAGTGCCTACATCAATCCGGGGGGGGGGGGGGTATCAAAACACGCATTTCCATGTTTAGTGTCTATAATTCACTCCGGTGTTACTCTTCATCAACTTTACAGTTTTGATGAAACAATTTTATTAGACTGTCTAGATATTTGAAAAGTACATCATAGAAGAAATAAGAACAAATGTCTAGCTCTAATGCAAAATCATTTGCGGAATTTCAAAAGAAATTTAGAAATATAGCAATTATGCTATCGTTTGATTTTTTTTAAGTGTGTCGCACTAATCATGTGTGATTATTACAGCCATTTTGTTCAATGTACCTGTAGCTGATGAGGTGGCATTAGCGGATATCCCTTTCAATGGTATAAATCAATATTGTTTTTCAAAAAATGTTGAAATGTTAATTGTTTTTTCAGAAACTAAAAATTGATATGCATTCATAAATTGCAATAAACTTTTGGTCCAAAATGCAAAGATGATCCATCAGTCAAACCCCCCCCCCCAAACAAAAAAAAAAAAAAACCCAAGAAAAGAAGTGATTGTGGTGGAAATATTTCATATAATGAAAAGCATTGTATGTTATCAAGATTCAAAGAAAATAACTAAGTATAATTATATGGTAACAAAACTATTTTTATCAACATGAAAATGAATAGAATATTAGAAGGAAAAAAAAAATAGGCAACTGAATGCAAGAAGGAGATGTCCGAGTGTAAGATAGTTACTTTCTCATGATATATATATATATATATATATATATATATATATATATATATATACATATATGTGTGAGGGGTGGGTGATGTATGTGTGTGGGTGTGCTTATGTATGTAAACCAATGTGTGGTTATGAAAATAAATAATAAATAGTTTACAAATACAAACATACGTTACTTGATAAAGCAGTCTTCCATAGCCGCTTCCGGTGATTTTTGGCTGGTGGATTGAAATAAACGTTAAAAGCAGAAACAATAATACCAGAGGTCCAACACGGTTACACTTACAGCTATAACCAAAATAGATATTGCATTTTAAATGTAGGAATAATTGATCCCATTTGAACAAAATAATCAAAGATAAAGTTAGCCTTTTGCAAGCTACAAAATAGCTGTGAATAAAGGCTAAATTCGCATGAGCAGCAATAACTTCATAAGAATAGAAATAACTTTTTTTCTTTCTTTGAAAAGTTCAGTCTTAAAAGAATAACAAGAAATAGTTCTTCCGATGGCATTAATGCTCACTTTTCTTCTATTATTTGGTGACTTTTGCGACGCAAACTTACTAGATGCCTTCGAACTGCCCATGCAACTGTTAAAATCGAAATATTTTGATAATTTTAAAGGTAACAAACTAATGTCAAATACTTAATAAACTATGTTTTCATTTACTCAAATTATTTTGTTCCATGCTAGATAGATTGAGTAATAAAAATAATTTAAATTACTGATCAGTGCCTGACCATGATAAGATACACAGTGCACATAGCAAACAACATCACTGAGTTTAAATGTGAATGAACAAATTAGTCCATGACTTAAAATTAGCTTTGAAGTTCTGAAACTGTTTTTATATTGTTCTTGTTTGTTTTGTTAGGGCTATAGCCTAAATGCTCATTAAATGATAGCATACTAACACAATGTAATACCTCAACACACATTTTATTTGCAGTTATAGTATGTTCAATTGATGTTTTGCATATTTCCAGAAACAGCAGGCAAATATTTTTTTATAGCAAACGTATTTTTATTTTAGTGCATGATCAGTACATTTTAATTGCAATGAATTGAATTGAATCTACCTACCTTTAGATTTTGTTATGAAAAACAGTACAAGAAGATGGAGGGCTAACCAGACGTTCATTCTGTCCACGGGAAAAAAAATGTGCACTCAAAATATGGAGCAATGGGTCCACAGGATAAATTTGTGCACTCAAAGATTTGGAGAAATTGCTTGAAAGATCTACGCGGGCTATAGAAGCTCAACACCTATGTGTTATGCTGACAAACATACAATTCGAAATAAATTTGTTTGTGATATTTTAGCTAGTCCCAAACACTCTGCAATCCATCTATACAACACGCACTGATGAAGGAAAAATTCCTTCTGTTTGGGATATAATTGCTTTTCAAGGCTTAATCATAAGTAGGAAAAAGCTTTGTTTTGGGGGTCTTAAGAGAATGCAGATTTCACAGATAATCAGTGGAAGTGAAAACCTTAAAGCTTTTGTCGCTAAAATATTTGTGCTTCAGGGAACATTGATTTTAATGCCTCTTGTGCTTCTTTTATTCTCCCCCTCCATTCATTACTTATTCATTACGTACACCACCTGCAACTGAATTTAAAAAAAAAAGATATTTGGAAAATGTAAGCCGATGATTGTCTGTTCCCCATAGTCATAATTTCGTTTTTGTTAACAACAAAGGCTTTATTAAACGCAAGTGAGGAATTATATCAATCAACAATGATGCAAATGGTATAATGGGATATTATTCACCAGTACTTTATGCATGCAAGATTATTTGCCTGAATATGACAGGCGATATACATGACAGGCATATAAGTATCACTGAGATATGCGGGATTTAACGTTGTTTCCCAACTTAGTAATCTATCTTGGTTTTCCCATTCAAGGGACTCTGTATAAATTTGTTAACCCTTTTCCTACGGGAACCAGATGCTCCCTGTATTAAGCCTATGGTAATGATAGAATTTAGTAGTCATCGGGTTGAAGCGCCTAATTTTGCGAACTCATTAAGATGGAAGGATGTAAACTTTTAACTTTAACTGTAGCATAGGCTTCATGATATGAAAAAGTATCTGCAGATTATGTTTTAAAAGGAATGTATTTTGATAAATAAAATGTATGATGCCAATTATTTTTTGAAGAAATCGACGGATGGCACAGTGACTGCTTTATGGGGCGGGCGTTAAATGTGAATAAACCGTCACAGAAAGTTTGTTTCAGAGTAGAAGGAAAATGAAAAAAAAAATGGAATAGGGAAAAGGCAAGAGGATTTTCTTCTGTTGAAATCTTTAATCACTTCAATTATCAAAAATCTTCAAATTCGGTCATGATGTATTTTGAGTTTTATACATCTTTACATGTCCTTCAAGAAAGAATTGAATTGGGCCAGTCGGTCGTGAGAATTGAGAAAAGGGTTACTATGTCTAATTATGTACACAACAAAATGGAGAGTTTTCAAGTGCGATTTCACATTTTGAGTCGGCATGTTCAATAGGAGATCACCCTGCATCACTAGTGTCCTTGCCTTTTAAAAATGAGAAAAATTCCAATTCATTCGGAAATTTTTTGAAATATTCATTGATTTGTGTCATTGATTTTCCGGTATCCACCCAAGCCAACTTTCAGAACACTGTAAATTATCTTTCTATGAGATTCGAATGTAGGAGGGCAGTACCATTTAACATTCAAAATAGTTATTATTACATTTACTCCGGGCAGTTACACTCCGTAGACAGTTGTATTGGTTTATGTTGTAGTAAGGGACAAAGTGATAGTCTATTAAATTCAAAGTTCAGTTAAGGTTCTATAACATATTTCTTCATAATATTTCAGCCTTAAATGTTTTCAAAGAGGATCACGGAAAATGTAATGTAATGTATTT
>CM046852.1:13618391-13880891 GCA_025618425.1 Heliocidaris tuberculata
CAGTCCAATAAACCATTTAAAGAGATAGACTGACAATAGGAAGGGTAGGGGATAAGAGTGGTAGTTTCATGTTTATGATAAACCTTGTGTACAGCTATTACCTCTCAGGACTTTTCATGCAAAAGGGACTAAATCCAAAAAAATAATTAATATAGAAAATTATATAAAATTTAAGACATCTGCAGGATTTTTTTAATTGTCATTTTTGTTACCTATATTGATGACTCTTAAACATAGTAGAAGAACTTCTTGAATGGAAACATATAATTGTGTGAAATAAAAAACCTTGATTTACGAAGAATTAGCTAAAGTGGATTTAGTCCCTTTTGCATGAAAAGTGTTTTGGATTTAGGCCCTTTTGAATGAAAACATGAATTTCATGTCCATTTTTAATAAACTTCCTGAAACTTTTGGGAGTTGGACGATAGTCAGTTTGATGCACATGGTGAATGTCTATGTAAGCATGCAAAAAACTGCCAAATGATAAAAAATGGATTTAGTCCCTTTTGCATGTCAGCTCTTCATATATATATATATATATATATATATATATATATATATAGCTTAAATCAAATTTCCCCAGATTCCTTACACTTGTATATATATATTTTGCGAGAAACGAGGGAAATTCCCCTATATATTGACAATCCTATTCATATTGAAAATAAGGAAAATATGTTTTGTAAAATGTTTAAAGAGGTTTCAACGAATTTATTTCACAAAAAAAAAATCATATCGCGATCCGTTACCCGTAAACACTGGTATCGCACATGATGCGTTCAGGTCTTTTGCAAAACATTCCTGCATTTTTTTTCACAAACCTTTGCAGAAACAAAAAACAGTCAGAGATTGTCTCTGTCCAAGAAATGCTCGCGGATGGTCCGAAAATATATACCGTGTTCATGAAATTGATATTTGTTTTGCACACACTTTAATCATGTTAATGTTGACTTAAGAGACTGATATATTTAGATGTGTGTTCAAATCAATATTTCCTTGTATCTACATGTATCTCCCTGGCTCTCTCTCTCTCTCTCTCTCTCTCTCTCTCTCTCTCTTTCTCTCTCTCTTTCTCTCTCTCAAATTCTCCTTTACAGTAGTCATTGCTGATGTGTGCAACATTCTAGTTAAGCGCCAAGTAATATTTATTATAATAGTAAAATCATCCTTAGCAAAATTATTCGAACCTTAAATTGTTTTATTTAATAATCATTAGAATGCTATTCGAGTGCTTATTAGTAATGGCCTCAATTTATGAAAAAAATCTTTGAGGTATTACTTAAAGCCTGAAAGATATTTAAAACACCCTGGTGAAATATTCCTCTAAAAAAGTTAAATTTATACGATTTTCTCCTGTTTCGGGGGGGGGGGTGGTTGAAATTTTCTGCATGGGCGGTTATAGAACCCGTCAAAACCCAAATTATAAAAATGCACTAATTTTTTAGGATGTAGTTCCATTTATAGTGCAGGTCACTGTGCGATATCCTGGAGGGGTGGGGCTACAACTTGCAGTAAAACATTAAAAAACACATTAAAGTCGGTATCGATGTCTGATCCGAGGAGAGTAAGCGAATCGATCTTGTCGAATAGTTTACAGACGTGCTGAGTTTCCTATCCAGAACATCTTGTCTTTACATCTCGTCGTATGTTGTATTGGCATCGTTGAATCATAAACCTGAAGGAGGTACATGCATAATTCTTGCAGTGCCGGTGTCACAAATCTGTGACAAACGCACTAGACTAACCTCCATTCAATCATTCGCGTTCCCACCAAGCAATCTTCATGTGATGTTCAATGTTTCAAGCATGAAAACAGGCTCATTAGATGCGCCATATGATAGTGAAATCGTACTATAGGTGATCGCGTAATCATCAGTCCTAATTTTTCGTCGAATCGCCGGTGCCCGCACGAATTACCTTCATTGGATTTATTAGCGTTGTTAATAACGCCTTATATCCAACAACATGATGCTCGCGAGTTGTGCGACGTACATCGTGATGGCCCGTCAATGTGAACTGCTCTTCGAAACTACCGAAACGACCGGAAACTATTAATCAACCAGGAGCTATCCCGGGGAAAACTACTCAACAATCAAGCTAATTAGCCGGTCAACTTTTGACGTTTGACATAGAAAAGATAGGGTACCAGGATTGGTTATGATGTCATACATGCATCAAAATATTACGATATCTTCATTGTTCATATTCTAATAAAGTCCACATGGTGTGGGAGTCATCCATCCGACACAATCTAATTTTTTCCGCTTGCAATGAATTATTCTTCGAAGATCATCCTTTACATTTGATTTTACTACAACGTTTCCTTCCATAAGACGAAGCTGGTATCCATCATTTCTTCAATTTTATTTGACTGAAACTAATCTCTCACTCTCTTTTAAAACTCCATTACTGAAGGGTTTTGAAAAACTGTTATTTCATAGTGGTATAGATTTCATCTTTTTTTGGGGGGGGGTTTTGTTTTTTTGTTTTGGGGTTTTTTTTTTTGTAATTCATGGTATCTGCAATACCGAATAAATATCACACTTTCTCCATCTGAAATTTTCGGTTAAAGTTTCATCTTGTTTCCTTCTGCTACTCAACCATCATTCCCTTTCATTTCTCTCTCTTTCTTTCTTTCTCTGCCCTCATCTTCCTTTCTCTATGTCTTGATGATTCTTCTTTTCTCTTGCTTTTTCTTGTTTATCTCTTTTCCATGGGTTTTTACTAACGTTTAGTATTTGTATTGAATACAAATAATACCAAACGTCTAGTATATATATATATATATATATATACTAGACTTTGTCAAGATTCCTTGACAAAGGGCTATGCCCGAAATATCGGATTATTGACATCTCTACGGTTTTTTGATGTATATTTGGCTTTTCTATTTGTATTTTACCAAAACCGACGCAGAACACTTTCTTTATATATGTATATATATATATATATATATATATATATATATATATATATATATATATATATATATACCAAACGTTAGTACAAAGCAATTCAATATTAGGTATAATATACTTTCATGTAGTTGTGTGTACGAAAGAGTTTTTTTTTTTTTAATTCTTTTAGGTTGTTCTCCTTCTTCAGAAGAGGGCTTTAGCAGGGACATCGCTAGAATGTTTTGAGAGAGGTGTAGGACAAAAAATGACGGTAAGCTGAATATTTCTTTACAAATACAAACTTTCCGACGGTTAGATTGATCATCAGGGTTTTACATCTGCTGACACATGTACAAGATTTTTTTTTTTCAACGAGCGAAAAGAAAATGCATCAGTCTTTGCAGTTTCGCCGACAAGGCATCGATATTCAAATTTGGCTGACAGAGCAGATCCCTCTGCCGATGCCCCCTTTACTCAACTAGTATACGCATTTATCAAGTAGAAATTATTGTTATATCAAGTGAAAAACAAAACAAAATAAAGAATAACAGTTTTTAAACTGCGTATGGATATATTTCCTTTATGAAAACGCAGATAACGAAGTCTCCGATAGCTTTGTTACGCGCTAGTAATTAAAGAGATGAAAAAAAGGATGAATTTTGTTCCTTACAAAAAAGTGTTTATAAATTTTAACGTGCTGTATTGGATGTGCCAAGATGGATCTAGGAAAAAAAAATCAGAAAAAAAAAATCATAAAAACGTGATTCCTCTCCCCCCCCCCCCCCCCCCCTTAAGTGTATTGCGAAAACGCTAGCATATGAATGAGTTTAAAAATTGACTATATTCATCACGTCAAGTCCGGGAGGTTGACTCAGAATCTTCGCTCTGAAGGGGAGTTTCTCCTCCAGAAAATAAACATAAAGAGGCATGCAAGTAAAGTGTGTATTTGTACATTTTACGTCACGATATACGGATGCAGACTTGCTTCAAACGTTTCAATGGCCATCGCCAGTGAATGACTCCCAAGGCCCACTCAAGAAAATCTTACTTGACTCTAAGATGTGACGTAGCTCTGTAGCATGCAGCATTTTATGGCATACATATCATCCCCCCCCCCCCCCCCCCCCGCGGTCCCCGAAGACCATTAAACAAGCATTTTCAATGTATTAGGGATGGAATATATCTGGATCGAAGAAAGTTTTAGCCAGTAAAAGCTGAAGAATCAACCATCCGTTAGTCGAAACACTCAAACTAAACCCATAATTATGCATATGGAATATTTTATAGGGTAGCTTCCTCCCAAAAATATTGTTTTGTATGTCATAGGTTCCATGTTGCTAAACTTTACTCAAAATATGCGCAACAACTATAGATTCTATATACTCAAAATATGCGCAACAACTATAGATTCTATAGAGATATATTGCAATGTTAAATAATATATTTACACTCTCAATTAACGTAAAAGCAACTTGTGATTATACTAGTCGACGCTCCCGTACGAGCTCTCGAGAAATAGGGTCCGAACGGACCCCACCTTCCTCGTGGGTTTCGTGTGCGCACTTTTCTTTTATCCTTATATTACTTCATACTCCTTGACTGTTAACCCATAGAATGCCAAGTCATTTTCTGATACGTTTTTCGTCATTCACAAATTATTTTTAGTTCATTTATAAAGTGTACTTATTTAGTTAATTTATTTAAGTTTCGTGGTTCAATTGACAGGTGTCTCGCTCTCTGAATGGCAAACACTGTCTTCTAGTCGATATTTTTGGCATTGATCAGTAAACAAAGTATCGATCTCTTTTGTTTTTTCTTTGTTGGTGTTTTTGTTGATATTCGGGATTTTTTTTCTTTCTTTATTTTTCTTTAGATTGACCCCAAAAGATCTTTTTGGGGTTCGATGTCTATGGCATCGAGTGGCCATAGGGCTAGTGCTTCTGTGCTTGACATCTTTAACAGTTTAATCAAGGTAACATAATGACAATGATAAATGAACCAGTGCTATAAAGCAGGACAATATTCAATCTATCCTCTTGTGTAAACTGATGTATACATCACTTGTCAAGATACAATTTTAATTGACGAAAAAAAAAATGATGACAACACCGTGAACTTGTGCAGCTTCTTTGACCGTCTTTTCACTGACTTTCTTGTTTCTTTTTGCCAAAGGCTATGTCTATCAAACCCGATTACATGCGCAAGGGGGCGGTAGTGGAAGTCCCGAAGACAGAGATCATATTTCATTGTCATTTTCCGTATTCCATTGACATGAATGTCAAAAGAGGAAAAAATTACAAACAGTACTCAAGAGTAAATTGACAACTTTAAAAACAAATATTTCATCCTAGGACGAAAGTAAATATATTTCTACATTTTACCATAGTTCCTGTTTTCTATTGATTTGAAAAAAGGTATGTCTTTCAGCCATAATTTGTCACCAATCATCTCTGATCATAGGACTATCAATCAACATACTTGCTAGTGCAACTGCCTGCAGAGGTAGTTTTACACTATGCAGAAGGAAGATGTTTCGATGGCTTTAAAGGTTAGCTTTGCCTTTGCAAATTCAGTTTTATTTTCAAAGGAATACATCTTTTTAATTGCCTATCATGCAAGAATTATGTCATTCAAACCAGAAAAGCATGAGCATGTACGGGCTTGCCTCGAGAATTTGGTCAAAGAGTGAAAACTTTAGATTATTTTTCTTGAAAATTAATCTATCTGTGCATCTGCCCGCACCCTTTAACTGAGGACGTGTAAAAATACAATTACATGTACCTTTACTTAACCCCTTGATAATTGAAAACAATAAGAAATGAAAATAAATTCCAAATATCAATATTTGCCATGTGCTATTTTAATCAGAAACAAACACCATAACGCTTTTAATCCTATATGCCGACCCCTCAATTTTCCAACACATTGTAGACGTAAATGTTCGTTTTGGGGAACTTTTGTTTTATGTTTATGCATTGAAGATTACATGCAGATTCATACTGTAAATGTGTCGAAGTTCATAGCAGAAAAACAGGGGAGTCAGAAAATCGGCGTTTCTTACCATACAGGAAACAGAAAAAAGGATTAAAACCATTACATCGGAATGATAATCGTTATAATAATCGAATGATAATAAAATAAAAACAGTCAACAGTAAAATCAGCTTTCCCTTGTATTAGGATGTACCATCCGATAAGAAGAAAATCAAACATTGAGAAATGAATTAGTAGCTTACAAAATACACTCGTTTAAAAGGGACCAATCATCAAAAAAATATTTTGTTCTGTTTATTTGGGGTTCACCATGTTCAGCATCGTTATCCAAAATGTCAGCTTCAAATAATTACTTTTGTGAAGAGGTAATTCAAGTTGATATAACCCCCAAAACACCCTAAACATGGTAGAAGTGACTTGTAAGCAGACTAGTCGACGGAGTCTCACGCAAATACACCCACATAGAAGTTATATACTCCGAGAAGACTTCCTTGCCGACCTTGATATGTCTATTCTTGCCCTAATACTCTTCAATCCTCACCCAATAGAAGATCTCACTTTTTTGTTCTTCATTGATATTTTTTGGATTTATGTTTTATTAATCATTATTAATTTACATTTCTTTTTATTATTATTATTATTATTATTATTATTATTATTATTATTATTATTATTATTATCATTATTGTTATTATTATTATTATTATTATTATTATCATTATCATTATTATTATTATTATCTATTTTTAATCCTTTTGGGGGCAGGTTGAGGGGGGGGGGAGTAAGTTATATGTTTTGCAACGATATAAAACAATTTTTTTTAGATTGGTCTCTTTAATACATCTTCCAAAGGCGTTATCCAGTTGTCAGCACGAAATAATACCCTTGTCCTGTGTACATACTGATTGAATTATAATTGTATAAAATTGGGATGGAAGCTTCAAGCACTGAATTATCCCTAATGAGAGAATCGACATAGGATGAAAGCATATTGAATTAGTTATGTAATGAATAGGAATACTCAGTTTTCATTTCCTTACATCATTGGCATTATGCTGTAGGTGAAATTGACAATGGGCTTACCCAGGCAATATACTGGAAAAGATTACATAATTTAGTACAATATAAGGAATGCATTATTATGGCAAGTAATTAATTTGCATACAATGCATGTAGGTGCGGTGTTTATGACTGAAGTTAAGATTTAGAAATCAGATGGCTCAAATATATATTTTTGTTTTTTTTAATGGTGGGAAATACAATTAAAACACGTCAGGTCTGATTTGTTGGTTGCCAATAGCATAATATATAGCATAATAGCATAATAAAATTTTTCCTTACATCATTGGCATTATGCTGTAGGTGAAATTGACAATGGGCTTACCCAGGCAATATACTGGAAAAGATTACATAATTTAGTACAATATAAGGAATGCATTATTATGGCAAGTAATTAATTTGCATACAATGCATGTAGGTGCGGTGTTTATGACTGAAGTTAAGATTTAGAAATCAGATGGCTCAAATATACATTTTTGTTTTTTTTTAATGGTGGGAAATACAATGACTGAAGTTAAGATTTAGAAATCAGATGGCTCAAATATACATTTTTGTTTTTTTTAATGGTGGGAAATACAATTAAAACACGTCAGGTCTGATTTGTTGGTTGCCAATAGCATAATATATAGCATAATAGCATAATAAAATTCGGCGAATTTTACACAGGTTTAGTAGACATTCTGTAGACACTGCCTATGAAATTTCGAGGTCACAAGTTCTTTAAATCCTTTTTTAAAATGAAAATATTGCTTTTGTCGCGGAGGGAGCTATTCGGAAGTCACCGCAAGAACATGAACTAGTAACGGTCAAGAAATAATCTTTAAAATTACACAATTTTTTCTAGTAAGCAAAAAATTAAAGTGTTACCAAATTGTTGTTATTACTTCATTTAAAACAAATTAATTCCTTTTCACATCCGCACAAATTTTGTATCATTTTTGTAAAAAGGGATGAAGTACCATTAATGTTATGCCTTTAGGGATCAAGCTTGGATATTGAGAGTGTCCGTTGTGATTTTAATGCACCTACTGAAAGCTCTTGAATGATACATCATGGAAACACATTTGAAGTCTGAGATCTTGCATTCTTTAACGCTAGCAAAAACAAATAAATATATGAACTTTCAATTGGTTATTCAACCACTTAAACATTGTTTATTAATGAAAGTTCACATATGGCCCACCAAGACAAAAATATTTCGTAACGATAAGAATCCGCTTAATAGGCCTCAAAGTATTATGGGAATACGTTAAATTTTCGTGGTCATATAGCTGATAATTGTAACAAAAATTATGATATAAGGCAGGCCTAAAAGAGAAATAATACAAACTCATGGATGGAATTAATATTTACACATCAAAATCAGATTTAATAAAAACGAATGGAATCGCACTACATCATTCCGAATGTGGCTGGACACACCCTAGCAACCTTTTCTAAAGAAACTATTTGATTGTGCTATATCAGAGACTTTGATATTGATACAATTTACATAAATCACCACAAAACAGAAATTGACTAAAAGGACGGAAGGGTTCATATAAACATCAATCCTTGCAGGTAAAAGGGTGGCAAAAAGAGAAGACATGAGACATTAAACCAATCTTATATTCAACTAAACTTTCCTTAATTCGAAATATATCTTAGAAAACAATATGTACAGCAGAAAAAATTATAGGTCAACCTTGTGGATTACTACTTTGCAAGATTTGACTTACAAAGTTGAACCTCAAGTATGTTTATAATGAAAGACTGAGCAGCAATTATGCACAATATATCCCTTATTAATAAAAATATACATAAGGTATTTGTCAATGAATAAATGGAGTTCTTTTTCAAATTAAATTTTCTCAAAAGTTTCGACTCTTGTTCATCTCGTGTCCCAAAATGATTTAATAAGTATGCACAAAGTAACATAGGTCATCAAAAAAATGCTTGGACGGGATCCGGTAATTGCGTCACTGGTAGATGTGCCCGTGTTTGGCCCTCTGTTTGGAATCTGTTCCGACGTCCCACCTACGAGATCAAAAATTATTCGAGAGATGAAAAACAGGTCAGATCAGTGTGAGAATGATGACGATGGTATAAAACGATATGATAGACAAATATGTACATCACATTTTTCAAACTACAAGTCCCCCGCTTCCATATGAAAAGAAAATTTCATTGCAGAGAAAATTTTGTGTAGAAATCCATTTAATTAAAAAAGTAACCCAAAATTATCTGAATAAGCCACTGACTGTAGAATCGGAGAGCTATAATGGTTTTAAAAATATGTATATATTTTTTTTAAGGGAAAGACCTTTCAGGTTGTAAACAGGCACTTTGGTACAAATTATGACATACAATATCCGTTTTCCAGGTTCATGTTAAATTATCATGATCAAATGCATATCCTTAAACCGATCCTTTTTGAATATGAAAAGACCTCTGAATACAGACAAATAAATTTCCTTTGTTTCTAATTAAGGACTCTTTCACCTAATGTACATTCGCACACCCACAATTTTTGGAACCTTTAAGCTTATCATGCTTAGGCTAAATGAGTATGTCATATTATTCCTTTTTCGTCATATAGTGAGCCTTCAATTTAGAAGGGCTCTTTAAAAAATTTAAGAAATGTTAGTTTTAAGAACATGAAAGTACTAAATACATACACGTACACCCTGACCCTAACTTTAAGCTGAGGCTACGAATTACCCTACTTTTAAGTTTTTACATTGGTAAATCTACTGCATACCAATAATTCATCAAAGTAACCATTTATGGATATGGTACAATTACCTCCAGACAACTACCTACATGACCTACTAGAAAATGTACAACCCCTGCACCCAGCCTTCTCTTCCGTACATTAAACCTTTTTTGCTGATACCAAGGGTGAAGATTTTTAGAAAATGAAAAACCATGTGTATATTCTCTCAACAAGGGTGACGACAAGGGTTATAAATCAATCAATACCTACTTTCGATTTCCAAAGTTGTTTTGGTCCTCCCAATCCACCTCCTGGGGCCATATTTCACTCAGTATGGACTAATAAATGTGTCGATGCATCCTTTCAACCTGTAAAATTGCTTTGGTCCTCTTATATCACCCCCATGGAATATTTATGTCAATTTGAACCATGCGTAAACTATTTTATGCCTAGAAATCTTCACCTTCCATCTGACATTATCACCAAGGGGTAATCACATTGTGAGAGTGTTTTATAAAGGGTTATCTGATCTGTCTGGATTAGTTTCCTGTGAACTCTCCTTGGGAATAATTGTCTGGAGCATAATTGTCCCAGGGATGGTTGTTCTGGAGGATAAGTCCTAAAACGTTGTCCTATGCCGAGTAAATCACCCATGGTAGTTTTCCGGACTAAGTAGAATCATTGAATGAAATAGTTTGTTTACCCATATTCACCACCATGATAAGCTTACTGGCTTTGCTGACACTGTTCCGTCCGGAGCAGTTGAACCGAGCCACGTTAAACTTATCAGGCATATGTCGCACGCTGAGTACAGAAGTGACAATGGTCTGGGACTGTGGACTCGTCACGATGCTCACGTTCTTGTCCATGTAGCCCCCTGCCTCGAAAGTGAAGTTTGAGTAGGTCCAAGCAATCCTGGGCCTCGGGAATCCCCGTGCTTTACACTCTAGACGAAGCGGCCCGGAGTTGGGGAGCTCCTGCCATCTTATTAGAGGTGCAGTTACAAGTTCGACGGGAACTATGTAATCAAAATGAATAAAAAAATACGTGTACATTTATTTCCCCTCTGAATAGGTAATTTCATTCATCGTAGAGTAAAATATTTTTCAGTAGGAGAAAGCATACTTGTTCGATGAATATGACGGTTTTGCACGAAAAACGTTCTAATAAATCATTATTTCTTTACAAGTTATTCAGTCTTAACGGTTGATAAATTCACATATGGAAGAGCATTATACTGGGCGTTAAAAAAAATAGGAAACCAGAATGTGAAACTTTCCTGTAAACGGTCTTATATATTTACCAGCGTTGACTTTCACATCATATGAAAGAGTAATTCATTTGCTTTCCAATGGTAACTTGATTGGATTTCCAGGGTCACGCATCAGCGAAAACCATTGTCTTCAAAATTCGTAAACTAGATAGGCATGGTTTGGGTTAAATGTCTTTGTTAACTAGCTTGGTTGTTCTTTATGTCCATTCGTTAGAAAGCAAATCTCATAATGATTGATTTTATGACTTAACAAAGAATCTTATGAACTTCACAATGCATAAAACGAGTTGTTATTCATAAACTTTGACCAAGCAGAAGTGAGATCTTCGGAGAGCCCAGAGAACATGTTATTTTGTCCTGAGTGCTGCAGGCATCTTTTGCCCAATTTCAACTAAAAATCTGACATTTTGAAAAAATCAGCAAAGCCAAATCTTCAAACACATGCATGAGTTAGTGATTTTCCTTCTTTATGGTCTTTGTCTTTGATTTGCATTGCTTTGTGATCTTACAGTCCTTCTTGTTCGCACTGGTTCTTTAGCATGCAAACTTGTTAAAATTCACCAGACTGTCTTCTTTTCAAACTGTTTCCTATCTGAAAAAAATCCTGAAGCATGGGTGAATAACATCTCATTAACGCAGTGGGGAACTAGCCCTATAATTAGCGAGCGAGTATATAGATGTATCTTTCACAACAATACTGCGAAATCGAAGTTCGACCAACGGAAAATATTAAAAAGCTAGAAGTCCGTTGATATTTCAAAACAAAACAAACGTCGCTGATAATTGGGGTTCTCCACCAGAGCTACAACACAAATTTGAAGAAGAAAATCATCCACAATGAGAAAATTGGAGCTCTCATGCCATTTCACAAAAGACATCTCTTTAACGTCATGCCTATTGTATTTTACAAAAAAGTGAACCAACTAGATTTTTGCACAAAACTTGAAGACAATGGTGTTCAGCGATGCATGACCCTGGAAACCTAAACAAGATACCAATGGAAAGAATATCAATTACTCTTACACATGATATGAACTTCATATAGTCGGTAGACATATAGTTCATTTACAGGAATTTTTGTTGGGTTTCCTTTTTTTAAACGCCCAGTATAATGGTGTTTCCAAAATCTATGTATATATTTGTACTAGTATGACAAGAACTCGATATAGTAGTACACCTTACAACGCTCTTCATCACTACCATTTTCATGCTTTTTCTTGTATTACGAACAATGAGCCGAATTCACGGATCTAAGAGTATTGCTGTATTACTATTATAATATTTGTTTCTCAGAGAGGGAAGCTGTTTCATCCAAATCTGCAACATATGCATGTGTTTTTTTATCCACTCAAAATAGAATAGATCACGAATACAGCAATTTTAAATATACTTTCATGAAATAACCTATTGAAATGAACAAATGAACCATAATACAGTAACCACAACCGGTCCCCCAACCTCCCGCCCCTCCACCCCCCCCCCCCCCCCCCCCGCACCAGCACCACCAAAGAAAAAAGGCTCACAGGCGCTAGATACTTTACCTGCGCTAATCAAGCCGATGGAGGGAATTAGTGCGTGTGCCAGTTAGTAAATGCACTCTGTAAACTCTTCATTCTGCACCTTCTCTCTCTTTCTCTCTCTCTCTCTCTTTAAAGAGTGGATCGTACGGTCTTTTTCGCGTCATGAAATAGTGATATCGTATAAAAAGTGATTGCAAAATGAAGAGTGCAAACATTCCTTTTAATAACTGGAGTATGGGTTAAGTGCCTTCACAGGCTGGATTAGCACAGGTTCTGACGCAATCGAAATGACGCTTCGTGTGAGCTGGGCTTAACACGCAAATGACGTACAGTTGACGTAGATGATTTGTGCAACGTTCCGGTGTCTGCCCTGGAAGAAATAACGGTACTGGCACGTGTAAACGCCAGCATTCTGGATGTTTGCGTTGATTATCATCATCCTCACATTGTCGATAACCCAGTAGTCCGGTATCCTATCTCTGTTTACATCATACATCCCCGCCTGTCCACCGATGACGATATTGTCCTTAGGAAAAGAAAAGAGATTTAAAAATGACCGGAAATAAATGACGTAATTAATGAAGTAATGATTTGCCATATTTGATGTATTGGACTTACATGTATTTCAACCATGTCCTGCATAATTATGTATATTAAAATATTAATGATATCAAATGTTTACGCCAGCATATACCTTGAGAGCTGGAAATTCCCCACTCCATCCCCTTATCTCTCTCTCTCTCTCTCTCTCTCTCTCTCCTACAAGTCACCCCTGTTTCTACTTTGTTTATTTTGAATGTTATGAATGGAAATGTTTCTGGGCTGCAAGCATATCAAGCTTTGCTTAGGCTGTTACAAATTAGTCTTTCTGTATCATCACCCGTTTTACACTGACATGTATTCGCACTATATTAACATTGAAATGTGATATGTTGTCTATATTAATGTACATGTATATACATTGTAACGTATATTGATATAATTGATGGTACAGTTAACAATGAATATTTTCATTAAAGATAAATTTGAGTTCTGGTCATGCGATTACATTGTGAAAGAAACTGTCTGGAAGCAATTGGGAAAGGTTGATCATGTCTGGATAAGGTCTGGTGTATACTGTGAGGTTTTGGAATCAACAAAATGATAAGAAATCAACACATATTCGCTCAAAAGCACATGCACCGCACATAGAAATGGGTATATGGGACTGCACACAGATGTGGCATGAATGTTCGGCCCGAACACTTCAACTATTTTTCGTCATATTTCAAATATAAGGGTATTTGAAAAGAAATCCTTTTCATGGGGACATTTCTACTATGATGTTCTTTCAAACTTAAATAAAAGGAATGGGAAAGCTCACAAATTATTTTTCACCTTTCCCAGAACTCAACCTTCCCTTTAATAAATTAAATGACCTCTCAACGTATTATAGGCCATTGTGCAAACAGATTAAAGATGTAAGGTGAGGAAGAAAAGCAAACGCCTAATGAAATACTTCGAGTTCAAAGGACAAGAGCAGAAGTTAATCAACTTTTACAAGAGCCCATTTCCACTTCAAAATGATTTTAGCGTGATGACCACACTTCGAAAAATAAAATAACTTAATTTCCTTTAAAAGTTGTTTCAAATGGATGATAGCATGTTTTGTTGTTGTTGTTGTTGGTTTAAAGCATTTTATAATAGCCTCATGCAACCGTATCTACTTGACATGCTTGATGGTCATTTCTTCCCACACAGTCATATCCGCCTTGAGCTGTTGTCGCTTTCGTAAATGTTCTTTAATATTTTTTGCCTTTAATTCTTGGAGCGCTTGGTAAATTCAAATTATAATGATTCTTATTATTACTGAAGATTCTCTAACAAGCTTCATTCACCAGAAAACGCGCCGTACAAACACGAGAGACTCTGTAAATGATATTAAGAAACGATGCAAAAATCGGAATTCTAAGGTGTTACCATTCAAATACATCAGTTCATAGGAACACATTTTCAAAAACCGTCATTTGTTCATATTTTGGGGAAATGTAATCTGCTCTTTTTTTTTCTTTCTTTCTTTCTCTCTCTCTCTCTCTCTCATTGGAAAGTTTTTTTTTTTCAACATGTAAATTGTATATGTTGTTGGTTTTGTTTTTGTTTTGTTTTCTTTATAATTACATATTGAAAAGGGGCCTTGAGACAGAAAGCATTTTTTTAAATACTTTGTTTGATATAATAAATAAAGAAAACAAACAAACAAACGAACAAAGCAAAATACTTATATGACGTCATTACGCCCCCTTCGTGTGCTAAATCAAGAAGTCGTGAGGTCTATGATTGTGAGATGGTATCAGGAATGTCAAATACAAATTAACAAGAATTAAAGAAAGTATTATTTCGTTCATCTTTTGCTCAGTTTGTTTCTAAAAGGCACGTCCAAAGAATCTAGGTAAGGTAACATCTTATACTTCTTGATTGATATTATGATTATTGTTAATATTATTATAATTATTATGTTTATTATTATTATCATTAGCATTATGAATATTAAAACTGTAATTATTATCTTTATAGTTATTATTATTATTTTTCAATCATAATGCGTATTGATATTTTTGTTGTTGTTTATGCAATTATCATTGTTTCTTTATCAATATCTAGAACAACCTATACAATACAATACAATACAGGACATTGAGAAGATAATTTGACCCCGAAGTGTCCTTATTACATTCTGTAAATATCTATCTCTAACCCTAACCCTAACCACCTTATTACTATTCAAAGTGACATCAATTCACGGAAACAAAAGTTAAAAGTGCCTACGTCATTCGCGTTTTAGTGCGCTAGGCAAGTCTATAAATCATGAGATTTGTCAAAGATGTTATCAGAAATGCCAAGTACAAATCAAAGAATTAAGGAAAGTACTATCTCGTCCATTAAGTTATCTTTGGCGGTCAGAAGGTTTGTATAACTCAGGTATAAGCAGGGGCGATGATTTACCATTTTAATTGGGGGAGTGGGTGTCGGATAAGAATCGGCGACCTGAAAATTTTCTGACAAAGGATATGAAAATAAAAAAAAGAGGAAGAGAAAGGTTATTAGATTTTGCAATTAGCCAACAAGGAACAAACGAAATTGACAGAAGTTCACATTTGTTCCCTTGAAGCCTAAAAAAGAAAAAAAAATGGGGGTATTACTACGTCAGATTTAAATTACCCACATAATTTTTTTTTTGTGGGGTGTGGCATGCCCCTCTAGTGACGTACCTTTCCAAGGAATCTAGGACGTGCCACATCCAATGATGCTTTTGCCATTAATGGATTTCTACAGGCTTGATGACCGGAATGTATTATTAGCTTAACGATACAAAAAAGGACATCAGTAAAAATCTCACGCATAAGAAAGGTGGCGTGGTACGATTATCCAACTCACAATTTTATTTTGAGAAGAAGTCACTACCTCTTTTTTTTTTTCCATTTGACCATTGCAGTCGATAACAAATTCCCTTCCTATTCCAGACATATTATTTTTCACCTTTGCTGTCATTATCCATCCGCAATATTTTGAAGTTTGGGGTAACACATACTTTGGAAAAGCCTTATCAACTTCATAGCATCACTGCATCGAAGATGTGCAGACGGTGTGGAAAACTTATGCAGGCGTAAACATAATACAAAAGAAAACCCTTTAGCTATGACCAATTTTATGATATTCATTTCGCTTGATTTTTTTTTTATTTAAGAAAATATGTTTTCCTGTCAGTATACTCATAAAACGTAAATGACTTTTTAAAATATCTTATACTTTCAGAACTGTGAAGAGGTTTTAAAGTTTGAAAACCATAGGCAATAGAACCTAGCTAGATTATGTTATCGGTATGTTACAAAAGTTGTTGCAATTATGCAAAAAAAGCAATAAGGTTGATTTTAAAAAACAAACAAACAAACAAACAAACGATAAGACGGTTGTGTGGTCAGAGTCTTTCAAACAAATTATAATCTAAATTTTGTAGTAATTCTTGATTCAAGGGCGAACTAAGTTAGGTCCTGAAGCATGTCAAGTGAGCACTTTGCGGCTTTCTTTTCCAGATCTCTATCATCGGTATATGCAGGCTCTCCTGTTTCTCCTCGTCAGGGCCCTGTTTCATAAAACTTGTTATCAATATCAACTTCCCCATTCCTATGACATATTTGCTCTCAGCCAATCAGATTCAAGAATTTCAGTAGCTTATAACAATTAGTGTAACTTGTTATTGATAACAAGTTTCATGAAACAGGGCCCTGATTTGACAACAGAATTGAATAGCACTCCGAATTCATATTTTCTCAAATAAATATTATTGAAGAAGGTGCTTAAAATGTAAAATTAAAGCACATTTCGCAGTAAAGTGCTTTCGCAGTATTTTTATAAGCCCAAGAACCATCGAAAATAATGATTCATACTAAATTTCAATCAGATTCACCTTAAGCCAGAACAGGTTCCCACCAAAGTTTCCTCGAGATGGGCATCGGAGTGTCAAATTGGTATCGCGCTCAATGAGTTGATGAGGAGAGGGCATCAGTATTGGTTCTGAGATGGAAACAAAAATTTTAGATTTTAAAAAATCTTCAAAAAACGTTAAAAAATAATTTTGAGTTCCGTTCATTACATTGTCAAAGAAACGATCTGGAAGTTATTTGCAAAGGTTAATTATGTCGTATAAGAATGGTGTATACTGTGAGGTTTTGTAATCATCAAATATCAACTAAATCTTGCTAAAAATCGCATACACTGCACACAGGCATGCGTATATCAAACCACACACGCAAACAGTAAGAAACTTTGGGCCAAACTTTTCAGCTATTATATGTTGAACATGAGGGCATTTGAATAGCAATCATTTTCATTGGATATTTCTTCACATACAAACATAAAAATAAATAAGAGTATGAGAAAGCTCATGTATTGTTTTTCACCTTCCTCAGAACTACACCTCCTCTTTATGGTTTACCACATAATGTGGCACATAGGCCTGCGTACTTCCACTGGTCATTCGGCTCATTCGTCGAATGTCTGGTTGCGGGTCCTACGAACAGATGGTTTAGTAAGCTTTTAGTTTAGTATTTAACCCTTTCAAGACAATTGACCACATTTTGTGGTTTGGCTCAATAACTTTTGATTCAGAGCTCTAAAAAATATACCAGATGCATGAGGTGAAAAATCAAAATTTTCTACACACACTATGTCCATATTTGTTGCATGACCATATTGCGTTTGATGCCAGGAATTTCAAAAGGAGAATAAGCTTCATAATCCTTAAATTGGCAACACAATGAGAGGTTCAAAATCACTATTTTTTATCTAAATTGGCAATTTTTTCAACTTTTCGACTAAGTTTCTAATGATGTATATTGTTTTCAAAGACATTACATTGTGTTAGAACCATGTAGCACTAAAAGAAAAATATTATTGTTGCCAATTTGAAGAACAAAATGTGATCAATTTAGTCCTCAAATAATTCCTGTCCTGAAAGGGTTAATCACAGCACTAAAATGAAACTTTCTAAAGCCATCTAAACGACCTCTTAGTTTCTACGGTTACGGAAGAAGCAAGTGTAATTTCATATCATTTCACTGAATGCAGCTTACTCTTTAAAAATCTATATTAACTAATGTTAAGCATAATCTTGAGTTCTAGGTTGCGTTGCTGTATTCCAAAATAGACTGAATAAAATACATACTGAATTTTCAATCAAACAGAAAATGAAAAGGTATTCATGGTATTGGGGTTGTTTCGAACAGAAAATTGCAAACATAACTGTGAAAACTTACTGGAGACCGTGCGTACGCTGCTTTCTACCAACAAGGGTATAGACATATAGGACTCTGTATTCTAGATGATCAATCAAAGTTTGCTCGAAGTAAGCCAATATTGCGGCCATCTAATCAAAATGCCATTTTTATTTTGTAGACTATTTGTCCTCTCGCCTCTTTTTGCAGACGTTTCGCGATGTGTCATTCGTATGTGTTTTTAACAAAAATGTTTTTGATTCGTTTACAGTATTTGTTTTATGATTAGATATTTGATTATCTATAAAATAAGGTCGAGTTCTGGAACGGTGAAATATATTCCGTGAGCTTTCTCATTTTTTGTATGTCAGTTTAGAAATATATGTTATTGGAAATGCTGCCTGAAAATGATATCTCTTCAACGATGTCAACTGCCCCCATGTTCTTAATATGACGAGAAATAGCTCAAAAGAAAAAGTTTGTACCACACCTTCATGCCATATGTGTGTAGTCGCATACACATATTTCTGCGTGCAGTGCATGTGACCTTTAGCAAATCTGAGTCAATTCTTAATCATTTCTCATTCCGAAACCATACAGTATCCACTAATTCTTATGTACTGCATAAGCAAGCTTTCCAAAGTGCTCTTCCTGACATTTCCTTTCACAAGATCAGATCTCAACTTTATTGTTAAGCCGTGGAAAGGATAACTCTAGTCTATTTTATATTTTATTTTTTATATCCATCAAGTCCCTATCACCCTCCTTCAGAAAGAAAGTTCATTAACGAGGGGATTTGCTGACAAGGCTCAAATAACCACTTCTAGCAACGCCCATAATTCTACCATGATATGCGTTATTGTTTAAAATCAATTTTACAATCACCCCTATTTCAGTGATAGAATACGAGGTAATTGATAGTGCCACGTACACATATAATCGTTCTAAATAGATTACAAAATATGCCGGTAATTTGCGCAAATTACCTTTCCCTTGTGATTTTAACTGTGCTTCCAATTATTCACGACAATGTCACCTGGGACTCATTACATAATTTCAACTTCTTCACGTTTTGACGGCTTCGTACGTCATATAAATTATGGAATTAGTCAGATTAACTGATGATCAGATGATTGGTGAGATTAAGGGATGGTTTTCTATCTTTATTAGAAAAAAGTAAATTCATATTCTACTCCATTAATCAAATTGGGGCGTTACACAACCTAGAGAGTAGTTTATCAATGGCATGAACTTTCATAAATCTCCATCTTCTCAGTAACGAAAGGCAAAGGTATGTGATTAAATAAACGTAATTTAAAATTAAATCCAGTGATAAGTAATTTACGGTTCACCAACTTTTCGATTATGCATAGGACTTCCCAACTTTATAGTAATCTTCTTTTACCAACAATCAGACATTACAGATTACGTCATTCTTTGAGGGCGCTGCTCACTAAATACTCACGTGGAAAAACTTTGAACGTGGTGCTGGCAAGCCCGAAAGCTGGTGCCTGCATGCGACAACCGTATCGCCCAGAGTCCTGTGGCCGTGCATTCTGGATGTACAAGAAACTAATGGTCATGTCTTCCAACGGTGTCTGTTCGGTATCAATGACGAATTTGTTGCCGTCGAAGATGCGACGGCCGTTGAACGTCCATTCGATTTCGGGGGCTGTCCGATACCAGCTCGCCCGGCACTTGATGGCGTACTGTCGCCCCGGTGGCCCCTCAAGCCCGGCTTGTGGAGAGACATCAATGACTACAAGAAAAGTGGAAAAGGCCACTAACATTGTTAACAGCTAAGGGATATGATATTTTATTTGCCGTGCTAGTCTTTTCCTTAAATATTATTATGGACTGATTACCCTAAATGAGTGATTAAATTGCAGAAACTATTATTATGCTAAAATAATACAATAGGACCGAGCTTCACTTCATACCGACAGTGCAAAATAGGACTATTAAACATCCATGTTTTTCAGACATTAAGTTTATGGATGTAGCATGCTTTGGAACTACGTGCTTCATACATGCTTCACACGATTCGAGTAATTTCCTGTTCGTTTACGTTTTAATTTGTTTTAACTGTTGCCATTGCCTTCTTTTCAAGGGACCTTCCTGCCTCTTGTCTCACGGGACAGGCGACCACATTTTTTGTTGTTGTTGTTGTTGTTGTTGTCTTCTGTGCATTATAAATAGTTTTAACATAAAAAACACTTATTTCTATATTTTCTTTTTCTTTCTTCATTTTACACTACTAATCATTACGTTGTACATTGTACGTTGTACGTTGTACGTTGTACGTTGTAAAATCTGCACCGAAGATCAGTGAAAATTCCCAACCCACCTGTTGACTGCTGCATAAATTGTGACGTCACGAAGTTAAACCCAAGATACATATGGAGTAAGAACGTAAGAGGAATTATTGACGTCATGGTTTCCTGTCATCTGGTAGAGAGAGGAGACGACATGAAAAAAAAAAGTTAGGTTAGTACTGGCTAAAATGTTTCGATATTAATTTTTGTGAATGTTCATTGTACTGTTCTATGCATACAGTCCATCATCAATGTTCGTATTACCGCAGTGAATATATATAGCATTATTGTAATTTTAGTGATTATTTTCATATTGGTATAATACTGTTAATAATCATAAAACATAAATTTTCTCCATCCTGACTATGGTTCTTCGAATTAATTGTATTCCAATTAAGATCCAAATGTAATTCCTTCTGACAAATACAATAATTACGTTTAATAATGATAATAATATTAAGGATTTATACAGCGCCTTAAACATCTACTATGTCTCTAATCGCTTTTCATATATACATTATTATTACCCCGGTCATCGGATTTATAGCTCGCCAACACACAATGTATGCACCTTCTTCACTCCCTTGGAGGGGGTGGGGTGGGGGGGCAATGGCGCAAATCCATTTTGAAATTCGGGGAGGGAGGGGGGGGGGTCACCACATGATTTAACTTTTGTATACCTGTCCGAAATGTCTGGGGAAAAAATAACATTTTGGGGGTCTAGTTATTCAAAAAAGGTGGGGGGGGGGACATTCGCCTATCTCTTCAAAAAGGTGGAGGACATGTCCCCCTGTCCCCCCTGGATTTGCGCCTATGGGTGGGGGGGGGGAGGGGCATTCCAGCCAGGCGCCTTATTACTCACGTTCGCAATACTGATCAAACCACAGTGACTTTCGCATCCTAGTGGGTGATGTCTTGCTTAAGGACATGTCTTGTTTAAGTGCCGTGTGCCGGGGATCGAACCTTCGAACCTTCAGTCAAATGTTTAAACTAATCGACTACGACAGCCCTACTTAATATATTAGTTTAGATATACATGTACATGTATTTTAGGGGTAACCTCGCTAGTCATAAGGACCGCTATTCATAAGGACCACTTATTCATAAGGACCGCTATCCAGAACGCGTGACTTAATGAATAGCAATTTTGTATAAATAGCGGTCCTTATGAATAGCGAGCAAACCATAGACATTTTGCCTCGCTATTCATAAGGCGTGTTAAATGAATAGCGGTTTTCTATGAATAGCGGTCCTTATGAATAGCGAGCGGACCCCGTATTTTAATATAGGTAATATTTGTCAAGCGAGTTTTGAGTTAGAAGGAGGCGAACGCCAAGAACAAAATACTGTAAAAAATCATTACATGCATAATTTTTCCCAACTACATGAACTAAGGAAATTACGGAAAGAAGATGATGCATGCACAGATGATAAAAGAAAGAAGAAAGTTTGGCACTGAAGGATAGATAAATACATATTAAAAAGTAAACTGGATGCGAGATCATCATTTTGCGTATTGAGCATGTGCGTTGCACAAGTCTACGATCTTGACACCACCAAAAAATCAAAATGATAATACTTGCGAATTAATTGTTTTCGTTACATTACTAGAAAGCCGACTGACGTGACCTTGCCGAGGACGTATTCAGTTTAATATAACATATCAACTTAAAGTGATTTGGTAACTTTGTAGAGGCTTGATAAAATCTGAGCTGCCTGGCCTTACATGCTATCAGTGTATGTAATATGGTGTAAAAATGAAGCCCAGGGGGGGGGGGGGGGAAGCACTTCAAAATCATCATGTGCTTCACAAAAGTAAACATAATTCAAGTGACCGGAAATGCCAGACTCATTTTACCCCATAGATTCAGTGTAAGACTAAAGCGTATGATCATACGCTTTCGTAAATGGGAGTATTCAGTCATAAATATCTTAGTAATAGGATTATATATTTGAAAACCTTTCTATGCCAGGCTATTCATTTATCCTTCTGAACATCATTATACAAGACAGATATCAAAATTCAACAATTTATTAAATCAAGCTTCTCTTCAATTTCTGTTACATCTCTTTCTTCCTCTCACTTTTGCTACTTTTGTGTGTATTTATGCCCCCCCCCCCCCCCCCGGTTCTCTCTTTCTCTCTCACTCTGTTGGTATCCCCCGCATCTCCCCAACTAAACTCCACACGCGCTGACTCGGGAGAGGAAGCGCATTACTCACAAAGGATACGTGCGCTAACAGAGGAAGAGATTTCCCCTCGCATAGCCTAAATTCAAGGGCAAAGTGAGTTTTCACCCTCTCACTGAGGATACCTTACATTGCGTCTGGAGTGTGAAGCTGACCTTATACCTCTCTTCTTGTCTTTCCCCCTCTCTGTAAAAAAATAGATAGTCGCGTATAGTCTGTATACATACCCGAGACTTGGTGATCTGTAACGTTATGGACAGGGATAAAAACCTTACTCGGTCTGGAAGACAGCCTAACTTTTAGCTAATTGTCTGACTCAGAACCACAGTATACATGAGTTTAGTCCCAACAGTTTTGCCAGGGACTGTTCTACCCTGGGTATGCATTTAAAGCCTAGATAACTTTAGTACATCGTACTCATGGTACTCTAATTATGAACCGAGAGTTGCTTGACAATTTCTATATTCTAAGGCTTTTGAACCATTTTGCAGTTTATAATACTCTAAACATTTCTGTAATCAGTGTCTTGACTGATTGCCATTGTTATCATCATGGCCATATCGCTGTAAGATACAGCCATACATCTTCAAGATTGTCTACTTTACTACTCGGCACGCACCTTATAAACAAAATAATACGCAGCAATGAATTCCGTATTGTAGTCATATAACAGCAGGTGTAATCATTAGAAGAGGAGCGCGTGAGTACTGTGTAGAGAAGATAGACACAAAATAATGGCTTATATTTCTAGCGAGAGATCACTAATCTCATTAATCCTTTCATGACAGGAATTATTTAAGGGCAAAATTGATTACATTTTGTTCTTCAAATTGGCAACAATAATATTTTTTCTTTTTATGTAGTGTCTTTGAGAACAATGTACCCAAAGTAAATGGTTAGGAACTTTGCCGAAAAGTTGAAAAATGGCTAATTTTAATTTTTAAAAAGACAATGATTTTGAACCTCTCCATGTGTTGCCTATTAAAGAATTTTAAAGCTTATACATCACACACAACAAAAATGATCACGCAACGAAAATGGACCACTGTGGACAGGATTTGGGCGCTTCTTCTGATCATGCATCTGGTATATACTTTTTAGTGCTCTGAATCAAAAAAATTATTTAGCCAAACCACAAAATGTGGAGTGATGTCGCGAAAGGGTTAAAAGACACACATCTTGTTTCCATGGTCCTATACCAAATTAAACATATTATGATAATATGTGCTTAGTTTTCCATGTTTCTGCGCAATCTGTCTCAAACTAATCTACATCCAATTTCTAGCACACCAAAGAGGAGTTGTATTTTCTCTTTTCAGGGACAATGGGAACGTTGCGGTTCAGGAACCTTTCTTATTTGAACATCTGTCTATACCCTATAGTGCTAGTTTGATTGTTAAGATTATTGAGAAACTAATACTTATATGCAGTTAGGCACTAGATTGACTGCGTTATGTAACTGCATTGTATGCAGTTACATAATGCAGTCTAGTGCCTGGTATTATATTTCCTCGGGCTGTTAATGTAAAAACAGGAAGGTTAAGGAACCTTTTATTTGACTATCCAAAGTTCAAAAAGGCTTTTTTTATTGAACCTGAAACAATGATATAAAACAATGGATGTGCATGTACCACATTTTAGTGGGTTTCTTGATATTTCACGCAATATGTATAAGCTAGTTAATATTTGGTATATTTTTCACAGGTACAGAATTATTGATTTCATCTATTTTTACCGGGTTATTTAATAATGATAAATTTAGGGTTCCCCTGAACCGCCCTAACTAAGACCGCCCCAAATCAATTTATTTTGCCATTTACGATAAACCAGCTAGCTGCGTACGCGCGCTATACGCATGCGAGGCCCACCCAATTTGCCACGGAAACCTTTATACCCCCCCCCCCCCCCCGTCATACGTTTTCCCGCGCCCGCGACACATTGTGCAGCTAGCTAGGTGCATCATCTTTTGCCATTTTTTGTTTCAATTTGTAGATCTAGTTTGAAAGTTTTGACAACACCATAGGCGTAGCTAGGGGGGGGGGGACACAAGGGGACCATGCCCCCCCCCCTATTCAGCTCCTACAAAAAAGAAAAGCGAGAGCGAAAAATCTGGGAAGTGAGAGAAAAAAAGGCCTCAAAAGGTGCCTCTATCTTTCTCTCGAAATTTGCTGAAACGTCAAAGTTTTCGCGCTTTGCGCGGGAAAGGGGAAATAACTCCCCCCCCCCCTCCCTGCACCCACCCCTGTTACATACAGTGCAGTATTGCGTCCAAATAATTAAAAAGCAGTCCCCGTGTCAAACCTAAAAAAGGGTGCTACGAGCCGTTATCTTTCTCTCAAATTTGCTACAAAACGTCGCGCGGGAAGGGAAAAACTATCCCCCACCCCCACCCCCTGGGGGGGGGGGTATAAAGGTTTCCGTGGCAATTTCACAACCGCCCCCTAAAATGAAATCCTGGCTACGCGGTTAGATCCTGCACGTCTGCCCCCCCCCCCCCCCCCTCCTATTAAAAACACGTGAAAAAGGTAGCGCCTACAAATTGTGACTCGACTAGAGATACTGTATAGCTAGCTGCACGTCATGTACATATCGCTTCACTGCCTGTATGCAAAGTACAGCACCAGCGCGCTATTGGGCTCACATAAGTAATTCTTCTCCCATTTTCTCACGTGTTAAATCGACAGTAATAAAAAAAAATTCACATTTTGAAATTGTTGGGGTGGAATTTGTTGTAATGTTCAGAGTAGAGACAAAATTTAAAAAAAAAAAAAAAAAAAACCTTTGAATGAGGTGCTTTATTTGGGCATTTTCCTGGCGATAACAAAAGTTATGAAGGCTGAAACATCTCTCGCCGAATCCCAGGCTGAAATAGTGGAAATAAACTGAGATAATGTAAACCCTTTAAAAGAACACAGAGACAAGCTCACTTCAACCGAGGCTTCAAATCGAAAACATTATGACTATCAAACATCATCTGCCTTCTTAAAATTTACAGAGGACAGATACTCGATTTTTTATGAATTTCTTAAATCAATTTTCATCTCATTAACTCTGCCCCGCCTTACAAGAATGCACTGCTAGCGGATGAATTACTTATGTGTGCCCTATTAGTAAAGACGTGTAACCCGGAAGCGGCATACGGTTTCAGGTTTTTACGCAGGGTCACTGAATCTAGACCGGCCTAAAAATCACTGCGAGCGTTTTTACTGGAGTTGGGGCGCCACTGCACCGGTCCTGTGCACTCCTTGGAGCGCTCTAACTTGGGGCGCCCTTAGTTTAAATGGGGTATAAGTTAGCATCCTCGAAAATGACTTCAAGGGGGTGTTTCATAAAGTTGTTCGTAAAGTTACGCGTGACTTTAAGAATGACTTAAATATGACAAGCCAAATGGGATGCTCAATCATTTTTAACTGCATCAACAAAAGTTGAACTGTGCAGATGTAGATTAACATTCTTATTATAACAAACATTTTTAATGCAAAGTATATTTTTTGCCATAATTTAACTGAGGTTTTTTTAACATTCACACTTTGTTAAACCATCAGGAAAAACTTTGGGCATTCTACTGGCACTTCAAATTGATATTCAAGTTGTTCGTAAAGTCATTCGTAACTTTACGAACAGCTTTATGAAACACCCCCCAAGTCAGATGCGGCCAGGAAGGAGAGAGAGAGAGAGAGGAACGCCTCATCCACTACCTCGGCTCTCTCTAACCCGTGGGGGGGGGGGGGGGTGGTTGGGGTTGAATTAATCTTTTTACTCTTTTCCTACCGTGTGATCTTCTCCTTTTTCTTTCTTTCTTTCTTCTCCTATCATCTTTTTTTCTCCTTTCTTTTTTTCTGTTTATTCTTTTTTTTCTTTGACAATTCTCTTTTTTTTTTTCCTTTTCTGTTTTTTATTTTCCCTAATTCTCTCTCTCTCGCAGTGTGCTTAGCGTACTGTGTTGCCTTGCTGCTGGATGCGTTTTGGAATAAAGTTCGTCATTTCCTGATGAAGCGCTATGGGCGAAAATTCGATATTTTTCATCTCTAAACGGTTTATATATATATATATATATATATATATATATATATATACATATATATATGTATAATGTCAAGAAATAATGTCCACTTAACATGCTAATTGGGTATATGGGGGAGGGTCTTAATTCATTTAGAATTTATAATAGAAATAACGTGAAACGATTATTATGAAACTGAAACATACACCGAAAGATAACATGAGTTTTTCAATTTGGAATAGAACTTGAGTAATCAGCAAGTCCTTCTAGAAAGTCTGGATGTCTGGGTTGCTGCAGAGGCCTCCAATGCCCCAACCCTCCTCCTTTTTTTTTATAAGATTTCTTTTTTGTTCATCTTCATTCTATGCAACACGCCACATGATTATACAGGTTTTTACATTGTAATATAATCAACTATAATCAGCATATAATTGCTTCAACTAAATTAGCCGAAGGATTATATTTTTATTTCAGCAAGCAACGAGGAAGATTTCACCCTCCTTTTACATCTATGCACACAACTACACTCACCCACAAGCCTACACCATCAAATAAAAGTGTTATCTGATTCCATTAGAAGAGAAAATCTTAAATGAATATTAACTGGAAGTAAGATTTCCCCGGAGAGCCGTTAATTCGTTAACAGTATGCGGTCGCTTGTTATTCCTCAAGATCGACTAGTTGGCTTTATCCACCTTCGCGTAATTTTGCCTACGCGCTAATTATGTAATCCAAAAGCGTAGCTGGGATGACTGAAAAGGAAATGTTCCGTGGTTGACTGATCAGACCAGATAAAGCTTAAATAGTATGTGCTATGCACCACACGGCCTCCTTTCGATAAGAGGTCAGAAGACAGAATACGATGAACGCAGAGTACAATTTTCATGTTTGTCGATATTTGAAGGGAAAAAAAGAGAAATTTCTAACAATTGTCTTACGATTTAGAAATTAATCCATAAAGTTTCAGTGTCCGTTTCAGCTTCAGTTTATTTTTTATGTAATATTTCAGATTTACAGTGCCTTTATAGTATAAATGGTACTAACAAGATAAATGGTACAAACGAACATGAAATATATTGTCAGAGAATATAAAAGAAGGTGAGTATCTCATATCTATACGTTTGCATGCAGTATTAATAGAAAAGACTAGGCTAAAATAAAAGTGATTTATAGAGGTGCCTAAGGAGAAAGCTACGCATGTGAGTTTTAGGCTCCAAAGAGTAATAAGATTTATAATAGTCTTAAATAATGAGAACGAGCAATGCATGATATAGCAATATGAGTAGATATATATATATATATATATATATATATATATATATATATATATATATATACATACAGTGCGTATAAAAAAAAAGTTACACTTTGGAAAAGTCTGTCAAATTACATTTCAAAATATTTAGAAGATTTTTTTGAATGTCGATAGATGCCCAATACAGTGCCACTAACAAAACAAATTTTCGTTCACGCTTGGGTGAACACTGACTGTTTTTATCCAGAGTGTAAAAAAAGGCTTGCGCCAAATTGAAAGAAGAGGGAAAATTAAACCAGCAGTCCAAATAAGTACTTCCATTCAAACAAATTGCTCTTTGCCATCAATTTATGATTATGTTATGATCGTCTAGGAAATTTGTGGCAATTTTCTATCATAATTTCATTGCTTTATGCATGAGTGAGAATTTATAATGTGTAATTACTTCAAGATCTTTTTAAGCACAGTATTCACAATACACAGACACATCAAAACCACATGCCAATCTTTTTTCAAGAAGTGCCAAATTAATTAATCTTCAAATCATTCAACCAATTAATCAATCAAACAAAAATCAATCAATAAACCAATCGATCTCTCATTCAACCCATAAATACATCAACCAATTGATCAGTTATTCAGTCAGTCAGTGATTCAGTTAATCAATCAATCAATCAATCAATCAATCAACCCATCAGTCAGTCAAGATGTAAGTCAGTCAGTCAATCAGTAAGTCAGTCAGGTGTCAATCAATCACTAAAACAATGGATCAGTCAGTCATTCAACCATTCAGTCAGTCACTCATTCAACCAGACAAGCAAGCAGTCAGTTAATCAACAATCGATTGATCAATTCAATTAATAAATCAAAATAAAGAAAAAAACATAGGCTTTTAGCCGCCAAAGTGGAGGGAGGCGGGCAGCCGATTTTCTCCTATGCGGATCCGCCACTGGTTACATAATGGATACACTGTGATTGATTGATTGATAGACTAATTGAGAAATTGTTTAAATACGTACAGTAGATTGACTGGTTGATTTATTGATGAATCGAAAGATTGATTTACATTTTTGATTGAATGATTGATTGATTGATAGATTCATTGATTCATTGAAAATTGATTAATTTGGCGTTCTTGATTGAATGACTGGTTTGGAAGTGCTTTGATGTGTTTGTGAATAATTTGTTAAATTACAGTGTGATTAATTGACTGATTGATCGATTTTTTGATTGATCGATTGAATGATCTGAAGATGTATTACTTTGGTACTTTTCTTCTCCACTGAATGACTGGCATGTGGATTTGATGTTTCTGTGAATTGTAAACCACGCTGTGCTTAAAATATCTTGAAGTAATTACACAATAATAATTCTCACCCATGAATAAAGCTATGAAATCATTAAAATAATGATAGAAAATGGACACAAAATTCCTAGACTATCATTACATAATTATGAATTTATGCAAAAACGCAATTTGTTTGAATTGGAGTACTTATTCGAACTGCTGGTTTAATTTAACCTCTTCTTTCAAATTGGCGCAAACCACTTTTCACACTTTGGACAAAAAACGGTCAGTGTTTGCCCAAGCGTGAACGAAAATTTGTTTTGTTAGTGGCACTTGATAGATTAGACTATTGGGCATCTATCAGCATGAAAAAATCTAAATATTTTGAAATATAATTTTGACAGATTTTTCAAAAGTGTACCGGGTTTTTTTTTATACGCCCTGTATATGTAAGTAAAATTATTGTGTCGCAGTAATCGAATTCGCATTCAACATGTTCAAATAAATGGTATTGGATAGTAACGTCACTTTCATTACAACAATATTATAACAATTCACAATATTTTGGATAAATAAGCATTTTGATAAATAAGCATTTCCTGTTCACCGTGGTAAATTCTGACATGATTTAGCATTTTTCTCAATATTTACTGATTGCTTAACGCAACGCGCTACATAAAAAAAGACATGTAAAACAGCAACTATGTATCCACCATTGTAACGGGGTTATGATGTCAGCTTTTCGGTATAAATAAATAGAACATTATCAATACGCACCTCAGAGCACCCAGCGTCGGGCCGCGCATATTTTTATTACACAACTGTTTAGCCATATTCGCGAAAAATTCCTACAAGTGCTGCAGCTGCTTTGGTGTGAAGCCCACCGCACACTATACGATCGGTCTACGATCCGATTTTGCAAGAAAATGTTATAGCATTAGATATAAACAGTTAAACACATAAAATATATTTGACTGAGGCTCTGAATAGTTACATAGATAGTAAAATCGAAATAACAGCATATTACGGGCCTTCTAGTCGTCGGATAGGCAAAATAACTAATATATACATGGTCATTTTTTCAACGGATTTTAGAAAATATCACCGTCTATACATATGATGATTTATTAAGATGACAGAAATGTGTAACGATTTCAACATTTTCATAAAAAACAAAAGTTAATTACGAGAATACCATATACTTTGTGTGTGTGTGTATATATATATATATATATATATATATATATATATATATATATATTTATTTATTTATTATTACTTATTTATTTATTATTATTTATTTATTTGTTTTTTGTATGTTTTGTTTTTTTGGGGTTATGAGTCTTCTTTCATGATTTTGTTGGCTATTATTGATACTTATTATTGCTATCAGGTTCTCATGTAAGACCACCAATATTGCTGATAATGAGTCACCCTGTATAAATATCAGAAATAAATAAATAAATAAATAAATAAATCGGCTTCGAATCGTAGTGATGTCAGAGCAGTCCTGCGATTGTCTACGATTTGAAACTTATTTGGCCTTTATTCCAGATTTAAGGCTGACATCGCACCAAATTCCTATGTTGAATTTAAAAAAAGCTTGTCAGCTCGAAAGAAGCCGTCGGGTTTGGCCCCCCAGATCCCCCCCCCCCCCAAAAAAAGGGCCCCAAAGTCGGGTCGATTTCAACCCATCTAAACATATGTGCCAAACTTTGTCAGAAGGAAGGTGTATGACTATACATTACCAAAACACAAAAACTGACAAACTTTTCCGTCGGGATGGGTTGTCAGACCACCCCCTGAAAATTGGGGAAAAATTTTCCCCTTAAGGGACCAAATTTTGTCAGAAGGAAGAGGTATGGATGTACATTCCAAAAATATAAAAACTGACAAAATTGTCCATCGCGAAGGGGGTGTGAGACGTCCTGAAATGAAAACCGCAAAGTGCCCTTTGACAACGCTTTGCCCCCCCCCCCCAAATGCTCTGTATGGAAAGAAAAAACATTTTCTTACCTTCTGACTATGATAATCCAAAAGTGTTTAATTCAATTCACTTTAAATTTTCATAACAGAATAATGAGTATAATAATCTTCTTGAGGTGCAATTTGGTGTTAATTGGTCTTTTGATTGGTAAGTTATTGAATTGTGACAATAATTTATTGCTTTCTCAAAAGTAGCCAAAAAATATTGTCAGGATTATGTAAACACACCCATTGTCCATCTCCACCTGTTTGACAAGGCATAATAGAAGAGCTTTTCAGATATCTGTGGTATGTGACTGCCATGCTGAAATGTACTATTCATGTGTTAATTGCACAGATACCAAGCAAGCTCCTCTGTTATGCCTTGTCAAACAGGTGAAAATGGTCAATGGGTGTGTTTCCATAATCCTGACAATATTTTTTGGCTACTTTTGAGAAAGCTATTCATTTTTCACAATTTAATAACTTATTAATCAAAAGACTAATGAACACCAAATTGCATCAGATTTGTTCCCTCTCAAGTTCTAAATTTTAAAATCTGTCCAGGTAAGTTTCTGGTACAGTAGTGATTTCTAAACGCTTATTACACTCGTTTTTCGTTGTGTGGGGGTAACGTAAGCAGCTTGCTTGAAAAGGGGGATCCATAACTGTTGTGCGTGTAGAATTACGTATTAGTCGAGAAGCGGAAGAAACTCGTTAGAAACATGAACATTCGCTGATATCCTGTAAGGAATATTAGGTACATGACCGATTTTTTTTTCCCCGCTTGTTCTTAAACTTAAACTTCTGCGCCTATAGGCGTTCCCGTCACATGCCCATCTTTTCAATCTTCGCTTCATCGGCCATGTTTTGCCTTGATAACTGATAACTGTATTCATGATATTGTTACGTCGAAAAGGGGATGAGTACGAATCTTGATTCGAATCAAGTTTGAGGATTTTCCCCTTCTTTCATTATTTTACCCTTGATTTTGATTTCATTTACATGACTCCATGAAAACGAAATAAGATAATAGATAAGTCTTCCTGCTATTATTTCTAATGAAAACGTTTAGATTCAATAATTTTTACATTTTAAGTATTTCCATTTTTTTTCTGCTCTCCTTATTATTTTATATGTCACTGCTAAGCTCACATTTCCTTCAGCTGACTTTCTTTTTGTCTGTCTGTCTGACAGACCTGTTTCTCATACCCACGTCTGAGCGCGCTCGAACACACTCACACACACGCACGCACTCGCACAAATTCTCCTTCTCTCTCTCTTTCTCTCTCTCTCCCCCCCCCCCCCCCCCCCCCTCTCTCTCTGTTTATTCTCTTTTTCGTTTTGTTTTTTTTCTCCTCAGTCTCTCATGCTCCTTCTTCTGTGACCGTCTCTCTACCTCTCTCCCAGAGAGAGAGAGAGTGAGAGAGAAAGAATGTGTGTGTATGTATGTGGGTGTGTGTGGGTGGGTGTTCGTGCGCGCTAGTATTGGTGTGTTTGCCTTATTCATTATTAGTGCTTAGCATTTATTTCTATTTTTCGTTTTTTTTTTTTTAATACTTTTATTCATTTATTAATTTGTTCAATAATTCAAAATATAAATATTTTTGATTGATAAAGAAATATATTCATTATTTTTCTTTATATGTTATTTCTTCAAGTTAATATTGCTTCATTGCTTTTCTCTATTTCTTCTTGTTTCCTTCCACATAACATGTTTCTCTTAAAACATTTCCCACCCATTAACCCTTCGGCGACTCCTCGGGCACGTTTTTATATCCTCTACAGATCGCGTTTAACCGCTGTCGGGATATCCTCATGAGGGCAGTATCTTCTGAGCGCTTCAAAAGCCGGCAGATATGGAACCCCGATCACCCGGAGTCCTTGACAGGAAAGGAAAGATTAAACTGCTTATCAGTGTGATGGGCATCTTTACATCTGTGCTACTGCTGCCTGCAGGTTCTGCCGTTTATAGATCTCTATGGATTTTATGAAGCAGTGTAAGTCGGTCATGTCACGCAACGTAGCGCCCGTAAGATGGTAGTTAGAAGTTACAACAGACAGTGGTGTATTCATCCAGGGAAATGTTTTCCCTGACCCATGATAGCGTACATGCAGCCGGCGCACCGCACACCTACCAACTGATTTGGAAAGTTCACAGAAGGTTAAAGGGGGTCAGTTTGAATGTCCACATACTGTCGCTGCACTAAACCATTTATTCACGAAAAAAAAATATTGCGAGTTACTACGATTCATATTTTCCTTATGATTTTGATAGTAGAGATGAGTTTCTACTGAAAATTGTTCTTAAGGACATTTTTTTTTTATCAAGTACTATTCGTTTCAATGTATCTTAGTGACAAAGTAGTTAGTTTTAGCATTTCTCACTAGACTTTACCACTTAGTTTTTAAATGTTGTATATGTACTTTAGTCGTATTTTCCAGATTAAGGTCACGTTTTTTATGACAAGTTGTTGATTATCAAAATATCATAATAAAGCTTTTGATAAGTAATCCAAGACGATGTGAGAGATTTATTTGTTATATTGCTGAGTTCTTTCTAGAATAATTTCACAACAGACAAAAATTGGCATCTGCATGACATTGTCAAAGGATCCATAGTCGTTTGTTGTTGTTTTTCATTACTAATAACATCACTCCCTTAAAGAGATCGTAAATTGTCTTTAAGCAAGAAATGTCTTTAACATGAAATCCTAAATACACATCTGAACATCAGGCTTCCAAAGAGCCCTAATTTTTCTTAGAGGTCAAATAAAGTTAAACCTCAGCTGACTTCTTCATATGAGGTGATTGTCTTATCAATCTGAGAGGTACTGAGAGAATTTGAAGATACGTATTAAGTCTTCATATTCCATTTCTCTGCAGACGGCACTCTGTCTTTTCGAATTTGAATATTAAGTCTGCCTTGTAATTATTAATTTCACACAAAGAGAAAGGAAATGCTCAGAACCACTATACTTAGGGGTTTTAAATGATTTCGCGGTGAAATGAAAGCCGAGGGTACTCCCATACTCTATGAATGAAGTTCGAGGTCGATTTTCAAGATTGGCCCTGCAAAAATTTTAAATAATAAGAATCTCATTCTTGATATGAAAGGCCCCGTCATAATCTACTACATAGTGGAAACCCACCGCGCCGGCTGGATACTCCCGTGTAATCATCAAGAATATAATGGTTAGCTTCAAGGGCTTCAGTATAATTTTAAAATATTCAGCGAGTATGAAAATTATAATATTATTTTTTTCTCGCGGAAAAGGATCATAAATGTAACAAAACCAAGTGAATGAGATTTTGAATAGTTTCTTTTATATTTCCTTATTGTTTTTCCACCTCTGTTTTTCTGTTTTAGAGGGGCCAAAGGATGAAATAATTTAAATGTGATTAGGGGACTCTATGTGAAAAAAAATTATAGAGGTGCATCGTTGGTGTTCGGAATTTTTTTTTAAAGCCCCTTGGATCACTGTGATATATTTGGGTATTCGACATAATTCATTCCTATGAGCTTATAGGTTGACTAAAAAATAGCAGTAATAGTAGCAGTAAAGACAGTAGTAGTATTAGTATTACTAGAGTGGTGGTGGGGTATAAGTAGTTTAAGATGGAAAAGTAGTAGTAGTAGTAGGAGGAGTACGAGTACGAGTAGAAGTTGTAGCAAGAAAAGTAAAAGCAGAAGTAGTATTGGTAGCAGTAGAAGCAGTAGTAGTAGTGGTAGTGGTAGTAGTCGTAGTAGTTGTTGTTGTAGTAATAGTAGTAGTAGTAGTAGTAGTAGTAGTAGTAGTAGTAGTAGTAGTAGTAGTAGCAGTAGCAGAAGCAGTAGTTAGTAGTAGTAGTAGTAGGCCTAGAAGCAGAAGCAGTATATTAGTAGTAGTAGTATTAGTAGTAGTAGTAGTAGTAGTAGTAGTAGTAGTAGTAGTAGGAGCAGCAGCAGCAGCAGCAGCAGTAGTTATAGTTGTTGTAGAAGTAGTAGTAGTTAGCAGAAGCAGTAGTAGTAGTAGAAAGAGTAGTAGTAGTAGTTGTGGCGATGGTGGGGGTGGTGTAATAGTAGTACTTATGATATTAATAGTGTAGTAGTCATTATTACTATCATTCTTCTTATAATTATTATCATTGTTATTATTATCATCATAATTATTACAATTATTTTCAATATTTCTAATGTCAATGTTATTATCATGATTAATACTATCATCGTTATTATTATCATCATATATATTATCATTATGAATACTATTAATATAATTTTTTTATTATTATAATAATTATCATTATTATTATTATTATCATTATTGTTGTTGTTGTTGTCGTGTTTATTATTGTTGTAATAATTATTAATTTATTCATGATTTTCATCATTGTCATTATTAGTAATTATGTAGAAAATATACCGAGGTTTAAAACTGTTTTTGTTTTTTCTATGGCAAGGTTTTTATACAACCTAGTTACTGCTAACAAAATAAAGCAATGTCTATAAAAATAGCATATGTACTCAGAAACGGGGGTAAAATCGTCTTCCATATTCAGGAAATAACTACATCTGCCGTAATAAGCCTAATTACGAGAGAATCCCGTATATTACTAAAACGGAAGCGCCTAGTCTGTTTCGTTTAGGGGCTGTGTTACCAGCTTTGCCTAATCTTCTCTCTATGAAGTTTGACGCAGTTTATTTCCTATTCTAACATACCCAGGATGTGAGAGAAATGTGCAAAATATTATTTTTAAATATTTTCATCCCTTTCCACATGTTTCAGTGGCCGATCTAGGATTCTATGACCGCGGCTCGGATGGGGGGGGGGGGGGGGGGGGGGGGGTTACAAATCTAAAAAGAGAATAATGTGACAAGCAAAAAAAAAAAGAAAAGGAATAAACTTTAAAGATTTTTCGAAAGGCTTGCTGGTCTCAAAAAACCTGTGACAGGAATAAATAAGTTTGGGGCTTTTTTTCACAAGCCTACTTCATTTAAAAATCTCTAATTTAACTTTCATGATAGTAGCTTCAAAGCCTGATTAATCAATCATGGAAAATACATAATTGCTAGAATATAAGCTAACTGTATTCTCCTGGACACATTTTTAAAATATAATAATCGACATGCCATACAGGCTATGAAACGGAATATCCCTGCAATAGACGGACATCCCCACGAGACCGACAGCCCATGACACGGACCGCCATGGCCCACGAGACTGACAATGTCGATATAATAAACCCTCAGAATAGTTGTCAGAAGACCCGCAAGATCGACAACAGGTATCGTAGGCTTTCGATCTCTTGAACCCTCAGGGGCCGTCATTATCGGTCTCGTTGGCTAGCTGTAGCCACAGGGTGCATTGTCTACCATGCAGTGAAATCTAGTCTTGAGGCGCTCCTTTTTGAAGAAAAACTGACGGGTAGATTATTTTGCGCCCATGTATAAGTATAAGTTAGGGACATTTACAAAGTTTTCCTGTGCAGATTTTTGCCATCTAATGTGCCTCATTTATGTATGAAGATAAACATGTATTGATCTCCCAAGCGCCTACACTCTTTCCTTTTCCTGAAAGGCAATCTGGTGAGTATCAACAGACTTCCCTTTTTGCGGTTGAAACCTGTCAGATTGACATAGCTCGTCCTCCCCCCCCCCCCCTCTCCCCCCCCCTCCCTCCCCAACCTCATGCTCCCTTCTCATGCTCCCTTCTCCTCCCCCTCCTCCCCCAACCCATGAAGATACATGTAGCTATAGGACTATATTGTCATTGTAGCAGAGCTTTCCATGGTAATTCGCCTGATGATAGCTTTGAAAGATGCGATGGTTTATTTTACCTGACAGCTAAGAAAGCATGTGTAACTATGCTTGTAAGTATATAAGCAACCAGGGGATCGACGGCTTACAGTCCTCTCTCAGGAACTTTGTGATGAGAATTAATGCCTTAATTACCAAAGGGCCCTAACCCATCCACTTGGTTTCCTACCCCGGTCCTCGTAGCTACGAGACTATTGCTCTACTACTGAGCCATCCCGCCTCAATGACAATAAGGTTTCCGAAAGGGCTTGTGGGCGCCCGTCAAAGCAACCTCTAAATTGCACTTCGCATACACCATGTATATACTTGTACAGTTTCTTGCCGAGTAGTCCCTCCCCATAATTCTCAACGCGGTCGGACATTGTTGAAGCGTGCGAAATGCAGACTATCACTTGATAAGGGCCATAACTGTTTATCATTACGTAACACCTAGGTTAAGATCATGAAGATGACGCAAGTACATGTATCCGCGGGCATAGCTTCTTATCAATTTCATCATGGTCAGTCTGATTTGTTTTGCCCAAGAGAAAAGAAGAAGCTCAATAGAATAACTGTAATGATATTCTGGAAGTACTCAATTATTAATTTCATGTACACAAAATTTCTTGAGACGGCATAGATAATCATTATGCATGGTATATAATCCTGGGGGAAATAAAAGGTCTCAGTGAAATTAAAAGTGGAATTATTTCTTCGACGCCATGTTTATTTGTAAAAGAATATCAGTCGTGCTATGATGTATTCAGCAAAGGGTAGACCAGGCGAACTCTCCGCCACCCACCCCCTCCCCCCCCCCCCCCCCCGCCCGGTTTGACCTAGGAATTATCATTGGTTTGACGGCCGAGAAAAATAATAAAAACAGTTAGACTTGCTGTGAGTCATTGGCACTCAGGGCTGCCTTCATTGACCAAGGTGCAACCCCCCCCCCCCTCCCTCGCCCCTATCTGGGGAGCATCTCCCCTTCCCTTTTGGGGAAGTTTTGGATACGCCACTAAGTGTTGTAAGCAAATTAAATTGATCCCCAGACGTCATGAAATGCGAGAGCAGTACGAATGAAAAAGCTCAACCTAATTTTGTAGGATAACAATCATTATCTACGTCAACCAGTATACTATACTTCCCAGAGGCTCTTCTATCGGGCAATTTTGAAGATTGAAGATTTTTGTGGAGAAAAAAATTAATGACGTAACCCATCCATTAGAACATCAATTCTGATCACCTTTTTTTACGTAATTTAAGAAATCATGGAAGATTAACAGTGTTGTAGCAATAATGATAATGATAATAATAATAATAATTTTGTTTACCCAGAGAAGCCTCATCAGCACCAATGCTGTTCTTCCTGAGAGCCTAGCAATTATTATTACCCCAGAAATTGCCAGGTCCCCATTTAGATCTGGGTCGAGAGAGACAAATGCGGGAAAAACATCTTGTCCAAGGATGTAAGCACCCAGCGAGGGTCGAACCAAGGACCTCTCGTGTAAGAGGTAAGAGCCTTCACCAATATACCACAGTACTCCCTGCATTTACTTCCATATAATGGCGAAAAAAAGGAAGGATATGAGAAAGAGACAGATACAGACAGAGACAGAGAGAAAGGGAAGGTGATAAGAACCCCTGAACCCTCCCCTCAACGAATGGCCTTATTCTCTCACATTTCACCCACCGTGTGAGACCGGTGTCCCTACCCCCCCCCCCCCCCACCCCCTTTCGACCCAAGTGCCCCCTAAAATGGCTGGACCTACATTGAAGTCTGATCTTGGACAGGATCGCGAAACTAGCTCAAAGAATAAACCTTCTTTTCATTGTAAAGTATTTGTTTATACAAGCCAGCCTTTCTTTGTAAATGTTGTAGTTCATAATGTCATCTGATGTTTTGTTGGGCCCTTTTTTTTTCGTGTGTGTAAATCTAGTTGAACGTTTTGATTTAAAGCAATACTACATAATGACAAAATTAAGACTGACATAGATAGATAAGGGCAATTATGTTCGTACGGGCCCTAAATGAAAGAGACCGAGGTTTCACGTATTTTGATAATTTAATAAATTGGCTGGACAATGTCTATCAAAATTATATTATAGATGACATGAAAATCCCTTTTCACAACATGCGTATCCGGACACCTACCCCCTGGACAACCACCCCCGGGTAACCACCCCTAGGATAACCACCCTCTAGGACAACTACCCCCTGACAACTACCCCCAGACGACTACCCCCTAGGGCAACCACCCTCTAGGACAACTACCCCCCGAACAAATACCCCCTGGACAACTACCCTCTAGGAGAACTACCCCCGGACAGCTACCCCCTGGACAGCTACCCCCGGACAGCTACCCCTCGGACAACTCCCCCTCCCCCGCAACTACCCTCTAGGACAACTACCCCCCGGACAACTACCCCCCCCCCTCCGACAGCTACCCCCGGACAGCTACCCCCGGACAACTACCCCCCGGACAACTAACCCCTAGGGCAACCACCCTCTAGGACAACTACCCCCCGGAGAACTACCCCCTGGACAACTACCCTCTAGGACAACTACCCCCCCCCCCCCCCGAACAGCTACCCCCCTGGACAGCTACCCCCGGACAAGTACCCCCCCCCAGACAACTACCCTCTAGGACAACTACCCCCCCCCCGTACAACTACCCCCCCCCCCCGACAGCTACCCCCCCCCCGGACAGCTAACCCCCCCCCGGACAACTACCCCCCAGGCAACTACCCTCTAGGACAACCACCCTCTAGGACAACTACCCCTCGGACAACTACCCCCTGGACAACTACCCCCTAGGGCAACCACCCTCTAGGACAACTAACTATCCCCCGGACAACTACCCCCAGGCAACCAACCTCTAGGAAAAGTACCCCAAATTGGACTTAACATCACATTGAACAAGATTGTGCTCGTTGGCTACGCTTGCTCGCCAAAATAGAATTAATATGGCCTTTAGCAAAATTTCTGCCCCGACCTGCAGCAATAAAACCCAGATAATATACCAAATTTTATTAAAAGAGAAGTGTTTGTTTTCGCTCATGCTTGCTCGCTTAATTGTTCCTAATCCAACTTCCAACAATACAACCTCGTACTCTTAATTGTAAAATATTGCCTTAGATTTCTTCAATGCATGAAGGTAGGTATTTCCATGTGCAATATCAACTCTCTATTGGACGTTTTGCATGGTCAACAATTAAAGGGGGGGGGTGAACGGGAAGGAAAACAAATATTGTCACCCCCCCCCCCCTCTCTCTCTCTCTCCCACACGCACTCTACAATTATGCAACTCGTTACAAAGCTACCACCAATCGAGTATTAAAGGAAACTAGCATTGTGGTTTTAAAAAACAGTATGGGGTATACAATCATGTTAAGATGGATGATAAAGCAACCTAGATCACAGTGTTCGGAAGTTTATGCCTTTTCACCATCAAGAATTTTTTGAATACTAGCACAATGACTTTTGAAACATTTATTCCATCTAAAACGCTATCATAATCACGGAGAGAATAATCAGATCTTCATACTTTTGAGACACTTAAGATTATTATGAAACAACACAATTTTGACACGTTCATTTCATTGGCATTTGGGGCAGGGAGCACTGTGCCCCCTATTTTTGGAAGAAAAAAAATTGGGGCAAAGTTCTGGTAAATTTCGGCAAAAATTTCAATAATTTCAATAAAATTCGACAAAATCCTGTATTAAAATACCTGACACTAAGAAAAAATTGGGAAAATTAAATGAAAAAGAAAGAAAATCATGTTTACACACGACATGATTTCCCGGAATTAATGTTTTTTTGTATGTTTCGCTTTCTGTGTATTATTTCAGTAACTATTATTATTAAGAGGAATCAAAATACATATTTGTTGGTATTGTAATAATATTGGATAGCTCTAAAGCACATACAGCAGTTTTAATTGATTATGCGCTATACAAGTGACAGTTATAATTATCATTTGGGGCCAAAGATTCTGTCTGAATTTTTACTCGCAGACCGTTGTAGATTGTTATTTTAAGTTCGCCTTTTTAGTAGGAAACACGGCAAGATATTGGATTTATTATTCGTGAAAATACATAGGCCTACTTATACTCACTCAAACCCTTGGTTGTAACCCCCAAATTTCCTGAAGATCTTACTGTGGGAGAGCAACCTTTTATACCCTTCCTAGTTGGTATTTAATATTGAATATATCAAAGAAATTCTCAGAACGTTCCCTTTGAAGAAAAAAAATCACAGAATTTTCGGCCCAAATTTGATGGAAAAATTCAACAGTACAATGCACCATCAAACACCGAGTTTAAACAAAAATGTCACACCAGGGGAAATCTCCCCCCCCCCCCGTGCTCATATGTATAGACACATTTAACTCACGTGGTGAGGTGAATTTTTACATTACAATGCACCAAAATCCTTCTATTTGTAACCAGATTTCCAAAAAGTTCTTAGCGTGGGATGTAGATACCCCATCCTCTGGATACTCATTATATCCTTACTGATTGTTGGTCACCCCCCCCCCCCCCCCTCCACGTCCTCCCTTGGCCGAAATCAGTTTAAATGTCATCGAGTACCTGGGAGTCGTAACTGTTAGGGGGGATAGTTGACCTACATGCCATGGGTGAGAGTATGTTGGTTGTTGTTCGATTAATAATTACCCTAAGTCGTTATTGTCCGGGGGTAATTATTTGGGTGGTAGTTACCTTATGTGGTATTTGTCAAGAAGATGTCCTAAAGACTGGTTGCCCTAAGGGTTAGTTGCCTGGGGTACTTGTCCGGGGGGGGGGGGGTAGTTGTCCTAGAGGGTGGTTGTCCTAGAGGGTAGTTGTCTGGGGGTACTTGTCCTCGAGGGTGGTTGTCCTAGGGGGTAGTTGTCTAAGGGTAGTTGTCCGGGGGTAGTTGTCCAGGGGGTAGTTGTCCTAGAGGGTGGTTGTCCTAGGGGGTAGTTGTCCGGGGGGTACTCATTCGGGGGTACTTTTCCTCGAGGGTGGTTGTCCTAGGGGGTAATTGTCTAGGGGTAGTTGTCCGGGGGGTAGTTGTCCGGGGGGTAGTTGTCCCATGAGGTGGTTGTCCTAGAGGGTCGTTGTCCGGGGGGTAGTTGTCCGGGGGTAGTTGTCCTAGAGGGTTGTTGTCCTAGGGGGTAATTGTCTGGGGGTAGACATAACAATAACAATAATAATAATATACATATCAACAATAATGATAATAATAATAATCATAATAATAAACAACATGATTAAAATTATAATTATATTGATTAGTACTTAACCATTGTAAGAAATTGAAATGTATATTCCGATGTAAATGTCAGCCATCATTTTGTGTTTTTATACATTCCTGATGAAGATCATTGATCGAAAGCTTGACGAATAAAGGAGGACAATAAAAGCTACGACCGTCTCGTTAGCCCGTCTTCATCAGCCCGAGTTTCCAAAATAGCCCGCTAATTCTGATCCGGGAAACTAACCCGATCAGAACTAGCTCGAGCTAGTTTGTAATGAAGACGCAATTAGCTGGCTATTTCGTGGGTTTCTAGCTCGAGCTAGAAGCCTAAGTCAACTCGGGTTTTTTTGTGAAATAGCGCGCTATTTGGCGAATTAGCCCGCTAATTCGCAGGTGAAGACGCACTCGGGTTTTGACTCGGGTTAATTTATTCATGACACCAATCCTAGAAATGTTAATTTCCTTATGTATTTCTTGATTTTCTTCTCTCTTTCCACCTTTTCCTTATGTATTTCTTTGTTTTTCCTTCTTTCTTTTTTCTCCTTATGTATTTCTTTGTTTTCCCCATTCTTTTTTCTTCTTTCTATTCTTATGTATTTCTTTGTTCTTCTTGCTATCCTATTTTCTTTATATATTTCTTGTTTTTCTTCTCTCTATTTGTCTTTTCCTTATGTATTTCTTTGTTTTTCCCATTTTCGGTTCTTCGATCTTGCTATCCTCTTTTCTTTGTTTACGTATTTCTTTGTTCTTTCTGTCCTCTTCTCTTCGTATTTCCTTATGTATTTCTTTATTTTTCTTTCTATTCTATATTTTACTCATGTATTTCTTTGTTTCTTATGTATTACTTTGTTTTTCCTTCTCTCTTTTTTCTCCTTATATATTTCTTTGTTCTTCTTTCTCTCCTCTTCTCTTCATATGTATTTCTTTATTTTTCTGTCTATTTTATCCTTTTCCTTATGTATTTCTTTGTTTTCCCAATTTATTTATTCTTCTTTAATTTCTTATGTATTTCTTTGTTCTTCTTGTTATCCTCTTTTCTTTATGATTCTTTATGGATTTCTTTGTTTTCTTCTATCTTTTTATCCTTTTCTTTTGTATTTCTTTGTTTTCCTGTTGTCTATTCTTCTGTCTATTTATATGTATTTCTTTGTTCTTCTTTTTTACCCTCTTCCCTTTATATTTCTTTGTTTTCCTTCTCTATTTGTATCTTTTCCTTATGTATTTCTTTGTTTTTCTTTCTATTTTATATGTTTCCTTATGTATTTCTTTGTTTTTCTTTCTATTTTATCTGTTTCCTTATGTATTTCTTTGTTTTTCTTTCTATTTTATATGTTTCCTTATGTATTTCTTTGTTTTTCTTTCTATTTTATCTGTTTCCTTATGTATTTCTTTGTTTCTTATGTATTACTTTGTTTTTCCTTCTATTTTTTTTCTCCTTATGTATTTCTTTGTTTTCCCCCATTATTTATTCTTTCTATTCTTATGTATTTCTTTGTTCCTCTTTCTATCCAGTTTTCTTCGTATTTCCTTATATATTTCTTTGTTTTTCTATTTTGTTTTTTCCTTATGTATTTCATTGTTTCTAATGTATTACTTTGTTTTTTCTTCTCTCCTTTTGCTCCTTATATATTTCTTTGTTTTCCCAATTATCTATTCTTATTTCTATTCTTATGTATTTCTTTGTATTTCCTTCTCTCTTTTTATCTTTTCCTTATGTATTTCTTTGCTCTTTTCTCTTCATTTATCCTATATATTTTTTTTAATTTTCCATCTTCGAAGTGCGCATGCTCTGAAGCTCGAGTTTATTCCAAGAACGAGCGGGAATCGCTCGACTCGGGCTGATGGGGACGGGGTTTTTCAAACTCGGACTTTTTTCTCGAGAAGCGCTGATCGGGCTAGAATCTCGAGCTTGAGCAAACTCGGGCTGATGGAGACGCACCTTAGTGACATTTCTTTCATTTGACCTTCCACTAAAACAACTATGAGTGACCACCAGCGGTGTGTTCGAGGAACATTTCTTACAATATATATATATATATATATATATATATATATATATATATATATATATATATATAATTTATATATATATATATATATATATAAACAGTTTATATATTTATTTTGAAAGTGATACCCCATTTCTAATGATGACAACACAAACCAAAACAAGATCTCTCCTTCAAAGGTATTTAGCTATGCTTGATCATTTGCTAAGGAACGGTAACGAATCCAGAGACGCTGGGAGGACGTCTGCCAGAGTCAACGCCCCTCCCATTCGCGCTCAATTTTGACAAATTTCCATATCATGTATCCATAACAATAACTAGAAAATTTGCCAGCGCACTTTCCCTCCCCACCCCCTTATTCCGCTACTATTGGGGGATGCACGTATGCCAACGGAAAGTCTTCGTTCATAACTCATTATGAAAATTCATCATGAAAGTTCCAGACATATAGAAGACAGGAAAAGAGATAAGGATGTGGAATATCACGGGTTTTTTAGTCGAAGTGAAAGCCATGTAAAGAGCACAAAAAGTGAAAAGGGTTTATTCTACTTTTTAGAGAAAGCCCCGTTTCCAAATGTAGGTAAGATATTCATGGATGTCAGGTGCAAACACAATCAATTAGCACCTCCGGTGTAGCGGAATAAATTCAAAGTACGCTTAATCATACAGTGCTTACAAGTAATGAGCACAGGTACAGTCAGCAGGGTAGATACGTAGCCCCCCCCCCCCTCATCCCCTACCCATCCCCTAACATGTGACCTGTGAACAAAAATGATACTTCATTGTTTGACGTCATCTCCCTTCGTCATAACCGTAACCTTGTGGTAAAGATACATCCCCATGAAGATTGGGCTATGTAGCGCCATTTTTAATGTATACATGCACACACACACACACACACACTAACGGTATAAATGACTTCAGTGATATTCGTTTTGCAAAATGTAGACCACATTTGAACTGTATAATAATATCAAGATTTGGTCTTAGTTGTTTAAGCTATAGTTATATAGTTGCAATATACTTCTTCTAGATATACTTATAATTATAATTTACTTACCTGAACCAGAAGTTTCTAAAAAGTACTTTTTGGTCCGATGACCTCGTGCGTTATATCCGATGTATAGTATCCAAGCAATTAGCTGGTGACGTTTCAGTCAAAAGTTGTCCATACCTCTCAGACACACTTATCTTTACTTGAAGCACCATTCGAAGAACTTATAGCGTATCCTGAAACTTTCAGGAGTTTGTGGGCGATTAAAATGGCGGGCATGCCACGAAAGACAGTCTGGAATGTAACAAACGGTTCCAAAGCAAAATCGAGCACAGGAATTGACATGAACGAAAGCAGTCTAAAGGATTGACTGACGTGATCTAAAATAGTCTCGATGATTCACAGGCAATTTCGGTAGTTAGGTTCCAGGTAAGTGTAGGATATATAACTGCAAATTTTGGCACTGGTTTTGCCCCCACCATGAGTCAACGCTCCTCCTGCTTCATTACGTGCTTTCTGGGGTTAAAGGGATAGATCAAGAAATTCCAAGTGAATACTTGGTCTTAGCGTGTAGACCTTTCTTTAAAATGTACTTGTAGTGTGAGATATTTCCAAGGGATTAATTCCTTTCGTTCTGGATGCCAAATTTTGTTCAGACAGGGTTGTTATACTCTTAGCAAACGTTAGAAAGGTATTATTATAATCCTTTTCTTTTTAATACAAATCGAAAATGCGATGCCTACTGGTAATATGGTAAATTTTCAACTTCGGAATGGACTTTGAGCGTATTGAGTGTCAGGCTTTTTACTGTGTGAGGCAAATAAAAATGCCAAATTAAAAATATTCACTTTCCCCCGGGAAGATACTCAACAGTACAATTCATTTGTGAAAATGTTTCAATTTTTTTTTTTTTTTTTTTTTTGACGGAATTTTCTATCGGGTGGTATAAATAATCGTCTCATTAAAATATAAACATCTTCAGCTCAGGCATACGGGATTGATTTTTCATGATCGATGAGAAAATAAGAGAGTCACGACATTTCATTGGTATCACAATAAGTTATGAAATTGTCGATTCCAGAACATGCTACTTCCGCAGATTTTAAAATCTAATCATTTGTTTCACTATGGCTCATGAATTTATTAAAAGAGTGATTTCATTATATCATTAAACACTATAGTAAAAATAAGATACAATTTTATTTCAAATCGATAAAGAAAAAATTGGGAAATCTTTGGGGTTTTTCAGCACTTAGTTTTTGTGAATGTAGCATGTTTTGAAAGCAGAATCCTCCTATGTTTGTGTCAATGTGCACGAACCTGCGGAAAGGCATTCATTGTATTGAGTTTATTCCATGTGCTAAAATAGATTAATCAGGCAAGCAGGCAAATGATTTCTTAGTCGCCATGCTCATTTTATTCATGGTGTAAGTAGAAAAACGTGACTGAAACTGGAAAATATTTTACCTGGTGTAATAAAACAGAACGTGGAAAATACCTACTACTGGAAAACCAATTACCATAGTAATTGGTCCTATAATACATTTTTGGTAAGATTATAAAATATGGAATAATCAAATTTTACGATTTTCACATTTACAAAAACTTGACATATAGCTATTTCGAATCTGGTGGTGGAAATTTTCCCTGATTACAAATCAATCTCATTATGCCAAGATTTAGGAAATAACTCCTTCTTTGTATGTAGTTCTTAATTTTTGGTAGGCGTTCGTTCATACGTAGTTGAGATTACTGAAAACCTTTATCGGAAATTGTCTATTTATATTCATGATTTAGCAGAAATATCAACATGATATATGCGTGGATAATAGTTGTATAGGGGATCATGAGAGATTCGAGAGTGATTAAACTCTGTATGACTTTCTTTGATATCTTAAGTCTGTTGTTGCTTTATTTAGATGAGTAGGAGGAGGCCACAAAAGGTCGAAGAAAGTACAAGACGGCACTATACAAACGATACCTCTGTTATAATTCCCTGTTGATAATAAAAAGGAAAAGCAGAAGAAGAAGTAGAAAAAAAAGAAAGAAAGAGAAAGCCAAAATGAAACGCTCTTTGAAACGAGGAGTACAAGAAAAACTACAGGCTAAACATCTCCATAGCCATCATGAGAAACAATCACATCTGCAGTTTGTCGATAGAAAAGACACCCATAAAATGTATTAAGTCTGCTAGTCTCAAAGGTGAAACGGAGGGCTTTATATTTGGCATACAAGATCAGTGGGCCTTGTTTCATAAAACTTGTCATCAGTGATAAGTTGCAATAACTGTTATAAGCTACTAAAATCATTGCATCTGATGGACTGAGAGCAAATTTGGTGGTAAAAATCACCGACACGACACTTGATGAAACGCCCCCTCCCCCCAGGTGGTCAGAATTCGGGCATATGAGAAGTCAATCGTCCAGCATATGCACCATAGACCAAAGAGCATAGCAAAACAAAAACAAAATACTCATTGGCCCGAATTCACAAGGAGGTTTAAACCGCAGGCGTACTAAAATAAGCGTAAATAAGCGCACATTGCCCATGCGCGCGCTCAAAGAAAATATATGATTGGGTCGGATTCCGTGCGCACGTACCCTTAAAAAACCCAGGAGGGGGTTTAAACCTGGTTTAAACCATAGATGTATTATAGATTTTTTTCAACTTTATATCAATATCATCTTAAAGGTTGTTCCATAGTCGTGGACCACAGTGTCCAACAGAATTGAGTGACTGAGTTTAAACTTTTGGATAATGAAATTTATTACTTGAGAGAGTGTTGTGGTAAACTGGTAATGACAATGAACATGCGAGAGATATTGCTGGGAATGATATTAGGAATAGTGCGAAACACTGAAACTGCTCTTTGAAATTTGTGTATATCACAAATGTTCAATGTTTTGAGACGAAAAAATAACGTATGTGAATGAGCAGCAGCTCTAAAAGACGAATTTGTTCAAATTATTAATGTTTTCTTTTGTAATTTATGCAAGGGTTCTAATTTCGTTGTTCCTGCATTCGCCCATATGATATTACAATATTGCAGATATGGCAAGGTGAGACAATTATATAGCATAAATGATTCTTTTTCAGGCAAAAATACAAGGAGCTTACATAAAATTCTAACATTTTTGATACTTTATTAAATATTGGATGAAAGATGGTCGTTAAAAGATAAAGTGCCCTTTAAAATTACAACGAAAAATTGTTGTAGAACAAAGAAAATATTTTTTTTTTCATATATATTTTCACTTCAGAAATATCACATTTTATAATGTTCTTTACTAAAGAACAATACATTTGTTTTATCGTGGTTATTATCAGTTCATTAGCATAAAACCAATTCATTACCTTATTTAATTCTTCATTTGTCTTTTTTACAAGCAAATCGAAATCAATACGAGAAGCAACTATATTTGTATCGTCCGCAAAGAGGACAAAATGATTTTTTTTTTTGGGGGGGGGAAAGATTTCATAAATCGTTCCTATAAATCAGGAACAGGAGAGGGCCCAGTGTGCAGCCATGTGGGACTCCATACTGGACCCTCTCATCATGTTCATGATGAGAAACAAAATTATTATAAACAGTATAATGAAAACGATCAGATAAATAATCCTGAAACCAATCAAGTGCAATGCCACATAATACCAAAGTAATTCTACAGTTTGGCCTACGCGCTATAAGTTAACGCATCCCTTTAAGGAGTATGTCGGTTTCACCCACTCCTTGTCGAATGAAAGCAAAATAGGTTGTTTTATCGACTGGATAGAAACAATCAAAAGAGTTGCTTTGGTATGATCATTCTCATTTAATGATAAATGTACATTTGGGCTCAAATTGATGTGCAAGATTACAGTGGGTAAAATGCCTCGTTCATGGACATAAAGCCAAGTTTGTTTGTTTTGTTTGTTTTTTATAAGGAATTCATGATCTCTCATTTGTGATTCAACTCCCTCTCAACAGCTTCTTAATAACTTTCTCAATCTGTATCCCTTTCACATGTTCACGCTGGTTAGATCCGGTACAACCCGAATCGCACTCAAGGAGGCACAGTGCTTGGTAAAAGTCAATGGAGTTAATAGATTTTCTTTTCATTTTGTGATTTGGAGACACATATGGGTGCAGAAAATAAATCTAAAAACTTTCCAGTAGAAGTTTTTCAGACCTGGAAAAGTTGTTATTGTACAAGGTTTTTTTGTTTATTCATGTTCTAGATGGGTACTGAGGTAAATTCAGCTTGATTGCCACCTTGGCAACCTTGAGCAATTTTTAAAATTAGCCTAATTAGCATAATAATCTAATTAGCATATATGTAGTTTATGATATGTTGCCAATCTTAACCCGGAAAGTCTGAAAACATAAATAATACAACTTTTCTGGGGTTTTTTCTATGACGAGGAATTCATTTATGACACCAGTTTTCATTTTAGAGTAATGCAATTGCCGTAGATAGCATAATTAGCGTAATGAGCTAATAATACAACTTTTCTATGGTTTTCTATGACGAGGAATTCATTTGTGACACCAGTTTTCATTTCAAAGTAATGCAATTGTCGTAAATAGCATAATTAGCATAATGAGCTAATTAGCATATGTGCAATATATAGACTTTTTTGTCATTGTTTATCCAGAAAGCCTGAAAACATAAATGATAAAACTTTTCTAGGGTTTTCTATGACGAGGAATTCATTTATGACACCAGTTTTTATTCTGAAGTAATGCAATTGTCGTAAATAGCATAGCTAGCACAATGAGCTAATTAGCATATATGTGCAACAGTGCTGTAGTGCCTTGATGCTCGGCATTGGCCTTAAGGCCCCTTAAGGCCTGTTTTAAGGCCTGTTTTTTCAATACCTTGGAATAAGATGCTTTGGCCTTCAGCATGCCTTGGCATTGGCCTTGAGGGTTCCAAGCCTTGATAATCTAATAAAAATCAAGACATTTTCAAGGCGTATGGAACTTTGCTATTTCTGAAAGTTAACTTTTTTGAAATATTTTGTTATTTTGTGCAGTAACATTATATCATGTAGCTTATACAAAATTTACATGTTAGGTAATCATAACAGATGTGGGAAATGAATTCTTGTTTTACAATTTTTTAGATTAATATGATAGAATTGTGATGATGATAACGATGACAATAATAGTAATAATTATGACAATGACAATAATAATTTATGATAATAATAATAATAATGATAATGATAATAATAATAATGATAATGATAATAATAATAATGATAATAATAATAACAATGATATTAATAATAATGATAATAGTAATGATGATGGTGATGGTAACAGTATAACTGTATAAGATACAGGAGCAGATTTGAATTAATGTAATTGCATTTCTTATCTTTTTGTGAACATTTTGTACGTTTGAACGAAGTATTTCCAAAATTTAGTAAATTTGGACAAAGGCATCTGTTATATTATTAATTCCATTGTCATATGCAAAAAATAATTTTAGGTATAGGCCTACACCTGCTTTTGTGCACTTTGTTTGGCAGGGGGCCACTTGAATGGGGAGCAACAAACATAATTTGAGAAAGAGGAAGGGTAGAAAAGGAAGAAAAAATCTACGATCATGTTGTGGATTATATACGCCCCAGTAAGCAGCGTAAATTGCTTTAGAAATTGGTCTTTTTTAGGGTATAAAATGCTATTGATTTTCTAAAGCTTAGTCGCTTTGCTCCCTCACATAACATTGCTTCAGGATCTTGTAATTTCACCCCCCCCCCCCCCAATATACATGTATTTATGATATACTTTATAGAAATGGCTCTTTAATCGGTTTAAAATCTCCCAAAAGAAAAAAGGAAATAATGTAATTCTCATTGCTTTGCTCCCTAATATACATGTAGGCCTTAAGTTTCATTTGCCTGTTTTTAAGTATTTTGCCCTGAATACAGGATAAAGCTGAAATAGCACTTGCAAAAGGTTGAAAGAAATCTTAACATTCGTTTGCCTTACAGAATTCCTCAACAAGAACTCTCCTGGGTTTTCATGAATTCACGCCCCATTTGACAAAACCGTTTTATCAATGTTCGCCAGTCGAACCTCTATAACGCTTGACTGCAGTGCTCCTTTGTAAATTTTCCTAGGTAAAGTGCAAATAAATTGCATTTTTGAGAATTGAAAATGCACAAAATCGACTCCTCGGTTGCCTTGCTCCCTCGATTGTAAAGTTAAATACATATATTTTTATTTTTCTAGTTTTTAGTTTTATTCTTATTTCATTTAAAAAAAAAATCTTTTCGGGGGAGGGGGAAATTCCATTGTTTGCTCTGAGCTCCATAATCCCAAGATACACCACTAGAGCAGTAGTCGCTATGCAACCTTGAATGAGACTTCACATTCACTATCTAGGCAAGAGGCCTAAATTTGTAATTTTGGCCTGGCAGAAAAATCAACTGGAGAAAAAGGGCATTATGAGTTTGAAAGCAGTGACATATCTCCTGTTAAATTTATAACAAAATACAGGTATACAGTGCCTTGCATGACTTATTAACAAAATGCAAGCTCCCAGTCAAGCTTTGTTTAAGAAAAAGTCCACAATTTAGGGAAGAGTAATATCCAAAAAAATTGAAGTCCCTCTTTATATTAGCTAGCTCATTTCACATGCTCACAAATATATGATTACTTATTACCAGTTAGTATGTCCAGGAAGATAACAATACATGTACAAAAATTAGGTCATGAAAATGGGGGAGGAGGGGGGGGGAAGAAAATTATATTTTTTCACCAAGTTTTTGTCGATGCCCCATTTTCTAAAAAAAATGTCTTTTTGCAATGACCCCCCCCCCCCCCTTGAAAAATGTTCAGCCACCCCCTGCTGTCATTTGGTTCTTGAAGGCAATGCCTACTTGTGTGTGTGTGTGTGTTCATTTATGACTCCAGTTTTTATTTCTAAGTAATGCAATTGTTGTAAATAGCATAATTAGCATATGTGCAATATGTAGACTTCTTTGTCATTGTTTATTTAGAAAGCCTGAAATTGGTGCGATGCAACATTTTAAAACACTTTTTAAAGACAACAAAATAGTTTATGAGGAGATATTCCATGTAGATGTAGTATAATAAGCCTAATTAACATCCAAGAATCCCAGAATTGTTTTGATTAACTAAATCAATATATGCAAATATGCAAATTTACTTATTATGTTTATTAGGCTAATTATACTACATCTACATGGAATATATTCTTATAAACTAATTTGTTGTCTTTAAAAAGTGTTTTAAAATGTTGCATGTTAGATAAACAATGACAAAGAAGTCTACATATTGCACATATGCTAATTAGCTCATTATGCTTATATGTTATTTACGACAATTGCATTACTTAAAAATAAAAACTGGTATCATAAATGAATTCGTCGTCATAGAAAACCCAAGAAAAGTTGTATTATTTATGTTTTCAGGCTGTCTGGATATTGACAAAGAAGTCCATATATTGCACATATGCTAATTAGCTAATTATGCTAATTATGCTCTTTCCACTAATTGCATTACTTGAAATTAAAAATTGGTGTCATAAATGAATTCCTTATCATGGAAAACCCTAGAAAAGTTGTATTGTTTATGTTGTCAGGCTTTCTAGATAAACAATGACAAAGATGTCCATATATTGGACATATGCTAATTAGGTCATTATGCTAATTATGCTATTAACGACAATTGCATTACTTTAAGATGAAAACTGGTGTCATAAATGAATTCCTCGTCATAGAAAACCATAGAAAAGTTGTTTTATTTATGGTTTCAGGCTTTCTAGATAAACAATGACAAAAAGTCCATATATTGCACATATGCTAATTAGCTCATTATGCTAATTATGCTATTTACGACAATTGCATTACTTGAAAATAAAAACTGTTTTCATAAATGAATTCCTCATCATGGAAAACCCAAGAAAAGTTGTATTATTTATGTCTGCAGGCTTTCTGGATAAATAATGACAAAGAAGTCCATATATTGCGCCTATGCTAATTAGCTAATTATGCTAATTATGTTATTTACAGTAATTGCACTTCTTGAAATTAAAAACTTGTATCATAAATGAATTCCTCATCATGGAAAACCCTAGAAAAGTTGTATTATTTACGTTTTCAGGCTTTCTGGATAAACAACGACAAAGAAGTCCTTATATTGCACATATGCTAATTAGTTAATTATGCTAATTATGCTTTTTACAGTAATTGCACTTCTTGAAATTAAAAACTTGTATCATAAATGAATTCCTCATCATGGAAAACCCTAGAAAAGTTGTATTATTTACGTTTTCAGGCTTTCTGGATAAACAACGACAAAGAAGTCCTTATATTGCACATATGCTAATTAGTTAATTATGCTAATTATGCTTTTTACGACAATTGCATTACTTAAAACTAAAAATTTGTGTCATAAATGAATTCCTTGTCATAGAAAAGCCTAAAAAAGTTGTATTATTTATGTTTTCAGGCTTTTTTGCTTTAGATGAGTAACATATTACATAGTGCAAATATGCTAATTAGACGATTATGCTAATTAGGCTAATTAAAAAAATTGCTCAAGGTTGCCAAGGTGGCAACCAAGCTGAATTTACTTCAATACCCATCTAGAACACAAATCAACAAAAAAACCTTGTAATTAACAACTTTTCCCGGTCATGTACATGGTATATGGTACCGTCTACTGGACTAAAGAACATGTTTTGGGTGGATTAAGCATTCACCCTTCACCGATAAATGCGTGTCAATTTTCGTCCTATTCGCTCAATTGTGAATATCTCAAAAACGATAATTGTTTCTAAACTTACGAATTACATATGAAAAGTTCAGTTCCAAACTATACTACATCTATTTTTTTTATTTTATTTTTTTAATTGAATTGACTTTTTGATTGATGTAGCATGTTTTGGAACCAAAGTTTTCACATCAGCTTCTCTTCATGTTGATAAACATTAATTTTCTTAAATTTTTTAAGCAACATTATATTTAAAGGGGAAACGATTTGTCAAGGCTGGCAGATAACCCCGTCTTATTGTTTTCTTTTTCTTTTCAAAACATTACTAAAGAAAACAGAAACTGAGACCACGTTAATGTAAAGTATGTCCAGGGGCGGCGCTACAGGGGGGGGGCAGAGGGGGCGACCGCCCCCCCCTATGATTTTTCAAGTAGTGAAAAAAGAAAAAAAAAGAAGAAAAGGAGGAAGAAAAGGGAAGAAAAGGGAAGAAAAGGGAAGAAAGAAGAAAGAGGAGTATTAAAAAGAGAGGTCTTAAACATATAACTCTATATTACCCCTGTTATTTAATGGAGAAAAAATATGACGTCATCTTTAGGTCGTCTTGCCCCTCCTATCAAAATACCCTGGCGCCGCCCCTGAGTATGTCCCAGAATAAATTACAATCGGCATTTGGGTATTGATTACGAAAGAAATCGTTTTACAATATGAAACTCATACTGGATTATCAAACTCTAACTAAATTTCTCTACCAGTCAGTGAAGAACCCGTCCGATTTGGTCTAGTAGTCACGAAGAAATAGGGATTTTTGTAAAGCGTGTCATGGGTCCATTTCTTCTATCTCTTGTCACTTGGATGTTCTTGGCATCCACACGAATGGAAATATTTTGTTCACAATAAATATGTAACATATTCGAATTCTTTCCATACCATTTTAACAAAGGTAAATAATCATGTAAATAATATCTTAATAAAAATATCAAGACAAGTCTTTTATTAACTCTCTCAGTCCCCCCCCCCCCCCCCCAGGTGCAAAAAAATGTGTAATAACACAATGGGGGTTTTTATGGCTTGGGACTAAGAGGGTTAAACATGTTCATAATTTTGTTTATTCATTCACTTTCAATTACAAATGACCAACATCATACCTGCCAACTATTCCTATTTTAGAGGAGTGATTCCTATTTTTCGCCTGCAAACTAATATGAGGAGCCCCAGATTCCTCTCTTTTCATGAAAACTTTTGTGTGATGTATTGGCTAATATTCCTTCGCAAGATTACTATTTTACCTATGGAAGGGTGGCAGGTATGAAACATGCTTGAAACTCTGGAAACTGCCTATCTTTTTACATTTATAATTTACTTCGTTTTGGAAAAAATCCAAATTCAGCGCTGTCGATTTCTAGCGATAAATGAATTCCTAAGCCGGGACTCAAAACTTTAGCAAACCCTAATGCAAAACCTGTACGTAACCTGAAACTTAATTATAACCCAATTCCATTTCATCTTTGATACACTGTAAAAAAATGTGACGTTTTTCCACATTTTTCTTTTACCGGAAATCAGCATACATTTACAATAAAATTTTGAAATTTACAATAAAATTATGTAAATATATGCTGATTTCCGGTCAACCAACAAACTTGCTGTTTTACAGGAAAAGACTGTAAAATTGAAATAACGGCAATAACTTGTAATTTCAAGGGCTAAAAACCTGTAGTTTTACAGTTATTTTTTTACAGTGTACATGTCAAATAAATCTTATATATAATCATATCTATTCTTTTTGGGCTGATCCACTTTCTTCGAGTGGCATCAGCTCAATACAGTGAACAATGGTCAGATACACCAAAACATCTGAGGGAGCCGGTAACCTTATGGAACAAAATACCTGGGACTTGTCCATTTATGCGTTTTGTAGGCCTATTGTTTGTTTTCATCACTGTACGACTTTGTGTTTTCGCGACCAAATGTAAAACTTTATCAATCTTGTACTGAGTGTGCTGTCCTGTGCAAATAATTTCATGTCAATAAATGAAATAAACAAATGAACTGACAAGAGCATGAAAGAGAAAAAGAAAGGTCAATTTTGATCGTCTATCAAACTTTTTGACGGGTGTCATGCCGTGTCCTACTTATACAGCACCTGCGCTCTCGATTAGGGTTTGGTTGCAAGAAAGGTAAATACACCCCCTCCTTTCAACCTACTTCGTGATGAACCTGTCCACAGGTAACCTCCAAATCGAAAGTTCATCAAAAAGCAATCTGTCATGCGTGTGAGAATTGTGGATTAAGGGCGCATCGTTGATAAGCTTGCACGATATTGTCACAATTATTGTGAATGCATGAATCGCATAATGTCGGATCACAGGCGTAGCCAGGATTTTTCAATAGGGGGGGGGGGGGCAGACGTGAAGGATCCAACCGCGTATACGTAGCCAGGATTTCATTTTAGGGGTGGCGGTTGTGAGCACGCGAAGCGTGCGAAACTGGTGATGAGCATGCGAAGCGAACTCCCCAGGGGGTGGGTGCAGGGAGGGGGAAGTTTCCCCCTCCCGCGCGAAGCTCGAAAGCTCTGACGTTTTATAGCAAATTTGAGAGAAAGATAACTGCTCGTAGCACCTTTTTTTTAGGCGGAAAGTTAGTTCGACGTCCGGACCGCTTTTCAGTTATTTGGACGCAATACTGCACTGTATCGGTGGGTGCAATTGGGGGGGGGGGGTTTCCCGCTTCCCGCTTCCCGCGCGTAGCGCGAAAGCTCTTACGTTTTATAGCAAATTTGAGAGAAAGATAACGGCTCGTAGCACCTTTTTATTTCGGCAGAAAGTTAGTTCGACGCCTGGGCTGCTTTTTGATTATTTGGACGCAATACTGCTCTGTATGTAACGGGTGGGTGCAAGGAGGGGGAGTTTCCCCATTCCCGCGCAAAGCGCGAAAACTTCGACGTTTTACCAAATTCTGAGAGAAAGATAACGGCTTGTAACGCCTTTTGAGGCTTTAATCTCTCACCTCCCCCCGCTTTTTCGCTCTCGCTCTCGCTTTTTTTTTTTTTTTTTTAGGGGCCGAATAGGGGGGGGGGGATGGCCCCCTGGCCCCCTGGCTACGTCTTTGTATCGGATTTGGGATATACAGAGATAAATAATGGATAATGGCCAGGTCACATCTATCCGATAGCGGTACCCGAAATATACTTTTGATTGAAGATAACACTTAATTACTGCTGTAGTATGACGAAATACCCATCAAAGTTTCTTGGAATATCAAGATAGGCAAAAAATAGACACCTAGTCATGGGCGTAATGGCACAATTTTGCCAGGGGCGGGGGCCGACCTTGCTTGCACGAATGTTAACTTTCCAGTTTCTCAAGTTCCGACACTTTATTTTAGTAAAAATGTAATTTTGTCATACACTAGATAAGATATAAAAAGGGAAGAAGAGACCAGAATATGAGGTGCCGGTTGTCCGCATACTGATATTTCAAAGTTCTCGGGGCCAGCAGCCACCCCCCCCCCCCCCAAGCCTCGTACGCATGTGCACCTATATTTACTTAGAAGAAAAAAATTAAACCTGTGTGAGATTTTGGTTATTTTTAAACCATGTGTCTCCACGAAACACCTAAATGTATCAAAACTGAAAAAAAAGAGGCAACCCCCCCCCCCCCAAAAAAAAAATGCTTTAAAAACAGTACACGATGATCTTTCGTTACATTAATATTTTTTAGATTTCCTTTAAAGATTAAAGAGGAGGTTCAATTCTGGGAAAGGTGACAACAATTTTTTATGAGCTTTCTAATTCTTTCGATATCTGTTTGGAAGATTATGATGAATGAAAGGTCCCCTAGAAAGGATAGCTCAGCAAATGCTTTCATATTCGAAATATGGCAAGAAAGAGCCGAAAATGTTTGGACCAAACATTCATGCCACATGTGTGTGTGTGTGTAATCCCATATATACATTTCTGTGTACAGTGCATATGACCTTCAGAATGAATAAGTCAATTTCGCATTATTTTGATGATTCCTAAACCTTACAGCATACATTGATTCTCATATACATAATCAACCTTTCTCAGTTGCTTCCAGTTTCTTTCACAATGCAATCACATGACCAGAACTCAACTTTATATTTAAGCACATTCACTTTTTACCTTTAATTTGGAAAAAAAATATATAGTATTATAGAACTCATTACTGAATAGGTGAGACAGAGCCTTCAAGGGGAAGTCCACCCTGATTACAAGTTGATTTTAAAAGAAGTAGAAAAAGCAAAGAAACATATCAGTGAAGGTTTGAGCAAAATACAAGAAATAAGAAAGTTATGCATATTTGAAGGTGTAATCAATCGAAAACAAATTGGCAACTCTGTGACTTATCTTGCGAGCTCTTCTCCCTTTTGCCCCGTACCTTAAAAAATCATTAATTTCCATTACTCTAAAGAAAATATTCATTCATACATGAACCTTAAATATAGTCACTGCTCTTATTGTTTTTTAACACAAAACATGTATTAAATAAATTTATTCCTTCGTCAAAATTTAAGAAAATGAAAATTTATAACATTTTCTGGACTGAGCAAATGGGAAAGCCGCTCGCAAGATACGTCACGTCACGGAGTTGCCAATTTGTGTTCGATTGATTACAACTTCAAAATTTCATAACTTTCTTATTTCTTATCATCGGATTTGGTTCAAACTTTCACTAATCCGTACCTCTCATTTTTCTGCTTTTATTCAAATCAACTAAATGCCAGGGTGGACTTTCCCTTTAAAGGGCAATCCAACCTTGGTAATAAGATGATTTGTATGAAAGCAGAAAAATAAGAAAAACTGGATGGTGAAAGTTTGAAAGAAATCGGGCAAGGACTAAGAAAGTTATGGATGATTGAAAAATGAGATCACTACATCTATGCGAATCTCAAATTGGCAATTTGGTCAGTCAATTGTGACATTTTTGTGGACAACTCTCCCATTTGTCATACACAAAAATATCATTAATTTACGGTTTTCTTTGAGGTGCTTTTACCCTCGGGGGAGTACTCAGAATATATTGGAGATAGCATATTGTTACAGGTCCTCATGAATGAAAAGATCCTACTGAGTAATGCATTTTGAAAAAAAGTGACATTTTAGTCATTTTGTGTGTTAGAGTGCATGGGGGAGTTGTCCACAGCTATATCACAATAACATTACCTATTCAGCCAATTTGAAATTCCCATATGCATAGTGATTACAACTTTCAAAAATTCATAACTTTCGTATTGCTTGTCCGATTTCGTTCAAACTTTCACCAATCTGCTTCTCTGATTTTTCCGCTTTCTTTCAAAGCAACTTGCTAGAAAGGTTGGATTTCCCTTTAAGGCTAGTTAGAGTGGCTGGGCAAATCAGCAGCAGCTGCTGTCAAACAGAATAGAGGATCAATGGATTTTTCTATGCTAAGCTTGAATTTCATCAGAATTACAATGCCTTTCCAAGCAATTTCTAAGGTGACTCTGGTGTAAACAGCCTATTTCTTGGAATTTTGTATAATATTTTTGTTGTTTTTTAATGCAAATAATAACCTCTTTTCCTAGAGGCAAAGTCGAAGATACTTTTAAAAATTGATTTGAACCACAAAACCCAATTAATAAATGAATGACATCAACGTTCACACATGCAAGGTACTAGAGTAAACAAAAAGGACATAGTTCAAATATATAAAATACATGATATCAATAATTTATTCAAATTCATCCAAGTTTCAGCAACTGTACATTTGTCTCAAAGCATGAAAATATGCATACACATAGCGTACATAAATCTGCATGCATGTAAACCGGTTTGGTTACTTATAGCATGATCATACTTCTAAACCATTTACTGTAACATGCGCATCTCCGACAATTAGTTTGATTCTTCTTTTTGACATACTGGAATCATGAGAAATGAATGAGACACATGTGTGAAGAGAACGGATGAGGAGGGGGAAGACGGAGAGGAAGGGGGAAGGGAGAAATAAAAAAAGGAGGAGAAAAAATGGATGGAGAGATAGCGGGAGAGACAGCAGGAGAGATAGAGCAAGGAAGGGATAAAAGACAGACATACATTTAATTGGATTGGAGAGGGGAATAACAAGATGAACACAGAGAGGGGAATAGAAAACGAAAGAGTGGGGAAAAATAATGAGAATAAAATGAAGTAGAGAGACAGAGAGAAAGGAAAATAGTCAATTAACGCAATAAAATCAATAGAGTTAATTATGAAAAAAAAGAAGCTATTCCAGAATTATGTGACAGCAAAAACAGGGATAAGGAAGTAAAATAAGAGAGGCAAACATGGAAGGCAAAGCTAAACAAAAAAAAAAAAAAAAAAAAAAAAAAGAGAGAGAGAGAGAACAAGGTGGAAGAAATAGAGAGAGGGATAGTAAGAGAGAAAGGAGAGGGAAAGAGAAGTGTGGGGCTAGAAAGTTCTCATTAACCTGTACATATGTCGACTGAAATCAATAAAATACATAAAATTAAAAAAAATAAAAATAATCTTAAGAAGAGGAGTATCACTTCGAAATGAACCCAAGTTAACTATCTCATAAAATAATACATTCTCTTTCCTAATTCACAGCCAATTTCAAAATCTTAGAAAAGAGCTTATATCAAGATAATATGTTATACTTAAAATATCAAATTGTACAATATAATACCCTCACGAGATTGGTGTGATTAATAAATCATACTAGCAGCTTTAACAAGCCTGATAAAGTAATAAAGATTATGATGACTCCCTCTCGCCCAAGCATTGCAGTACCTCAATCCAACTTTGAAGTTTAAAGGGATTGTCGAGTATTGGCTTAAGAAAAAAAAAATGTAAGCAAGTTTTCTGTTTATAGTTACCAAAGGAAGAAGAACATCTCACCTTGCAAAGAAAGCTAAAATAATTTACCGGTGGATAGATTTGGACGACGCGACTTGAATGCATGTTTGTTAAGTCCCACATGCCCCTTTGTGTGGGCAGTGCCTTTAACCCGTTGACTACTGAATTCTGTAACTCTCATATGTTTAATACAGGAGCCACTCGCTTCCCGTAGTCTACGGGTTAGGTCAAGAAAGTATAAGCAATTTGGTGGTGATTTTGAAGGTCATAGTAACTCATAATGGGCAATTACTCCAATTTCCGATGAAATAATCTTTCTTTTTTTTTTTTTTTTTTTTTTTGGAAAGAATTATATGCAGTTTTCTCCAAAGGGAATTCTATCACCGATCCCCAACATCACTTTAAACCAAGAAGCAGCATCCCAAGGAGATTCTATAAACCTTGCATGTAAACAAAACATTAAAAATGGAAATGTATAACTTAAAGTGGATAAAGCAATCCACTCTTTGCATGATGCCCCATGTCATGAAGCTACGTTATGCACACAAGGAATTAAAGAGAATGGAAAGTGATGGGGAACAACCCTAAAGGGGTATATATAAAGATACATTTTGTGAATTTTGTGAATTTTCTGATTACTGAATACACACCTACACCTATCTGCGGAGAGCCAGAAGGGCGTTAACTCAATCTCTTAACATGAACTTGACGCCCTTCTGAATCTCAGCAGGCGAAATCTAGGACGGGAGGAATTCCTTAATCTCTTTTGAAAGGAGATTTTGAAAATATCTTTTTCTTGTATTTATCGATGGCGGCAATACAAAAATCATGTACCATGTGACAGGTGGACCGCTGTTTAAGAACTTGGGATCAAACCTTCACTTTCAATAAAACTGCATTCTCAATTAATCCAGCACACTGACAAACGCAATGTTTCACTGTTGAGAGGAAGTCACCCTTTACAGAAAGTTGGCTTGGGCTTGGGTGGAAGAAGAAGAAGAATGAGAGAAACAGATAAATTAGTAAAATTTTGAGAAAAATCAGACAAAATAAGAAAGTTGAATAACCTTTGAAAGGCCATGTTACCGCAATCTCCTATTGGCAATGCAGTTATGATGATGTGTGTTATCACAAATTGAAAACACTCCAAATGGTTTTGTAATCAAATTATTCAACTTGTCCAGTTTTTTACTCGAAAAATAATTATTTCCGAGTTGATTCTTATTATTAATGTCAAAGTTCAATTCATCCTCTTTCATATGATACCAAATATGTAATGATATTTTCATGCATGAGTAAATTTGAAAGGTCTTAAGTGATGTCAAGAGCAGTTTGAGCGCAGAAGTCAAGCAAAGTGTAATTCCATTAGGTATAATGCAAAGAAACAAAATAAGTGATAAAGACTCTTAGCAAAGAAAAGTGATATTTCATGATGTATCCTTAATATATTTCAACATGTATGCAACCTTGAAAGAGATATGAGTCCAAAATCAGCCCCAATGTCCTTCAAAATTACACCTTGTCTGTCCAAACATGAGTGTGCTCAAGAAAGCAGAGATTCAATTAATGGCTAATCATTTCATAGATGAATAGATCCCGCTCTGGATTGCAAATCAATTTTTACATTACTGCTTTAAAATTGTTTTAGTTCAATGATCCCAGTCTCTATCATCACAAATTAGGTAGCATATGAAAGGGGATGAAATTCCTCTTTTCATGATGTATTACAATACATCAAGTTAATGTTTATTCGACAAAATGTTGCCGAAGAAATTTTGGTTTCCTTTTTTTAAGAAACACACTGGATAATGGAATAGGCATTTCTCATGCTGGATGGAATGTCAAAATATGTTACCTTCATGTATAATGAACCATTGACAAAAAATCTATTCCCTCATTTGACTAAGAAAAAGGCTCTCCTGAATTTTTTTTGTACACAACACGAAAGAGAGTTCTGCAATGTGTGACATCACACTTCACGACCGTATTGCCAATTAGAGAATCCTCTTATTATAAGTGATTCTCAACTTTCAAATATTCCAAAATATCTTATTCTTTGTTCAACTTAATTCTCAAACTACCACTGATCAGGTTTCTAAGACTTTCGTGTTTTGATATCAGGCCAAATTTCTACAAGGGATTGATGCACCTTTAAGCCAATTAAACTTCAACAGGTGCATTTCTAAGGATTTAAGTTCGACATAAAGTACTCAATAAGCCTAACAATACTTTATCTGGGGACGAATTCTCCATACTAAACTGAATCACTTTATCTTGCTTTCTGGTTTAAACCCAATTTCTTTCTTTTTTTCTTTTTTTTATCAATGACGCAACTGTTTGGATGCATTTTATCTTTTAAAGGCACAAAGTCGTCATTTTTCATATGCACTGCATCATAATCCGCTGACACCAGATTTTGGTTGCATTACCAATCAAACCAGGGAGATGAGTCTGACCATGGGGCTGTCCCACCATAAAATCAATTGTGCAGGGGAGATTTATGATCATGACATTTCCTTACACTGTAGTAGGAGGAGGGCACAATGCATTGCATAAGAAGTGCCTGTCATTAAAAGTGAAGTCCACTCTCGGTGACTGACAACACCCGTTATAAGGTAAACACCCGAATGGTGTAAAATTCCCCATGAGAACCCATGACTACGTGGCTTTAATAGAATTTTTCCAATTTACCACTTTATAAAACAAAACAAAACAGAAAAAGGTATGGATTATGGTGACACCCACTTCCCTAATCTGCAGGAGATCATACTACTGAATATCGTAAAAGATTACTTGATTAATTTTATTCATTGTGGGAAGTGCTTTTCTAATTGAAATTTCCCACCTTACCACTCTTTCCAGCAACTAATAAGGACACATGGTGATATCCCCATGACAAGATAGAGAATGTGTTTTTAAAAACTGAAAAATTCCTTGATTGTAGTTGAAAAACACCTGATAACATTTATACCCAACAATTCCACATTTTCCATTATATTTGCTGGATTGGAGGATATTATTCCTTCGTATTTTTTTGAACAGTACCATTATTGAATGCTGCACTAAATCTACATTTTGTCATAACTAGACATCAAAAATTAGATTTAAACAGAAAGTTGAATGCTGCAGGGCTCCCACAGAAATTCGAGAGCCAAATTCCATGACTTGCCATGACCAGCTAAGTACCAGTTTGGTATGGGTTGCGGCATTCAAGCATCGTACAAATACCGGTGATATTATTTCATGTTTGTGATGGAGGGCTGCCATAAATAGCCACATGGCCCACCACCTCGACCAATTTCCATGACTTTCCATGACTTTCCATGACTTTCCATGACTTAGGGAGATTTTTTTCCCCCCCCCCCCCCATTTTTTCTTGACCTTCCATGATTTTCCAGAAGAATTTATTTTCCCATGCCTTTCCAGGTATATCCACGACCGTGAGGGGACCCTGATACTGGTGAAAGTGAAACATGATTTGTAAGCTTCCTCAATCTCTGATTCCCATGTGTAATATTACGATAGTAGTAGCAATGTCACAGAAGAAGAATCCTCTTGAAATTCTTTGTATTTCAAATATGACCAGGAATACTTTGGAACATTGGACCGCATTTTGATGGCACAAGTTTGCAAGTAGGCCCACATACCCTAATCTATGTTTGGCAAGTGCTTTTCAGCCTTCGTGATTTTCAGCAAGACCAAATGTGACCATCCACGACAAAACGACCAATAAGTCGGAAATTTGGGGTTCTAATTTTAGCACAGTTTGAAAGCTTTAGATTCTAAGCTTTACAGTGATATACAGCTCGTCTTGTATGGACTAAGCAAAACTTTGTAAATTACTATGAGAATGCCAAGGTGTCACAAAGGCTTATGACCAAAACAATATAAAGAAAACGGGCTCTAAAGAAGAGTCACCATTTAAGAGCGCCTGATCTGTGTCCTATCGTTTGTCGCACAAAAGGTTGAGTCAAAACTCCCTATAGTATACACTGTGAAGTACTAACTAGATTGGGTTGAAACTTTTTACACCTTTAGAATAGATATATTTCTTTGTTTCTTTAGATTTTGAATACCATACAGTGAACAGTTTTTGAGCTACATGTATACCAGAAAAGCAATGTGAAGTATGATCCCAGCAAGCTGACACACAAAGTTTGAATGTCCAGGAAAAAATTGTCATTTTGAAAGAGAGTAAAAACATATTTCAACAGGGCATTTTACCCTGAAATTTTGTCAGATGGTAGATTAATAAATGAACTTTCAGAAAATACGAAAAAAACTTATATAAAAATTTCCATCCCAAACCACCTTTTTCAGCTGTTTACTCTAAAACTCCCATTGCGACTTATTGGTCGTTTTGTGGTGGAGGGTCACAAATGCACTTGACCTGATGATTCCAAAACCATTACTGCACAATCACTCCAATTTACTCCATAATGAACCATTCAGGAGAACTTCTGGACAGTTTCTAAATTGTTCCACAGTGACATAGTACATGTATAAGTAGTTTTCAATACCGTGTTTAATGCAGAGATTAATGAAACCCTTTGACCCTCATCCTCAGGTGTTCACCTTAATTTACTCATCATCCAAAAGATCAATATCAAGATCCATCTCTCATTCATTTTTACTCTGATAATTTGTTCAACATTTACTCTATCCAATAAAAATGACAACAGCGGTTCCATCAAAAGACTTCAGGTGTGGTATTCTGAAAATTGTTGTAACTTTTATTGTAACATTTGTTGTATCTTCTGGAGATAATACAGTGCTAATATTGTTCTAAGTTGGTATTCTGAAAATTGTTTTAGCGGGATATTATCTCTCTAAGGACCACCTTTATATTATCTTTGACACGCACATTATTTGACACTTTACCAATCAAGATGGATTTTATATAGGTAGGTCAACCAATAGGAGCACCCCTTAAGTCAAACATAAAGATGCGCTTTGCGCTTATATCAATTTCGGGCATAGTTATTAGATTATGCGTTTTATAATGTGCCATGCGCTATTGGACTGCAATGAATTAACAAAATGGTTCACCCTCTTCTGCTCGAACCATGTCAATATTGATGTAATATCATTGAATCCCACCTGTAATTTCTTCAAAATGTCTCCTGTGTGAGATCTTGAATCACACGCAGTCTCCATTATGCTATTCGAGCACGGACTCTCTGATTCTGAGCTAGAAAAATTACCGAAATCATGATGGAAGATAAGATACAACAAAAGATAAAATAATGTTCAGAATACCAATTGTCTCATGATATTGTCTACATCACGCATGTATAGGATCACGTGCAGAGTAAACAAAGATACAACAAAAGTTACAACAAAAGTTACAACAATTTTCAGAATACCAATTTTGTTATAATGGTGAAGATAAAACAATATTAGAGATTTAAAAAAATTCAGAATACCGCTCCCGGTTTTCAGTTCACGATTATCCATTTCTTCATGTTGATACAGAAGCAACCACGAGCTAAGGTACATGTACATATCATTCGTCCTTGTTTGAGTGGGGCAAAAATTAACAGTGTCATCCCAAATGAAATTAAATGAGTATTCCCCCCGGCAAATGTAAATATCTTGTTTAAAAACAGATATGACACAAAGATACCATCAAATATTTATCAACCCTCAAGGGTGGGTCAAAGGTTATCACTGACCACTGCTTTACATTCGTAAGCCTCACACACATGTATACTTTACACACACTACTTAAAATCTTATAATACTAGCAACGGAATAGCAGAAATAACAAAAATGTTGGTTCAACCTTTAACGAAACTTTGATGCATGATAGTTTTGCCCTTTTCATCAGTTACAGCAATATTTAATAAAAATCCATGACAACATAATTCCAGAGTGCTTTTCAGAGTCATAATTGGTACACGATATCACTTAAAATGGGATTTAAGAAAATGTTGCTAAAAACAGTTAAAAAAGGGTTGTCATTGCCTTGGATGTCCCACTACAATGTCACCGTGTCAGCTATGTGTAGAGTCTTGTGAAGTCTCGTAAGGCATAGCAGACGTTCTTCTCTTCCTCAGCACTGTACGACATCGGACGAGTAGGAGAAAGCAGAGAGAAGGAAGAGAAGTAAAACGATAATAATAATAACAATATAAAATATATTTAGGTAGCTTCGCCAAAACGCAATGGCGCATAAAAACGCAGGAAAAACTCAAAGAGAAAAATTGTTAGTTTTGTCTACAGGTGCAACTAAAATTACAATCAGACTTATCTGAATAAAAGCCTTCATATTATTTTGCTTAAAAGTGTTTAAAGAGTTGAATACTAATTCTACATCCTAATATTTTGGTTCTGCCTCTATAGAAGAAAATGTTGATTCTAAGTGATTTTGTCATGTGGGTCTTTCCTGCGTTTTTACGCACCATCACGTTTCGCTAAGCTACCTTAGGGGTGCTAAAAATAAAAAGTACCACTGATAGCACTTTCAAGAACACATATCTGAAAAGAAAACAGAAAAATTCTCCGACTAAAAAAGAAGTAAATTACATTAGATTACTTGGCGAAGAAGGACAATTAAATTAATATGAAGTTGAGTTCTTGACTTGCGATTACATTGTGAAAGAAACTGTCTCAAAACGATTGGGAAAGGTTGATCATGTCTACTGAAGAATTGGTGGTGGATACTGTAGGGTTTTTGAATCATCAAAATGATAAGAAATTGACCCAATCTCTGCTGAAAAGTGCATGCACCGTACACAGAAATGGGTATATAATATGGGACTGCACACACATGTGGCCTGAATGTTTGGCCTGAACATTCAGCTATTTCTTGTCATATTTCGAATATGAGGGCATTTGAAGAGTAATCCTTTTCAGGAACATTTCCTCTATGATGTTCTTCCAAACTGACAGAAAAGGAATGAGAAAACTCACAAGCCATTTTTCACCTTTCCCAGGACTCAACCTTCTCTTCAAAGGGTCTTTGGAAGGTGGCAAGACAGGTTATCTCTCATACACAGTGGGATGCTGTCCCATGTTTTTGATGCAGCCACCATAATACTTTTTTTCAGTTAACAAGTTTACTTGTGTCAGTTGTTGAGCAAAGATTGTGATGACTGATAGAATGTAAAATTATTAGTCCACGAGAGATAAATTACCTCCAATTGGTCCTATCCATCACTGGGTCTGACACTTACATAATCATTATGTATTCATTACATCTATGTGCTGTAGGGGATAAAAACGAACTTGCGGGAATCCTGTATCTTGAATTTGGCGGCATGTTTTTTTTTCACAAATGTCTCATAAATATATGATCTATGACTCAGTAGCTACTGGCGCATTAATCCTTTAAGTGCAGGTGGTCTGCAATTAAAGTTTCCACAATCTCGTTCATACATGGTGCAATAAACTTTGTCCCAGAAAAAAAACCCTAGTGGCAAATTAAAGGAGAATGAAACCCTGGGGAAATATCCATTTTAACCCTTTCAAGACAATTGACCACATTTTGTAGTTTGGCTCAATAACTTTTGATTCAGAGCTCTAAAAAATATACCAGATGCAGGAGTAGAAAAAGCAAAAATTTCTACCCACATTGTGTCCATTTTTGTTGCATGACCATATTGCGTTTGATGCCAGGAATTTTAAAAAGGAGAATAAGCTTCAAAATCCTTAAATTGGCAACACATTCAGAGGTTCAAAATCACTATTTTTTATCAAAATTGGCAATTTTTTCAACTTTTCGACTAAGTTTCTAATGATGTATATTGTTTTCAAAGACATTGCATTTTGTTAGAACCATGTAGCACTAAAAGAAAAATATTATTGTTGCCAATTTGAAGAACAAAATGTGATCAATTTAGCCCTTAAATAATTCTTGTCCTAAAAGGGTTAATGAAAAGAGATGATTGAGAGAAGGAATTTTTAAAAAGTTCCATCAAAATCAGTTACGAAATGAAAAAGTTATGAAAGTTTGAAAAGTCTCGATTTACTTTCTATGGCTGTCCTCAAATTGGCAATGTTGCTTCAAAATGGCAGGTTTAGTAGTACAACTCTCAATATGTTTTGTACACAAAATTTCATATTTTCTCCATTATCTCTATATATAGATGCTGCTTGTCTTTTTGTGAACTCAACATGTTGTGTCAAATACATATTCCAACGACATATCTTGAACTAAGAAGGAGACAAGCTGCACCTTGAGAGATAATGGGAAAAATATGAAGCTTTGGGTACAGAGTTGTACTACTAAACCTGTCACTTTGAAGCAACATTGCGAATTTGAGGATCGCCATAGAAAGTAAAGTGAGACTTTTCAAACTTTCATAACTTTCTCATTTCGTAACCGATTTTGATGGAACTTTTTTCAAAGTGCTTCTCTCTATCCCCTCTTTTAATCAAAATTGATTTTTCCCCAAGGTTTCATTCTCCTTTAAGGTGCTCCGGCATATGCTGCAGCGACAACTGCCCCAGGTTTTATAACTATAGGTTTAGGGTTAGAGTTGCAATTGGGTTTTAGGTCAGGTTTAAGGTTAGGGTTAGGTATAAGGTTTGCTCTAGAGTTGAATGTTAAGAATTCAGTTAGTGTCAGATAGTGAACGCGGAGCAGTTGTTGCCGGACCATGTGTCCTGCAATCAAAATTAAAACCATTTTACAAGTGGGGCTGAAAGAAAGTAGCTGCATTTTTGGATGCGAACAAGTCATGCGTGAACAAGCCATATGTGAACGAGTCTCAAAGGGCAATCCTACCTTAGTAATAAGATGATTTGTGTGAAAGCAGAAAAATAAGAAAAACAGGATGGTGAAAGTTTGAAAGAAATTGGACAAGGAATAAGAAAGTTATGGATGTTTGAAAAATGAGATCACTACATCTATGCGAATCTCATATTGGCAATTTGGTGAGTCGATTGTGACATTTTTGTGGACAACTCTCCCATTTGTCGTACACAAAAATATTATTAATTTGCGGCTTTCTTCGAGGCGCTTTTACACTCGGGGCAGTAATCAAATATATTGGAGATAGCATATTTGTATAGGTCCTCATGAAAGAAAAAGATCCTACTGAGTAATACATTTTGAAAAAAGTGACATTTTAGTCATTTTGTGTGTTGGAGCGAATGGGGGAGTTGTCCACAGCTACATCACAGTGACATTACCTATTTGGCCAATTTGAAATGCCCATATGTATAGTGATTACAACTTTCAAAAATTCATAACTTTCTTATTGCTTGTCCGATTTCGTTCAAACTTTCACCAATCTGCTTCTCTGATTTTTCCTCTTTCTTTCAAAGCAACTTGCTATTAAGATTGGATTTCCCTTTAAGAATGTGTTTTTGTAACCATCTCGGCCGTGTATTGGTAAAAGGGCGTATCTCTGCCTTACTACGATAACTAAAAGGTTGAGAAAATCAGCCTTGAAGTTTTGGTGTTTTCCTTGACTGTAGAAGTCATTAAACTTTAGGTTGGCAGTCAGTTTTCTTCTAGAATGTTCTGTACATTTCAAATTTTATTATCTCATAATTTTCTTGTCTCAAGCTTCCCAAAATCTTTTTAAATTAATGGTTTTAATCACATGCACACCTTTTTGCTGAGTCATATTTGCAGGTACTGCCACCCATTTTATTCGGCAGAAGGGCATATCTGCAGATATACCTTGAAAACTATTGCACTTTCCTACTGATTGATTTGGCAGAAGGGCGTATCTGCAGATACGCCCTTCTGCCAAATTAATACATCTTTCAGCCCAAATAATCACAAGAACAATGGAATCGATTGATTTGCCAGTAGGGTGTATCTGTAGATAAGCCTTTCTGCTTACAAAATCACACTAGAACATTGCTCACGTCATTTTTCAGCCCAAATAATAACAAGAAAAATGGAATTGATTAATGTGTTAGTAGAGTGTATCTGTCTGATAAGCCTTTCTGCTTACACATTCACACTAGAACATTGCTCACGTCATCTTTCAGCCCAAATAATCACAAGAACAATGGAATCAATTGATTTGCCAGTAGGGTGTATCTGTAGATAAGCCTTTCTGCTTACAAAATCACACTAGAACATTGCTCACGTCATTTTTCAGCCCAAATAATAACAAGAAAAATGGAATCGATTAATGTGTCAGTAGAGTGTATCTGTCTGATAAGCCTTTCTGCTTACACAATCACACTAGAACATTGCCCATGTAATCACTGCTCATGATTATGTGAGCAATGTTCTAGTGCGATTGTTTACGCAGAAAGGCTTATCTACAGATACACCCTTCTGGCAAATTAATCGATTCCATTGTTCTTGTGATTATTTGGGCTGAAAGATGTATTCTGCAGATCCTTCAAAAAGATCATTTGCTGGGGGGGAGGGGGGGGGGGCATTATTGGCAGATGGGGTCTTCTTGCTATTCATAAGGAACGCTTTTCATAAGGACCCCAGCTGCAGATTGACTGCTGTACTTCAAATGGAAACAACTTACTATATTGTGAATAATTTGGCAAAATCTGCCAAATTATTCTCCTCCCAAAAAACTTAGCAGGAGAATAATTTGGCAAAAGGGTGTTATCTAGAGATGCACACTTTTGCCAAATTTTCAAACACTCTACCCTTCTACTGAATAATTTGGCAAAAGGGTGTATCTTGAGATACGCCCTTCTGCCCAGTTTTCAAGCACTCTACCCGTGTATTGATTAAATTGGCAAACGAGATACGCCCTTCTGCCCAGGTTTCAAGCACTCTGTGTATTAATTAAATTGGCAAAAAGGGGGTATCTAGAGATACGCCCTTCTGCCAAATCTTTAAACACTCTTTCTGTGTAAATTCAGGGGTGTATCAACAGATACACATTTTTGCCACATCAAGAGGAAGAAAATTGCTAAAAACTTGTAAAAAGGTAGGAAATAGCCCCAAATATCCTGAAAACAAAAGCTCAATGAATTATGAGAACTGGCTAAATGAAAATTTCGGCTTTGAAAACCTACCAAATGAAAAAAAAAAAAACTTGATATTTTTCACAATTATACCGTTTTACCAAAACACGGCCGATCTGCTTTACACCTGAGCTCAATATGAGGTTTCATCATCCTCATTTGAAATATTGGTGCACCTCCTCCGTCATAAAATCGTTCGTTATTTTTTTCATCAAAGGAATTTTAAGAATGCATGGAAATTATCTCACTGAGCATAGCAGACACATGACCCAGCTATCAACGGCTGGAGGTGTCGCTGTATAGTGGTTCATTCACTTGACTCTCAATCCAAGGGTTGAGGGTTTGAATCTCAGCCCGGCACTAGCATCTTTTGGCAAGACATTAATCCACATTTGCCACTCTCCACCCAGGTGTGAAATGGGTACCTGGCAGGATTTATCCTTGAAATGCACTGTGCGCTGATTACGGCTGCCGGAGCTAAAGCCAGGGTAATAATATCCAAACCCTTTGGAAGCGCATAGGGACGTTATATCATAATGTGATATGCGCTATACAAGAACATTTTATTATTATTATTATTATTATTATCAGGGGTTAATGTCCGCAACTTTTCTCCGTTACAAAATTGCACAAACTACAGTAGGTCATAATGCACAGACAAACGTTCAATTTCGGACAGTAACTGAATTCTGATCTTCAACCCTGTACCCAACTCTATACCAAACCCTAACCCTAACCCTAAACCAAGATCTACCCTATAAAAAAAAAATAAAAAACAATTCGAGGGATAGACAATCATAGCTGTAAGATATTCACCGATGGCGGCACTGTATTACTTTTGCTGTGACGCCTGCATTACTTCTGGTACAAGTGTGTGCTTTGAATTTCTCTACAGACCAGCTGCAGCGTCCTGGTCAAGAACAGGTCTAAAACGCTATAGAAAAGTGACTTAAACATTGATTTAAATCATACAAGCGTTCTTGTAGGTATGGGGTTCAATTGGAAAGCAACGATGTGCTGGTCGAAGGAAAATAAGGGAAGGACTGCAACATGTCCTACATATGTAGGCGCGGCTGTCAAGGCAAGAATAACAAGCTCCGCTCTTCATTTACCGTTGCATATTTAATACGCCTCTATGACAGATGAAATGATGAACCAACATCGGCAAAACTTGAACTTGAAACAGAACTCAACTTTATCTTTAAGGTTATAATAACTGATTGCAAATTTTCAAAGAGATTTTTTTTTTTTCAAAATAGCCAAGGACACCTTGGCACATCTAATCATGCCACATTATGAAATGGAAGCAGTTTAATACCCAATTCCATTTATCAACTTATTCATTTTCATGTCTTTACAAATGCCTGAAAGGCACTGCTCACATGAAAACAAATACTGGTACCTGGTTACAAGACAAACCCTGGAGCTCATATTAATGAATTCATTTTCATCATTGTTTCTTGGGATCAAATTATGAAAAGAAAAGATTGTTTATCCAGTTGATGACCGTTCGTTTCAATTTCATTTCACATGCATTTCCAATGGGTGTAATTATCCCAAGTTATGTCAATCAAGTGTTGAATATACTGATGAAGCCACCCTGGTAAAATAAGACTAAATAAATAAACAAAACTCATCATCCACATATTGCAAAGGGGAAGGCCAAACCTTTCCTAAATTTTGCCTATTTATTGGCATGCACACAAGCTTTCTTAAAGACAGTACCCACACATATCACAAATAGCAAGTCCCAATTATTGTTGTTTTGATTCTTATATGCAAGCTATGGTATCTGTTAACCCTTACTGTACTAGCAGGGGGGGCCCTGGGAGGCCCCAACCCTTGACAAATTTCGCCCCACATTTCGAACCGCTGCATTTCACACCACGCAACTTTCTGACTTTTTTCTTTCAAGTCTTGCACAACTTTTGACACCAAGTTTACAAAAATTGGTCTTGCCGTTACCGATTCATGTGACCTTTTATGACGTCATGTCAGCAGGAAAATTGAGGATTTCTGAATTTTGTGTACAAAACGAATGGCAAACTGCATTTCATCACGTTCCTCCTTTTTCACCTATAATTTCTTCTTTAAGCTGTAATTATCACTTATTCTAACTGAATATTGGTTCATATAATACTTTATATACCTTACTTTAAGAATCTTTCCTAATCCTGTCATCTGATTGGTTGAAAGTGAAGTTGTGTTTTTAACTATGACAGCAAAAATAAACTATGACCACGGGCATAGTTAAATTCTGCTGCGATCCCCATTGTTTTACGTGTAAAATATTACTTTGTGCGAGAGAAGATAAAATTCTGTTCTACTGGAGCACAGTTTGATGATTTTTAAATGGGAAGACCCCATGATTGGTAAGTCGCGCATGTATTCTTTGACTCTTATCTTTGTTCGGTATATAAAAGATATATTGACTGCTTTAATATTCGAGGCATAGTTGTTTCTAGAGGCTCTCGGGAACCTTACATCCTGCTGTGACCCCTCGGCGCACCTGAGGGTCATAGCAGGATGTAAGGTCACCTTGAGTCTGTAGAAACAACTATGCCTCTCGTAGCAGTCAATATATCTATACTGAAACAGCATAATAAAGAAGTTAAAGTTGAAAAACAGAGAAATAAATATTAAGAAATTCGTAAAACAAAATACATAAGAATTAAAATCACTATCAATTTTTTTTAAATGTAATAATGTTTTTAAGGTTTAGAAAGAACTTCTTGCATTAAAATTTTAACTCCAAGGCCTTTTTTATACTTGATTATCAATAGAAATGTATATTTATGCATGCAGTTTGCATAAATTATATAAAATGAAACAAATAAAGATTTACATATTAATAACATATTTGTGTTCTTTACGCGAGTTCTTGAGGTCCGTGCAAAATTTTGCAGCGATCGGTCATGTCGTGGCCGAGATCAGAAAGGGACCCCAGTCAGAGAGGAGCTTGAAATAGCCCAGTACAGTAAGGGTTAAGTCCACAGCACACTAGACGATTGACTGGGATCCGATTTTGGAAAAAAATTTGCAATAGCATTTAAAATGGGTATTTTAACAAATAAAATCTGCATTATACAGGTTCTGAACAAATATCTGAATACTAAAAATGGGATTTTCATGCATTTTACTCTCCTGTCTTTACAAACTCCAGAAACTTAGAAATCAAGACATTTTAAAGCCTAGATTCTTTGTTTTATAGGGTTCCTCCATCTCAAAGAAGATAGAACCAAACAAGTTTGTAGGATATGCCGACTATCCCCCTCATTCCATGAGGGCAGCAGACTAAAACGTGGAGTAGTGCAGACTCATTACACCTGGCGAGAAACTGTTTCTACTAGTAGGACAGTCAAGAGCAGCACTCAGAATGCATAGGGGTGGGGGGGGGGGGGGGGGGGGGGGGGGGTGGGGGCAAGTTTGCCCCCACAGTAACTGTTGCCCTGAAGTACAGGCAACTGGTATTGACCCTTTCAGGACAGGAATTATTTAAGGGTTAAATTGATCACATTTCGTTCTTCAAATTGGCAACAATAATATATTTCTTTTAGTGCTACATGGTTTTAATAAGGTGTAATATCTTTGAAGATAATATACATGGTCAGGAATTCTGTTGAAAAGTTGAAAAAATTGCCAATTCTAATAAAACAAAGATTCCTAACCTCTCATTATGTTGCCACTTTAAGGATTATAAATCTTATTCTCTTTTTAAAAATTCCTGGCATCAAACGCAATATGGTCAGGCAACAAAAAAAAATGTGGTCCATTGTCGCGAAATGGTTAATGCTCATTCATAAATGCCGCGGTAAACTGCTGTGTTTTGAGGTTTGTTAATCGTGTAAATGAACAGCAGGAGGGGATGAAACACAGTTGAAAGCATATATTACTCACTTATCTCAGTCGTTTAACATATGCAAATGTGAAGCACATTACACTTGAAAAAAAAAAAACCCTGTAGTAAACCGTGGTGGTTTACAAAGCCACACGTGAACAAGGCCTTCCACCTTGAATTCATGAATTTTTTTCCATCCAATTTGGACGGAATCCAGCTTGGCTTAAAAGTAGTGCTTGGAAATTAATTTCCACTATCTTGCCCCCAGCACAAGTACTTTGTCCTTCAAGGAAGCAATATTACGAAGTCCCACCGATTGGGTATAAAGTGAGATAGGCCCTTGCTTCTTTATAGCACAACATAGGTGAAATAAACATCAGTGTGAACTCACCTGCAAAGACTTTTGTGGAAATCACTAAGCTGCTTAGGGGTAGCTGTAACCCGCCCTGCTGTCTCAGTTGGAAGGGCTTGTAAGGCTGCTTCAAGCCACTTTGATAAGCTCTATGAATAAACAATACACAAGATAAGCAAAATTAGAAAATGCCTGAGAGCAAGTCATACGTTGAAGGGCGAGTCCGGTCCCAGAAAAATGTTTTTTAATACAAGTAGAAAAGTCAAGCAAACGGATCAAGAAATGTTTGAGGAAGATTGGACAACTAATAAGAAAGGTATGAATTTTAAGTAACAAGAAAAGCTACAAAAATCAGTAGACAAATTGGTAACTTGCTTATGAATTTGTGATGTCATTCCCTCACTATTCATCAATTGCTATGTATATTTTGGATAATTTTAGTCCAGAGTCTTTAAAGGGAAATCCAACCTTAATAGCAAGTTGCTTTGAAAGAAAGAGGAAAAATCAGAGAAGCAGACTGGTGAAAGTTAGAACGAAATTGGACAAACAATAAGAAAGTTATGAATTTTTGAAAGTTGTAATCACTATACATATGGGAATTTCAAATTGGCCGAATAGGTAATGTCACCGAGATGTACCTGTGGACAACTCCCCCATTTGCCCCAACACACAAAATGACTAAAATGTCACTTTTTTTCAAAATGTATTACTCAGTAGGATCTTTTTCTTTCATGAGGACCTATAACAATATGCCATCTCCAATATATTTTGAGTACTGCCCCAAGGGTAAAAGCGCCTCAGAAAGAAAACCGCAAATTAATGATATTTTTGTGTACGACAAATGGGAGAGAGTTGTCCACAAAAATGTCACAATCGAATCACCGAATTGCCAATTTGAGATTTGCACAGATGTAGTGATCTCATTTTTCAAACATCCATAACTTTCTTATTCCTTGTCCAATTTCTTTCAAACTTTCGACATCCTGTGTTTCTTGTTTTTCTGCTTTCACACAAATCATCTCATTACCAAGGTTGGATTGCCCTTCAAAGTGATGTCACTGACACGTTTTTTTCATCTTTTCATTTGCGATTTGAGCAAGCATCAGTACCTCTCTATCATACTGTAGCAGGTGGAAGATGACTTCTCCATGGTCGGGCATACGGTAGGGAGGAAGGTAGAAGGTGCAGGCTTCTATGATAGCTTTCATCAGGGGTTTGCCGTACTCCTGAAGAATGCCGTTCACAGCAGCTTTCCTCCGCTCAAAGTCTTCGGCTTCCTGCATTGGACAACAAGCATGCAGTTACTCATCAAGGTCAGAACTGCTCGAGGCAAAATAAATCGGCTTTTCTCATTGAAAGATGATGTCGAGCACTGGGAGGGAATTTGCATCGGGAAAGAAACAAGAATTGGGAAGAGTATCGTGTATTTGATCAAACTGTCTAAATCTGACTGAAAATCACCCAGAAAACAAACCACTAAACACAGAGTTAGGTACATGGGACTGCATAAACATGTGGCATCAAAGAGTGGTCCCAAGTTCAAAACTGTCACTAGTCCTATTCAAATCATCAGAGCATCTTAAGAGCAATCCTTTTCATGTGACACTGCTATCATGATATTCTTCCACAGGAATAAAGAGGAAGAGAACTCACAAAAAAATTAACAAAAGTTGGCTTTTAAACGACCCACCAGTATCTCTTAGAATCCCAACTTTATGAATTGGTAAGTTTGCCTGGCAAAGAGGATAAATATATGATGCTCTTACCCATCTTTCAGATGCACACTTGATGGTCTCTGTGAAGAATTTCATGACGGAAGCGTTGGCCTCTCTGTGGTCTAGAGTGATTGCTGCGATGGCACATTCTAGGATTGATTGCATAGCAGGTGACTGAAGAATTGCAAGGGGGCATCGTTGGAGTAACCTGCAAAGAAGTGTATGAGTGGGACTAATATTTAAAAAAAAAAACACCAGAAATGTCTATGAATGGGACTATGATTTTTTTTTTAAAATATGCCTTAAATGAAGTGAGACTAGGACTCAATAAAAAAAAAAGGAGACACAGGCTGGGGTAATTTGCCTCCTCCAACCTTAACAAAAAAACCTGTTAATAATAAAATGAGATGCAAAATATGCTTACACAACTGAAAACATACCTGCCAACATTTGAAAATAAAAAATCTTACTCTCATGTGCGCAAAGTGTACATCACGAGCGCGGAGCGCGAAGTCCCCGGTGGCCGGGGTCCAGCTCTATAATGCTTTCTGGTGCTATTAGGCTTAGCCTTATTTTTTGACATATAACCTCACTGAATGAGTCATATTTTAATGATAAAGATCATGAATATTTTGGCTTAAGGAGCTTCTTTTCATTGCATCTAACATTTATAAAGACTGGTATGTGTGTGTGTGTGTATAGTCACAAAGTCAAACTTCCCTGAAACTGATAAAGAAAAATGCTTCTTTTTGAAATTCCATGACATTTAAGAAATATCCTGACCATATGCAGTCAATCATAGATAAATGAAAAAAACCCTACGATGAAGCTAATGAGTTACAAAAAAAAATTTTTTTAAATGCTTGGTCATGAAGAACTTTTTTAAGTTTGCATTGAGTGAACGCGCTACACTACCAGTAATCAAGAAAAGCTAGGCCGCTAGGGCTGGGGAAGAAGTCCGCCTGCTCCTGCTGGAATTTACTTTCCAGCAGGTTTTCTTGCTCACTGTTTTACATCAATCAGACAATAAAATAATAATTCTACATCACCTGGATCATGGAAAATGACGATTAAACTCAATTTGGACCCATTTCTAAAAGCTACAACTACTTCTTGAAGGCCGAAAACCAGAACTCGGGTTTGTGATTTCTGATCGCGCGATCGATCTAACAACATGTAGCAGACAGCTTATGTATGCATGATATGCATACTGCATTGCACTGTACTGTGCCAGCGCAAAGAGGGTACATTGACAAGATAATGCACTTGAACAGTCCCTATGTAGTATAACACACACACATGTGAATGCATATACGATACATACAATTTTTTTTTTTTCCTTCCGAACGTAAAAATCGTACTGGTACGATTTTTCACCCTTTTTTGAGGGAAAAATCGGAACGAATACGACAAAATCGGACTGGTTGGCAGGTATGTGAAAATGAAATGCGAAATTGGACCCAGCATGCCAAAAAGGAGCCAGATATTTTCTAGTTTAGGTATGTTTTTGGATAGAGTAGATTCTTAGCTTTAAAAAAGATGTATAACTCATCAAAATGGGATCTTCCTAACCTACTGAAAAAAAAGAGAAGAAATGTGCAGTCCCATTGAGTTTTATTCGAGTTGCGAGTCTGTTAAAGCACTCTTTGAGTCATGAGCTATTGTGCAAAGGGACAAAAGGAAGGATCAGAAGATAATATAAATCTCTGTGAATAGATTATCAGATTGTCCTTAAAAACTTGGAAAACTAATTAGGCACATCCTGTTCATTATTATGCCGAAGTATCAATGCAACACCTTACTCTATTTCAAAGCTAAGGGAGATAAAAAAAGAGACCAGTAGCCAGGGTCGTAAAGAAATTAAAACACTGGAGTTCTAGGAGTTCCACTATGGGATGGACGTGTGCACTCTACAAGAAGCCTCTATTATCATTGTTATCCTACCTTGTGCATAACCTGAAGAAGTCATCCACGGTGTCCGGGTGATTCCTCAGTCCCATGGGCTCCTGGAGGAGAGTGTAGGTTGGTCCCATGAAGGCCTAGATCCATATCAAAACAATGCAATGATCAACTTGGAACAGGAATTAATATTTGAAGGAGTGTCCAATTTCCTCCCATCCCAACAAAGGCATACACTGTACTCTCAAAAAAAAACCTAGCCTTAGGAGGGTTCAACATATTCAGACTCAAATACTTCAGAGTCCAATATATTGGCTATGCAAATTTTGAGCTAGATCAAATACCATTTTTGAAGTACATCCTCATAATTCATACGATGCAGGTGCTTGTTTCTACACAAGTGGAGATCTTGACAGTAGATAACACACTTGGTTCTAATACCCAGCATGATGGAACTACAGAAAACAGAAAATCCCAAGTGCAATTTCTACCCAACAAAGGCACCCAAGGGTAATGACAAGGGTAATATATATGTCAGTGCAAACTTTCAACCTCGAAAATTGTTCTTGTTCTCCCACACCACCTCCCTGGGGAGCATTTCATGAAGAGTATTGTCAGGATTTTCACTCACAAAGTTGCTCTCAGCCAATCAGATGCATGGATTTCAGTAGCTTATAATAGTTGTCAGTGAAAATCACTGACATGACTCTTCATGAAACGCTCCCCTGGGATGCCATAAGGCCATATATCACTCAGTTTGGAGAAATAAATATGTCATTGTATACTTTCAAACTGGAAAATTGCTTTGGTACCCTCAAATCACCCTCCTGGGATTCCTCGATGCCATATTTCTTTTGGACCATGTGTACACAATTTTCGGCCAGAAGCCTGTATACAGGTGGTCACTCTTCAAAGCAATTATGACAGTATTACAGTCAAACCTGCTTTAGCGATCACCCTTATAGAAAGACCACCTGTCTATAAAGACCATAATTTTAGTTCTCCTTGAACAGTGTGTCTCATAGGAACATGTATTAAAGGAACCTGTTCATAAAGACCATCTGCTCATATAGACCTCCTTTTTTGTGTCTCCCTTGACTGGTTTTTATGTACAGGTTTCGCTGTACTTATTCTCACCTGAAGCATGTCTATCAATCCAGGAACACAGCCCGGTTCTTGCCCGTACTCATCCACTAATATACTCCCTAGATACAGGTAGCAGGAGTGCATATTACTCTGGTAGAAGCCAACCATCTAGAGGCAAAGAAAAAAAGCATCATTAGCATAGTAAAACCTGCTTTAGCGACAATCTGTATAGAAGAACCGCCTGTCTATAAAGACCACAAATTTTGTTTCCCTTGAACAGTGTTTCTCATTGAAAAGTGTATTAAAGGAACCTGTCCATAAAGACCACCTGCTCATAAAGACCGCTTTCCTTGTCTCCCTGGGGAGCGTTTCATCAAGTGTCTTGTCAGTGATTTTTACCGACAAATTTGCTCTCAGCCAATCAGATGCAAAGATTTCAGTAGCTTATAAAAGTTATTACAACTTGTCATTGATGACAAGTTTTATGAAACAGGGCCCTGGAGTGATCTTTATAGACAGGTTACACTGTATTTGTAAAGCTTCGTTCACATATGAAACAGTTAACCACAATCCTTTATTTCTCTTTCTTTTTTTTCCAAATGTCATAAGCGTAAAGCGTTTCACATTTCTGTAGCTTACAACACATTGATATCATGAGTACGAGTAGGATACTTGTTGCAAGCAGCTACTTCTTTTCATCCACATTTTCCATTCAATTACACTTTTAAAAAAAAGCTACGGTTTCCCGTGCCATGTGGGAACAAGCATTATGGGTTCCTCAATCCCAATATATAATCGTGTACTCCCTAGATATAAGTAGAAAACTAGAATTCTCACGAGTGTGTAACACCCTTTGTATTAATACAAAGCGTGGAGGATTTCAGAAAAATTACCGAGGGCAATACGTAAGTGAATGCATACTTTCTACCTACAAAAATTGCTTTGATCCTCCAAAGTCAACCCCTTGGATACTTGCAAGACCATACTGAACTTGGACTCTGGGTACAATGCTTAACGTAACTGGAAATGGCTGGTTCCTGTATTAAGTCTTTGGGAACATAATAATTTAGTAGTCAAATTTAGTAGTATACCTGCTGAGAAAGCTGAGCAGCAGAAGTGGACACCACTCAAAAAAAAACCAAAAAAAACAAAAACAAAACCTTAAGACAAAAAACAAAAAGAATCATTTTATAACTTGTACTAGTAAAGAAAGAGTTTGTACGACTTTGGGAAAGGCACACCATCTGATTAAGCACGAAGAACATTTTTTTTTGTTTTTGTAATGAGGTATTTGCAGCATCACTGATCTCCATAGACCTTTGACCTACATGTATGAATTCTGACCTAAAGTTACACATAACCTTCAGTATTCAATAACTCTTGTCCAAGTTAAATGGAATCTGGAGATAATCTTTTGAAATGAGAGAAATGTCAACATTTTAAACTAATTGTTGACACCGTCATCGGAAAAAGGGCACCTTTGCTCAACCAGATGTTCCGTACATCCAGTGGGGAGTGAGACAAGGGGGGGGGGGACCTTTTCCCCTGCTTCCCTTCTCTTTCTAAGACTGCTTCTCAAAGTTTCTCAAACTCTTCAGGAAGCTGCTCCAAAACTTTGCTGAAAAAAAAATTCTCCTTTCAAAAGATTTCCTTTTGTTCTTTTTACTAACGCTTTCCAAAGTGGGCGGCTAACAAACTTTTTTCAAAGGTTACTAACCCCATGCCCTCATCACCACAAGCTCTTACACACGCGATAACGAAGTTTGACAACTGGATCTAAGACTGATACGATAATCTTTGGTGGCAGATACAGAGGTACAGTTTGTCAGCGAAATCCATTAATAACCTTTTTGCAGGTAATTTCCTCTCTCTTTCACTTGGGAGCTGATTGCAAACTTTTTAAAGTTTCCTGAATTAGTAGCGGACAAAGCTTGCAACTGTATTGTAGACTGCGACTAGGTAATAATGCAAGACATAAGTAATGTTTTTGGTACCTCGGTGGTGGAGGCATAAAAATCATTCTGTATGATTTTCAACGGATTTCATGAAAAAGTGACATTTTCTGGGGTCACATTGCTAAGATTTATAGTCAAAAGACAGACTGTTAATAATTAAGATATAGTTTTATGCATATATCTTTCATTTTTTGTAACAGGATTTTTTTGTTTGCAGCAACTAGGTCATTCATTATCTTAAAATGACAGTGACATTTATGATAGCACTGACATCTCTGTATAAAAAAATTAATCAAACTTATATTACTCCTATATGTATGACGCAGGAAATTCCCTTTTCCTTTCTGCATATGTAATAGAAATCCTTTCCTCATCACCTTTTCTCAAAATAGATGAATAAAGGATTTCTCGACTTTAAAAGAGAGAAATTATTCAACATAAATCCATTGTCTCTTTTGAAGAGACATAAAAAAGTACTGCTTTTGTCAAGGATGTTTATTGCTTCCTTGAGTAGCTATGACTGCACCTTAAATGGATTCTCAAAAAAATCAACATCAAAGAGACAAAGAAGTGCTTACTACCCCTCAGCCTGGCAAGCATGGGCATATACACGAGAAACGAATATCATTACAATGGTTCCTTTTATCTCAGTTTGAACTGCAAAACATTTCTAGGGCAACAAGCTCCCACATCCCTTTATCTGTCTCCTTGGTCAATCAACCCTATGAGTTAATCCTTTACTACCTGAACCACTCAGGACTGTCCCTCCTAATACTCCTCAGTCAATCACCTCCACTAGTTCACTCTTTAAGTCCCTGAACTGCTTGGGACCACCCCTCCTATTACTCCTCGGTCAACCACAAAAACCTTTTAGTCCCTGGACCGCTCAGGACTGCCCCTCTTATTACTCTTTGGTCAATCACACCTACTACTTAAACCTTTAAGTCCCTGAACTGCTTGGGACTGCCCTTCCTATTACTCCTCCGTCAACCAGCCCAACTTTTTAGTCCAGAGAACCGCTCGGGAACACCCTTCCTATAGCTTTTCCATTAACCATCCCTACTAGTTAACCCTTTACTACCTGAACTGCTCAGGACTGCCCCTCTGATTACTCCTTGGTCAATAAACCTCTCACAAGTTAGCCCTTTAAGTCCCTGAACTGCTTGAGACCGCCCCTCCTACTACTCCTTGGTTAACCACAAAAAACCTTTAGTCCCTGGACCGCTCAGGACTGCCCCTCTTATTACTCTTTGGTCACTCCCACTACTTAAACCTTTAAGTACCTGAACTGCTCCATCCATCACTAGTTAGCCCTTTGATCCCTGAACCGCTCGGAACACCCTTCCTGTAGCTCTTCCATCAACCATCCCTACAATAACCTTTTAAGTCCCTGAACTGCTCGGGACGACTCCTCGGTCAATCAACTCCACTAGTTAAAGGGGAATTAACCCTTTCATAGAAAATTGGCTTGGATGAAAGCAGGAAAATCAGAGAAACGCATCAGTGAAAGTTTGAGATAAATCAGACAGAGAATAAGGAGTTATGAATGTTTGAAAGTTTGAGATCACTAATACAGAGACATATATTTTTTCACGGTAGGGCATGTAAAAATATGTTACCCATAATGTATCATGGACAAAACGTCTGTTCTATCATTAAAATAGACAAAGGGATTTTGGATAATTTTTAGAACACGCCAAAGGCATCACATATCATGACCACATTGCTAGTAGGAGATTCTGCATATCATTAGAGATCTAAGCTTTCAAATTTCCATTACTTTCTTATCCTTTGACTGATTTTTCTCAAACTTTCGCTGGTCTCCTTCTCTTGATTTTTATGCCTCTACTCAATCAAACTACAGACAGTATCTAAGATTTTTAGTAGATCTGACGAGCTGATGGCCCAATGACAGGCTGGATCCAACCAAACATCAAGGTAAATTATGCCCTCGATGTACTGTTCATTTTCTCAAACTTTCGCTAGTCTCCTGCTCTAGATTTTTCTGCTTCCACTCAATCCAACTACTGACAGTATCTAGAATTTCAGTAGATCTGATGACAGGCTGGATCCAACCAAACATCAAGGTAAATTATACCCTCGATGTACAGTTCATTTTTCATTTCACATGGTGATAAATGGGACATCCAAGAACCGAATACCTTGGGGTTGCCCCTTGAATTTCCCACTGACCTGTGTGACTAGTGGCGTGAGTAACGCAGCAGCTGATTTGCCGATGCAGCGGATGGCAAACCTGAGGCACCTGCAGTATCTTTCAATGACGCGGATGTCAGCCTGGTACTTGGTGCAGGTCTCGGACAAGACCGGCCAGATCTCTTGAAGGATGACTAGACAGGGGTGGACTTGTCCATTTGTGATTCGGGGGGTGGTGTGCCTGAGGGGCCGAGAGAAAGGCAAGATGAGAAATGAGAATGAGAGATACAAATCAGATTATTTTCTTTGATTTCTTGCCTTGTCTTCTTGAAAAAACTGTACTATTGGATTGTATAAAATACTACATTTATTTTTTTGTATAAAGAGGGAAGATGAGAGGGAACAGTGTGTCCGGGGGAGGGGGGGGGGGGGGGTGGAGGAGATAGAAAAGAGGGGAAGGAAGGAGGGAACCTATAAGGGGAGAGGGAAACAGTACAAAGAATAGAGAGAAAGAAAGGTACAAGAGGGGGGAGAGGGAAAGGAAGGAAATTATGAGGGAAGAGGGGAAACAGAGCAGGGAATAGAGGGAAAAGAAAGATGTGAAGAGAGGAGGAAAAGAGGAGAAGGAAAAGAAGAAAAGGAAAGAAAGTATGAGGGGGGAAGGAAATTGTAGTCTTGTAGCTTCTAAAGTTGTTTTTTTTTTTTTAAGAAAACTGCAGACAAAAGAAGAACCTTTTTCAGGTCAAGCTACAAGACTACAGCTAAGACACTGACAAAATAAGACTTTTTTTAGGTCAATGCTCTGAGACAAAGTCCTTTAAAGAAGCATGAAGCCATCAAAAAGCAGCGACCAGACACATCACAATAACATTTATGACACATCATTAATAATTTACATTTTATTGCAATTTTATTTGCTACACATCCTTAACAAATTTCTCAGTGTCTTAACTTTAAATTTTCTTGACATTTAAAGGAGAATGAAACCCTGGGAAAAAATCAATTTCAATGAAAAGAGAGGATAGAGAGAAGCAATAAAAAAAAGTTCCATCAAAATCGGTTAAGAAATAAGAAAGTTATGAAAGTTTCAAAAGTCTCAATTTACTTTCTATGGCGATCCTCAAATTGGCAATGTTGCTTCAAAGTGACGGGTTTAATAGTACAACTCTCCATATGTTTTGTACACAAAATTTCATATTTTCTCCATTATCTCTAAAGATGCTGCTTGACTTTTTGTGAACTCAACATATGTTGTGTCAAATACATTGAGGATCGCCATAGAAAGTAAATCGAGACTTTGCAAACTTTCTTAACTTTCTCATTTTTTAACCGATTTTGATGGAACTTTTTTAAAATTGCTTCTTTCTATCCTCTCTTTTCATTAAAATTGATTTTTCCCCAGGGTTTCATTCTCCTTTAATTCAAGGTCTAGTTCAATTTGTAAGCAAAACTACATAAATCAGGAAAAAGATTCCATCTCCTATTGCACGTACGACAAATTTCTAGATGGATACCTATGTTGGGTAGTATAGCGCACCTTTATCTTATGATTAATCACAAATATAATTACTCGGGGTCTTCAGGGTTCTCGCCAGTGAAGAAAAACTTTGTGCTCTCACCAAGTGTGGGAGAATTCAGAAAACAGCAAGGGTCAAAACTCCTCCCAAAAGAATACAGACGAGGATAATAACCAGTGCCGTAGTCAAGACCAGCGGTCCAGAGACCGAGATCAGAAGGAAAACTTATGATTACGTTTATTTGGCATTTGATCTTGGAGTCTAGACCAAGACACTGAAAATTTGAGACCGAGATTAGTCTCCACCCCCCCCCCCCATAACTGCTAATAATAAGGGTAATATCTATGTACATGCATACATGTACATGTACTTCTAGCCTGCAAAATTGCTGGTAGTTATGTTGATGCCAGTTTTTTTTTAATGGTTCCACATAAACTGTATATTATGAATTGATCTGATGCAAGTTTGTTAGATGACATCAAGTGTTCACTTTGTGTATCTTCAATTTTAGGAGATGATTTTCACTACATCTTCGAACATCCTTTTTTCCAGAGGGAAAGGCGCATGTATTTATCAACAAAAATTATACAAAAGTAAACCAAGTGGGTTACAAATATCCCAATTATTTAATTCTGCTAATACTTGCCAGCTTAAGAAAATAGCAAAATTTGCCAGAACTATTATGATGCAATTTACTCATACACCAAGAGAGAAGAGTGAAGTATTCCATTGTTTATACAGAAAGTAAGAGAGATAGAACTGTATGTACTCGTAGTGCTAGAATAGTCAAACAGCCAGAACGGCTAGTCTTGTACAAAGGTTTTTTTATACAATGTTTTATCTACTATATATTCAAACTGATAATGTGTATAATAATTGTAATCTTTGTTTGTACTCTCATACCCCCCCCCCCAGTAGAGTCAATAAATCTTATCTTATCTATGTCTTGATAAAAGTTTGGAATGCTTACCTAAATATTGTAGCCAGTCTGTCCAACCATACCACAGGGTCCGTCGAAGCGCCTTGTTTGGGTGAAGCTTCACCTTTCACAATCTACAAGGAGATTGAAAGAAATACAATGAAACTGGCTTCCTACTAAGGGGCTTTAAAGTGACACTAAACTGAAGCTCTGAAATAGCACATCTTTTATTAATTGAAAAGTGTTTGTGCCTTTCATTTTCCCATCATGCCACCATCTATTTTGTAAAAGCTTAGAATGTACCTGCGTGCAATTTCCTACATTTGCCAAGTCCAAAAATAATAGTTTGAAATATACACCCTGAAAATGTGCCTATTATTCAAACAAGCTGTTTGTCAAAATTCAAAATAAAATGCAATTAATTTTCAAATTATTATCTTAATTTAGCAATCACTGTAAGATGGCACTGTTCAAGTTCTACCAGTTTAATGCCATTTTAAAGGGAATATCATATCAGTATATTATATCAACTGTTGAGAGCCAGATGGCATTAACTCTGTGTTAAAGTATATGAATTAATGCCCTTCCAGCTCCCAACACATGGTATTAGATTTACACAATTGTACCTAATTCTTCAGATATTTAGAGTTTAATCTTGTGTCTCTTCTATTTTTTTATTGGGGGAATCCACTCTGTACTTAATATACAAGAGGTAGAAGTAGCAGTAATAGTTGTTGTAGCAGTAGCAGTAGTAGTAGTAGCAGTAGTAGTAGTAGTAGTAGTAGTAGTAGTAGTAGTAGTAGTAGTAGTAGTAGTAGTAGTAGTAGTAGTAGTAGTAGTAGTAGTAGTAGTAGTAGTAGTAGTAGTAGTAGTAGTAGTAGTAGTAGTAGTAGTAGTAGTAGCAGTAGCAGTAGCAGTAGCAGTAGCAGTAGCAGTAGCAGTAGCAGTAGCAATAGCAGTAGCAGTAGCAGTAGCAGTAGCAGTAGCAGTAGCAGTAGCAGTAGCAGCAGCAGCAGCAGCAGCAGCAACAGTAGTAATACTATGCTTTATCAGAAAGCTTCACATTTGATCCTCTTGGTTAATGTTCCAGGAAGTCCCAATTACTACATGTACCTCTCATGATATGGACCAGTTCTTGTAGTGGCCCAGACATACCTGTGATAGAGATGTGACTTGGACCAGGACCAACCTCTTGAGACCATCTTGGACCTTGTCTAAGGGCATCCTGGCCAACACCAGGGCAGTGCCTACAAGGAAAGTTTGAATGTTTGACATGCATCTTAACACATTTTCTGTCATTGCATGGTAGTTGCATCAAGACCAAACTACATGTACCTAATAAATGATTTGCAAAGAGCACATTGTCTTACAAAATAGTGATCTTACCAGATGCGACATTTCACAATATCACAACTTAAAATTAAGAATTGTGGTCATGCCAAGTTTGTCATTTTGGAAAGAAAAATGTCTGTATAAGTTACTCTGGATGGTTGATGGCACAATAAGTGGGAATAATCATGTTACAGGGTTTTAGAATCATCAAAATCATACAAAATTGAATTCATCACAAACAACCATAGCACTGGGCATGAATGGGCATGTAGACGATACAAAAAAAAGAGGCACCAGGATTTAGAATACATATGAGATCACGTTCCAAGCCACGCTTTACAACATGGGACACAGCTAGAGTCAAACCTGCTTTAGCGACCACCTGTACAGAAAGACTACTCAATTTTGTTTCCCTTGAACAGTGTTTAGCTATTAGAACTGTGTATAAAAGAACCTGTCCATAAAGACCACCTACGCATAAAGAGCGTACTCACTTGCATGGGGTGGGGCAGACTGCCCCCCTGACAACTTTTCCCCCCATTTTTTTTCACTCCACTGAGTGACTTATGGATGGCTGGCAAAAAAAATAAATTTGCCTACCCCCCCTCCCCCCACCCCTCCTGAGCGAGTTTTGGAGGGCTGGCGAGAAGAAAAAAATATGGGTCTCCCTTCAAGCAGAATTTGACAATTGACAAAATTTGCCCCCCTTGTAAAAAATCCTGGCTACGCCACTGACCGTACTAGTTAACCATTTGTGTTAACCATTTGTATGTCAACCATTTGCGTAGGATATCAATCAACAGGTAGAGGGCATGGACAGATCATTATCAAAGAAACAATTCCGGAGGACAAAAATGTTCGATAATTGCATGAAAGTGATATAAAAAAATACATTCAAGCAGATATCCGCCCTGATATTGACTCGATAACACGCCATCGACTTGAGAACATGCCATCCCTCATCACGTGCAATCCTTTATATCCCGCCCATTATTCACGGAGTAAAATGCGTCAACCGTGTGCGCAAGGTATCATTATCAATCATTATGTCATTGTACTATCACAGTAAACAACAAATGAGACCACTGCGGTGAACAAAAAATTGAAGGTAATAGCAGGAAATTGTTTCAAAATTACGTTCAAGGGTAGCATCTAGATTCTAATATGGAGTTCATATTGATTACAACTTCAAATATTCATCATAGCTTTCTTATTTCTTACAAAAAATCAAGGAGGGGGCCTCCAAGGCCCCCCTCCCCTCCAGTCAGAGAGGAGCTTGAATCGGTTTGTACAGAAAGAGTTAAGATAAACTAAATTCTAGGGTGGACTTCCCCTTTGAATGGTTATCACAGTTCTCTCGCTATCATCCCTTCATCTCTCTCTCTCTCTCTCTGTCATCCCTTCCATCATTTTCCATTTTTTCCTCCTTCTTTCTCTCTATCTCCTTTTTCCACTCCCCCCCCCTCTCTCTCCTACTCTCCTCTCCTATTCACCGACCCTTTATAATTCCTAATGCTGCCTCTCCTGATAAATTGAAGGTAACTACAGCACTATTTTCTCTCTCTCTGTTTTTCTCACTCTTCCCTCTCTCTCTCTCTCTCTCTCCTCCATATCACCTACATGCATGCTTAATGATTTCAAATAGTGTCTCTCCTGATTAATCGAAGGCACCTAAAGCCGTATTATTTTCATTTTCTCTTTCTCTCTCTTTGCCATCTCTCTCTCCTCCCCCCCCCCCCCTCCCTCTATCTGTCTCTCTCTCTCCTCCTCCTTTTCATCCTTGGAAAAGGTGTTTTTTACCCACATCTGTCCCTCTCGACCCAGGTGTAAATGGGTACCTGCCAATGCTGGGGTAATAATAATCGAAGGAGGAACAGCTCTGATGCTGCTGAGACTTCCCTGGTTAAAGCTCATGTACAGTATTGGTAGCAAAAAGGAAATTGGAAAGAAACATGTTAAATATAGTCTCATGTTGTTCTCCTTGTATCAAAAGATGTCTGTAAGAGATCATTTGGTATTCCATCTATGATTTCTGGTGAATTTCAGTGTAAATATAATAGGAATGCTTGATCACTGCCATTATGCTAGGACCCTTCCACCCCGACGGCTCCCCGCACAGCAATCTTGGGGCTTCGCATAGAAACAGCGTGTGTGCACTGTGTGTAGCTACTCATCATTGGTTTTACACGTGTGTGTACAGTGTATAGCACATGCTGCCTTTGTTGGGATTTTACGTGCCTGTCCCGGCACATAAATTAGTTTTTGCCTCTTTTTTGTTTAATATTAAACTTCAGGAGGCGAAATCTTCACAGTGTCTTAGTACTGCTAGTATCTTGCTATTTATCAACAAAAATTAAAGAAATCTGACAAACGGTTTTTGAGGGCTTACCAAAACTTTACATGACCTTTAAATAACTTATTAGCATTATTGTAATCATTACTTACCCTTTATAATTCCTAATGCTGCCTCTCCTGATAGGTTAAATGCATCTACAGCCTGGGCTATGTTGAGAAGGCACTCCAAGTGGCCTTGCAGGTGGTCTTGGCACTGTGAACAGATACTCTGAATGGCCTGGCCCGAGACGGATGCAAGCTCTGCATCCCGCAGTCCAGACATAAAGAAATTCAGGACAGGATCTGCAAGAATGAACGTCGTTATTTGGGATTGTTTATTTTTCTGATTTTTTTTATATTCCTTACTGCACGCAGTTATCCTTTCATTACCAGTTATCAAAATGTGCCATAGAATATTTCAAGCTGGTCTTAACCCTTATTGTACTGGGGGGGGGGGGGGGGGGGGGGGCCCCTAGACAATTTTGCCGCATATTTCGAATCGCTGCATTTCACACCATACAACTTTCTGACTTTTTTCTTTCAAGTCTTGCGCATCTTTTGACACCAAGTTTACAAAAATTGGTTACACCGTTACCTAGTCACATGACCTTTTATGACCTCATGTCAGCCCAGTACAGTAAGGGTTGAATGTTGTCAAGTTGTGTATCAATTTGGCTTAGAATGAAAGAAAAATGGTCCCTGAAAGTTTTACGTAAGATGATGAGCATTTAGTAAGGAAAGATTCAATATTTATTTTCAATAATACTATTAACAATTCAATTTGTACAATTCGTCACTGGTTTTGCAAACCGACGTATCTCCTGTACTTAAGCCTATGCACGTACATCGGTCTGCGAAACCAGTGACGCATTGTTTAAATAAACCTCTAGTCATAGATATCAAGACTAGATAACTACATTGTAATTTTACAGAAATCCAATACCAATGTCACCTACAATATCATTGTGTTTCCTATCATTATCTAAACTGATTTTTTCATGCTGGATTTCCAAACTGTTACATAGCTCCTTTAACCCTAAAAAGATCGGGTTATTTTGGTGCTCTCTCAGCCAGAGGGGGAACACTTCTTCATATGTACTGTACACCAGGGTTGTCACCAGGGACTTTTTGGAGGTGGAAATTTTATCGCCCGACACCTTGCCACGGGGGTTCGGGGGGACAAAAACTAGTCGGTTTTCAGGGCTTAGAAGTTATAGTTAACAGTAAAAATATCATGTATCTACACAGTACACACTGTACTGTACTGTACACTGCAACAACTGTACTAGAATTTGGTTTACTTTGTACATATACCTGCTGTGAGTGCTGTCAGATTACTGGCTTAACCACAGTTGCATGTTCGTAGGTCAAAATCGTAGTATTTTTTCTTTGTCAGTGGGGAAATTTGTGCCGGGCGGGCGGGTGTGATATTGCCTTGAGTGCCGGTCGGAAATTTCGAGTGGTGGAAGGTTCTGACCGGTGCCGACCACCGTAGTGACAACGCTGCTGTACACACAATGCAGAATTGTCCAGTCAAATAAATGTGATGAGTGATTACCTACATGTACACTCTGTCTCGTACGACATTTGTCGTTCATCCAAAAATAAAGAATCTCTTGATGTAACCATTGAATCACTGTTCTTTTTGGTACAGGCCTGTGAATGGGGTTTCACAAAAAGAGCGGAAAAAAGCTGAAAGTTTCCGCCGCCATGATTCTCCCTATTATCATACAATATGACCACAAGCCAGCAAATTCTACTGCAACACACACAAATCACATCATTGTATACAGAGACATTGTCACTCACCACAAGAAAGTCCCATAGTCACCTCCAAAAATCCTTCTAAAAAGCCTAATTCCACCGTCAAAAATGCGGAATCAGTGCCATATTTCCAAAGCATGCGGGGCTTAGGTCCAATGCTAAGAAACAGGTTCGCCGTAAAAGCGTTAAAAATCAAGAAATCAGCGGTTTTGTGACGAGTTTTTTTGCTTATCGCAAGCTACGAGTGTGATGGTGTCGGCAAAAAATAAATGAAAATCCAAGATCCCCGTACCTGCCGATGCACTAACTTCATGTACAGAGTTGAATGCAAGTCCCGAATGCACCGTGCGCAACGCCCGCGATGAACAACCAATAAAATAGCGGAAATAGCACACAGGAAAAAAGCGGAAATTGAAATCGGGCAGAATAATAAAAAAAGCGGATTTCCGCTAAAAAGCGGAGATTTCACAGGCCTGTTGGTATCACTGCAGTGACCATTAGCCATATTGTAGTATCAAGAGATTTTTCATGTGCAGATGAAATTATATGGATAAGTGTCATATGTCGTACTGAGCACAATGAATGGAATCACCCTGAATAATTAGTTAGCGGTAATTCCAAACCTGTTTGAGATTTAGATCTGACACTTCATGGGCTTTTTTGTTGTTTAGTTATTACATTTGTAAATGCCCTAACTATGTGCCAAGTTTCAGAATATTTCTTCACTCCATGGCTGAGTTTTGTTTTGTTTTGTTTTGTTTTGTTTTGTTTTGTTTTGTTTTGTTTTGTTTTGTTTTGTTTTGTTGTTTTTTTTTTTGTTTTTTTTTTTTTGGGGGGGGGGGGGGCAGAGCACCAAAATAACCTGGCCTCTTTAGGGTAAAGTGTACCAGTCACCAAAAAGTATTTTGCGCTGTATGTTAGAGGTTCAAGGTCGCTATACTAAATTACAAATATGAGCTTCAAATGTTGATTCTATAAAGAGATATTGCAAGTTCATTGATAAACACTCTCAATAATTATTACAGTGACTTGTGAGGAGTCTAGGCGATGAACCCATACATGCTCGCATAGAATATGGGCGGTATGTATGTGATCCTTTATTTTCCTCATAATCCTTAATCCTTAACCCATAGAAATTGGTACTTTAAGCTAGTCTCCCTGCTTACCTAGATAATCTGGATGCTTCTCCATCCATTCAGCCAGCTCACCCAGTATCCTCGTACTTGTGTATCTTACAGCTTTGTGGGTGCCTTCCGGGAGACTGATGATAGCCTGCATTACTTGAGGAACCACTGTTGATTCATCTCTGAAGCATAGCAACAAATGCATATTCTTGCATTTATATAGCACTTAAAGATGATTGAGTACTGGGGGTGTTTCACAAAGAGTTAAGTGGGACTTAGATTTATGCCTAATGTCATTGACAGACTTCCCAATAGCGTGCGTCCCCTGAGCATGATCCGACTAATGCGGTGATGCCTAATATACAGCACGCAACTAGGAATTCAAGTGCGACTTTAAGTCCAACTTGACTCTTTGTGAAACACCCCCCAAATCATGCAACTACATAATGAAATAAACTATCTAGAAAGCTATTCTGAAAGGTTAATCTTCTAGTTAATAGTCATAATGGTGTATAATGACATCTATTAATCATCAAAATTAAAAGAAAAATCATAAATAGTACAAAAAATACTACACAAACATCTTATGAGTATACATGAATTGACACATACATGAATCATCAGAATATGGTCCAAATTTGTAAATTATTGCTTGTGATTTTCTATGGGGAAAATCCACATCAGATAGCAAATGGAATAGATCAACAGCCCTGTGATTTGGCTCGCATGACTGAAAGATGAAAGGAAACCATCCCCTGGGGAGGGAGGTCTAAGAAATCTAGCGATGTGGATCCATCTTACGTCATTTTTTTTTCCCATATCAGACAATCATTTGATCAGGACCAACAGCATTTTAAGCCAAACTCATTAACCCTTTCAGGACAGGAATTATTTAAGGGCTAAATTGATCATATTTTGTTCTTCAAATTGGCCACAATAACATAGTGCTTTCAGTGCTACATGGTTTTGATAAGGTGTAATGTCTTTGAAAACAATAGACATGGTTAGGAATGTTGAAAAAATTGCCAATTTTGATGAAAAAAAACAATGATTTGAACCTCTCAACGTGTTGCCAATTTATTCTCCTTTCTAAAATTCCTGGCATCAAATGCAACTTGACCATGCAACAAAAAAGGACATTTTTGCTCTTTTTTCTCATTTTTTTAGAGCTCTGAATCAAAAGTTATGGAGCCAAACCACAAAATGTGGTCAAATGTCTCGAAAGGGTTAATGGATTACTTACGGGAGGACATTCTTTGCGACCGAACTCATGATGAAGAGGGCGGCCTCTGTGACCTCCCATGATGCACCTTGCTGACTGGCAAGATTGTGAAACATCTGCAAAAAGGAAAAACAAAAAGAAAAGTCATGTTCGAGAACAATTTTCTTTTGGGAATTATGCTTCTTGCAACAATGTACTGCATTGTATAGCATTCATTGCAGGTAAAACAACAGATACTAAATAATATGCTCAGCTAGAAAAAGGCATTGTCTGTAACAGTGGCTCAGAATTTGATGTTGCAAGTCTGAAGAAGCTTGCAGCACAGAAAGTAGAAGCTTACCAAAACAAGTAACATTTTACTGATTGTGAAATAAGAACTATTTATCAACATTACATCACCAATCAGATGCAGCACCACTTCAGTGATTTAACCCTTTAGTCACCGCATGTAAACTTTAACATGCTGTAACAACAAATGTACGGAATCCTGGAAAATGAAATTTTGTGTGTGCTATCTTTAGACATAAGCCGTTTAGAATCCACAATGAAAATGATTTCTTACTGTGGGGGGATTTCGCGTACAGCAGAGAGTCTAGGCCCCATGATGGTTTACAGAGGAGCGGGTTTACTTAGGAGTGGGTTAAGTGAGTAAATGGCTAGAGTGCGCACAGTACATAGGTGCTAAAGGGTTAAGGAGAGTGGGACTTCTGTTTAAAAGGTTTCTTACTTGTGCGAAACATGAGGAAGAACCAACGATGAAGATGACATCTTTGATAAGTTCCGATACCCTAACTCTGAAGTCCCCAAAGTCATCACTCTCATCTGGTATTCCTTCCTGGGTAGAAATAAGACAATATCGATGGTGAATGAACAAATTTTCTTACAAAACGTATACACACTTTTGCTTATCCCAACCCCTACATTACTTCTTTACTTCGTTATCCAGCTTGCATGTTCTGAGTCTATTTGGCAATACACACATAGAGAATGGATAAGCCTATCGATATACGGCCTTTACAAATATGTGAGCTCCGTTATTCAACTCATATATTGTGCCTTACAAATATGGCCTTGTCTGCATTCTACAACATCCCTGTGCCACCCCCCCCCCCATACACATGTGCCCAATTCCTAACTTTAACTTCTTTATCCAACTTACATGCTAAGAGTCTATTTGGCAATGCACACACTGAGAATGGATAAGCATTTCGATGTACACCCTGTACAATTCTGAGAGTTCCCTGTTACCGTGGAAACTCACTATAACGAGGACCTTGCAACCATGAAAATTGCCCTGCTATATCAGGAATCTCTTTATATCAGGGTAAAAAAAACCAAAAGAACATAAAGACCATATCTGCCAACATTTGAAAATAAAAAATCTTACTCTCATGTGCGCAACGTGTACATCACGAGCGCGGAGCGCGAAATCCCTGGTGGAGCTGGCCGGGGTCCAGCTCTAATGCTGTAGATGCTTCCTGGTGCTATCTTAGCCTTATTTTTTGACATATGACCACACTGAATGAGTCATAATTTAATGATAAAAATCATGAATATTTTGGCTTAATGAGCTTCTTTTCATATACATTGCATCTAACATTTATAAAGACCGGTATGTGTGTGTGTGTGTGTGTGTGTGTGTATAGTCACAAAGTCAAACTTCCCTGGAACTGATCAGCTGATATGGAAAAATGCTTCTTTTTGAAATTCCATGACACTTAAGAAATATCCTGACCATATGCAGTCAATCACATATAAATGGAAAAAAACACCTATGATGAAGCTAAAGAGTTAAAAAAAAATAATAAAAAATGCTTGGTCATGAAGAACTTTTCTAAGTTTGCATCGAGTGAATGCACCACACTACCAGTAATCAAGAAAAGCTAGGCCGCAAGGGCTGGGGAAGAAGTCCGCCTGCTCCTGCTGGAATTTACTTTCCAGCAGGTTTTCTTGCTCACTGTTTTACATCGATTAGACAATAAAATACTAATTCTACATTACCTGGATCATGGAAAATGACGATTAAACTCAATTTGGACTCATTTGTAGAATCTACAACTACTTCTTGAAGGCCGAAAATTCTGATCGCGCGATCGGTCTAACAACATGTAGCAGAGAGCTTATGTATGCATGATATGCATACTGCATTGCACTGTGCACTGTGCCAGCGCAAAGAGGGTACATTGACAAGATAATGCACTTGAACAGTCCCTATGTATGTAGTATAACACACTGTCACACACATGTGAATGCATATATACATATACGATATGTACAATTTTTTTTTTCCTTCCGAACGTAAAAATCGTACTGTTCCGATTTTTCACCCTTTTTTGAGGGAAAAATCGGAACGAATACGACAAAATCAGACTGGTTGGCAGGTATGAAAGACTTGGGACCAGCAAAATTACCTTGTTCTTTCAGGAATCTCGTTATATCAGAGCTCTTTATAGCGCGTTTCCACTGTATTCAACTCATATATTGTGCCTTACAAATATGGGCTCGTCTGCATTACACAACACCCCTGTGCCTCCCCCCCCCCCCCCCACACACACACACACATTTGATTCTTCTTAACTTTTACTTCTTTATCCAACTTACATGCTCTGACTCTATTTGGCAATGCACACACAGAGAATGGATAAGCCTTTCGATGTACGCCCTGTACAATTCGATGAGTTCCCTGTTATTCAACTTGTATATTGTGCCTTACAAATATGGGCTCATCTGCATTACACATCCCTCTCCCCCCCCCCCCCCAACACACACACATTTGCCTCTTCCTGACTCTAACTTCTTTATCCAACTTACATGCTCTGAGTCTATCTGGCAATGCACACACAGAGAATGGATAAGCCTTTCGATGTACGCCCTGTACAATTCTGTGAGTTCCCGGTTGTCTCGCTTGTAGATGATTTCTGACAGTCGGTACCAGAAATTGAAAGTGATCTCTGCCACCTCGCTCTGTGGATGGCCGACGCACGTCAGCACAGCATCTAATGTTCTCAGGTCTCCAAATCCCTAAGAAAAAAATAACCAAAAAAATTGCATGTGTATTCATCACCTTGGAGTATATTCTGTATTTTTTAAAATAATGACTTTTTTCTTCTTCTTCAAATTGAATGGATTACAAGCAATATTTGCATTATTTTTGGCAACAGACTCCTAAATTAAAAATTCTAAATACTTTGTCTCCAAAATTGTGGCAGATTTGTCAATTTTCAATGTGGTGGAAATTTGGGCACTTTCAGTTCAGATATATGGCTTTTCATGGAATGTTGTACACAAAGAACTGAGAGGACAATATCTGCTTTGCCAAATTGAAGACAAACATAAAGATTTATGCTGCCTATAAAAAGGACCTGGTTTTGTTACCTGATTCGGCGTCTCCACCATCATTTCCATGAAAGCCTCAGCTAACTCAGTGAATATCCGACAATAGTTGATACATCTGCAAGAAGACAAGAAAAACCCAAGCAAATGTATTAGCCCTTTCACGATAGGAATTATTCAAGGGATAAATTTGATCAGCTTTCGTTCTTCAAACTGGCAACAATATTATTTTTTCTTTTATTGGTTAATGCTTCGTGCATTGTTCTAATAAAAATAATCAGGTCTCTGTAAACACTATACATAGGCAGGAGCTATGTCCAATTGTTCAAAACTTGCCAATTTGTATAAAAAACAGTGATTTTAAACCTCTCAAAATGTTGCTATCTTAAGGATTTCCACGATTATTTTCTTTTCAAAAATTCCTGACGTTAAACACAATATGGTCATGCAACAAATATCGACACATTGCGCACAGACATTTTTGCTCTTTCTAGACACGCATCTTGTACATTTTCTAGGGCTCTAAATCAGAAATTATTGAGCCAAACCACAAAATGTGGAGAATTGTCTCGAAAGGTTAATGGTGGGTTTTATTGGTCAAATTTTTACTGACAGCTTGTGGCTACAACAATGTTTCTCCATACATGATGATCTGCAGCAAGAGCAATTATACCATAAGCTTCACAGACTTGAAAACCTTCCACAGCAAAAATTGGGGATTATCTCAAGGCAAAATGAGGAATCTAATTTTTTGTGTACATGCTTTTTACACATAAGTTTTGAGAAAAGCGGAGGAATCTAGGATTGATGACATTAGTGTGAAGGTCGCAGAATAGGGATCATTCCCACAAAAATAGGAATGGTTGGCAGCTACGCTTTTAGACCTAATCAGATCTTGGACTTGGTCTATCCATCTTGTTCTCGGTCTTACTCCTGTTCTAGAACCTTTGATCTTACCTCGTATCATCACCTCTTCTTGGCAGTCTCCATATCTACTCTAAATCTAAGTTCTAACCATGCACCACAAAACCACCAGATAGTCACACAGAAATTAATTTTCAGTTCAAAAAAGGTGTATTTTGTCACCACAGTCAATTTTTTTTTTTTTTTTTTTTTTGTATTTCCAGAAGGACTATACTTTTTTCCAGAGCTGATTCCAAACCATGGAAGAAGAAAACAATATCAAAGTGGTATTTTGGGCTGTTATTTGTACATGTAGACCATGTTTGTCTGATCAGGAGTTTGTTGTATGATTAGTTTTCACTTCATTAGGACCCTGGCTTCTGGTCTCACTTTGATCTACCACAACTTCAAGATAGAGTAAGCTGTTGCATTGATACTTAGACAGGATGTGCCTAATTAGTGTGCGCAGATTTAGGACAATTTGATAATCCCTTCTTTTGTCCCTTTGCACAATACATGTACCTTGTGATTCAGGACTGCTTCAGTAGACTCTAAACTTTAATTACCCTTTTGAAAAGTTAACGTTCTCTGGGAATGGACATGTATATGTATCGTTTTAAAGATGAAAATCACCTATATAGAAGGACTAACTGTTTATGAAGACTACCCTTTTGTTTCCTTCACAACTATCAAAACATGTATTAAAGAAACCTGTACATGTAGAGGTGTAGTAGTCGAGTGGTTTAAGCACTTGACTGGAATGCGAAGCTCGTGGGTGCGAACCCCGGCACGGCACTAGTGTTCTTTGGCAAGACATTAATCTACATGTACATTTGCCACTCTCAACCCAGGTGTTAAATGGGTACCGGTAGGAAGGAATTCCTTGAATGCTGTGAGCACCGATTTCGGCAGTCTAGCTACAACCAGGGTAACATTGGAGCACATTATTACGTGGTGGATATGAGCGCTATAAAAATACCCAATATCATTATCATTACTATTATTATTACATAAAGACTGCCTGTAACAACCATTTTCTCATCTCCCTCAAGCGGTCTTTATATACAGGTTTGACTCTACCTACTTGTCAACATCTTCATCTGCAACAGCCATGGCGTATGCCTCGGGAAGAAGGTTGATGCCCTGGTACAGGACTTTAGCTAGCGGGAGATGCTCCTCTACATCCTCCATACTATAGAGGGCAGCACACAGGCAGTCACTAGTAGCCTCATGGAGCATGGATGGAGTGTCTGGCTTTTTCTGTGAAGAAGGAAAGTGATAGTAACAACTGTTATTTTGGTCATCAATGACACTGTTCATCAGAATGCTAGAGAAAAATATGAAAAGCAGTCTCTGACAAACGGCAGGCTACAATTACAACATTAACCCATTCAGGCTCATTGAAATATGCTACATAGTAAACAGCAGCGTTGTTTTTCTTAATTCATAATGACGATATACATGTATGCTTCATATTTCTGTATCTTACAGCAGAGAGATAAGTGAAAAAGCATATGACCTTTGTTGTGTGTCAATGCTATTCATTGACACGGTTTTGTTTTGTTTTTTTTGCTGCATTTTACCACTTTAAAGCTTATTAAAATTCCTGGCATCAAATATGGTCGTGCAACAAAAATGGACATAGTGTGTGCAAAAATTTTCGCTCTTTTCTACTCATGCATGTGGTATATTTTTTAGAGCTCTGAATCAAAAGTTATTGAGCCAAACCACAAAATGTGGTCAACTGTCTCGAAAGGCTTAAAAGTGCTAGCTTTAAGAGTTTATACATGCAATGCGTCATAATTTGCTTATAAATACAAACTTCGTAAATTTCCAAATCGATGCGTACACATACATATCTAGCATGACGCAAAGAGAAAAAGAGTCTTGGGACACTATTCCACTCTCGGTACTCAGAGCATAGCCAACCACACACTGGAGAGCATACAGGTTGCTTCGCAATATCCATTAATTTTGATAAACTTCCATCCGAGAGCAAATCTTTAGAAGACTTCTTTACATTAGCCCTGGACCAAATACTATACCTAACCTTAAAGGTAATGTTTCATTTTGGTAAGCCCTCAAAAACTTTTCGTCAGATTTATTGGATTTTTGTTGATAAATAGCAAGATACTAGCAATACAAAGATACTGTGAAGATTTCACATCCTAAAGTGGCATATTAAACAAATGAGAGGCATAAAATAATTTAGGTGCTGGGTCAGGAATATAAACTCTCAACAACTTCAGCGTGCACTTTATACCATACATGTGTTCAAAACCTACACACAGTGACACACATGCTATCTCTGTGCGAAGGCTCGAGATTGTTGTGCGGGAAGCCATCGGGGTGGAAAGGTCCTAGCGTAGGGCAGTATATTGCCTCAATCTAGCGTTCCTTACATATATTTACGGTAAAATTCACTGGAAATCATTGATGGAATACCAATTGATCTCGTACAAACATCTTTTGATACATGGAGAACAACATGAGACTATATTTAACACGTTTCTTTCCTATTTCCTTTTGGCTACCAAAACTGTCCATGAGCTTTAACCCTAATCCTTAAAGGTAATAGATAGTTTTGGGAAGCCCTCAAAAACTTTTTGTGAGATTTCTTTGATTTTACTTAATAAATAAGAGGGTACTAACATAACTAAGATGCTGTGAAGTTTTTTCCTCCTCGAGTGAAATATTTATCGAATGAGAGGTGAAAAGTAATAAAAATCCCTGGACCAAAAAAGCGGGGATGTAAATTCAAACAACGGCCACACACATTACTCACATGAGGATTGCTGTGTGTTATAGAATATGCTACACATAGTGCGAAGCGCTGGGTTTATTGTGTGGGGAACCTTCGGGTAGATATGGTCTTAGCATGAGGAAAAGCCGTTACCAAGCGTTTCTTACAGATATTTACACTAAAATTTGTTCGAAATTGTAAATGGAATGTTAAATAATCTCGTACATGTGTCTTATGATAAAAGGAGAATACATGTAGTATGTGACTATGTTAGCTAAGTTTCTTGCCAGTTTGATTTTTGCTACCGAGACTGTCTATGAGCTTTAACCCAACCTAATACACGATTGCAACCCTAAACCTATAATATAATAATAATGATAATATTCTGGATTTACATAGCACCTAAGCGCTTTACAGACATTTTATTAACTATATCTTTGACAAAATGAAGCCCTGAGCATAGCACATGGAAAGAGATTGTTGTGACATGCGGACACAAGCGCGGGCTGCGCACAGTCCACATGCGGTCGTAGGTTAAATCATAGGGCTCCACATATTTCCTTCCCTGAATTCTTCTCTCCTATTGAGACCCAGTCTGAGAGAGTGACTGTCTACTTCTTCTGGTAAGACTGTCAGAAGCTCTATGGGAGGGAACAATTTGGAGCTCCATGAAATACCTGACCAATCAACTAGCTCTGGCCGGCTGCAGTTGTCACCAGACCATATGTCGAAACACTTTAAAAAAACATTATTTGATGCGTTTGTCCTACCAGGAGTTCAAAGAGTAGGGCTATAATCTTGCTCTGTGACATCTCTTCACTAGGACACACCCGGATGTAGAACCAGCTCGCCAGGCACTTGAAGATCTTCCCAAGTAACCTCTGGTCGTTCAGATAGTTCTCTGAGCAAGCAGTCTGTACAAACGAAAACAGAACAGTTATCAAGAAGAATAATTCAACATGAGAAAAATGTAGTCAGAATGCATATTATTCTCTTTGAAAAACCAGACAACTCATCATTAAAAATTATGATTTTTAACAGGTACATTACCTGTTTATGTTCTTCTCTCTTTTCTCTCTTCTTTCCATTCTTTTACCTTTCCACGCGCTTAGAAACATGGTATTAAGCGCTTTATAAATGTTGTATATTATTATTATTATTATTACCTTTCATGTAATATTCAATCTTTCATTCAGTTTCAGATTTGCCCTTTTAGTTAACCCAGGGATGCCCCTTAGAATTGATATGAAAGCTTGAAAATCATCTAGAATGAGCCATTTTGTACAAAAAAATGTGTTTTCTATGGCCTGAAAATAAGTTGCTTGGGCCTGAATTCAGGCTTTTGCCTGAAAAGTGGCATCCCTGTTAACCCATCGGTTAAAAGGGCCGGGGAGGGGGGCCGGGGAGGGGGGATGGCAGAATCATCCCCCCCCCCTCGACATGCGCCGCAAGACAAGCTTTCATGACTTTATCGCCTACAGTCTTACACATCTTTTGATACCATATTTATACAATTTCGACCAACGGGTACCGGACAGCAGAGCTTTGATTGCGGGGGGCAGGTTCCAGTGAGAACACTGTTTAAACTTACCAGCAGTTCGATGACAGTGGGGGCAGCCTCACCCAGTTCTACCCTGAATTCTTCTCTCCTATTGAGACCCAGTCTGAGAGAGTGACTGTCCACTTCTTCTGGTAAGACTGTCAGAAGCTCGATGAGTAATGGTATGTGTGTCGCGTTGGAGCTGTAAAATCTACAAAGAAGAAGAGGATATGGATTTAATAAAAGGTGTCTATAAAGATGATTTGAGTGTTCACCCCTTTAGCACTTACACTGAAGGAAAAAAATACACAGGAGTAGTGAATAATGTACACCGTCGGATGTTCTCATGCTGCATTACTTTGGTTAATTTTTTTTTTTTAAGTCAACCTTCTATAAAGACAATTTCTGTTCCTATTTCTGCTCCAACTAAAATCTGAGAACAATTTTGCCTGCCAACTGTTGGTTACAGCCAATCTAATGTTTTTGGATAGCCCCACCCCCCCCCCACCCCTCCCTCCTCCCCATACTATGAAACCAGAAAATATCACTGCATAAAACTTTGGAGAATTGTTGGGGACAGCTGTTTTTGCCGCAAGAAACTTTCACAATTTGCAAAACTTCAATGGGCATAATCATTTGCCTGATGGTTGACAGCATGAAACTTTTGGCGAATCTGGACCACAAACAAAAATTCAAGCAGAGTCCCTTGCAGCCATGGTCCAGAGCCTGCTTCAAGGCCCTGGATGTTCTTTGGTTCCCAGAGGCTCTCTGGGGCAATCTCAGCCATATTTTGAAGCACTTGCGAAAAGAGTGAAAGCTTCTCGTTTTGCTAGTTATCACCATCATAAATATACCTATGAATGAGAAACGAGGCCGAGTTTTTCCATTGTGCCATCTGTAGTGCCAGGTCAGCAAGTGCGAGGCAGAGCTGTGTGGTGATCACATGGAACTTTGGATCGCTCATCGTCTGTAGGTGGTTGATCAGGGAATCCCTCAACATCTCATGCGATTCCCCAGGGAGCTCGTGGAAAGAATATTGGATCTGAAGTGGAGATAAGAGAATTTTTATCAGAGTCATTCACAAGTCAGCTTTAGTATCATCCTGACACTAAATACAAAAAATAGAGGTGGTTGCAACTCTGTTTTCGACAGATCAAAAACAAGATCATCAAAAACAGATCGTGCCAGCACATGCTACTGATAATGGCGTGTTCACACTCTCATGCAAGAGTGATCTTATCAAAAGCGATTAACCTTTGAAGAACGCTGGGTTTTTAGTGTGAACAGGGTCTTACAACTCACCTTAGTTCTCATGGTCTGGGCAGCAAAGTAGCAGGTCTCCACGTCCCTCTTCATCTGTAGTAACTGGTCTGAGATCTCCCAAGAAAACAACTGAAATGACAGAAAAAAGACAAAAACAAAACACTTCTTTATTAATATGATCATACATATTATAGGTATACATGTAGATAATTGCCAAAACATGAAAGCAAATCTAGGTCGGGAACTGGTCAGACCAGCTCCTCCTTTCCATTTCCTAATGAAAAAGAAGAGGCAGTCTACATGCTACACTTTCAATGGCTTGTGGACTTTCAGGCCCGAATTCACAAAGGGTTTGGTTTAAACCCCCTCCTGGGTTTTTTAAGCGTACGTGCGCACGGTATCTGATCCAATCATATATTTTCTTTGAGCGCGCGCATGGGCAATGTGCGCTTATTTACAGAGGTTTAAACCTTACCCATGGTTTAAACCTCCTTTGTGAATTCGGGCCTCAGAGTTTTCAAATACCCCCCCCCCCCCCCTCCCCCTCCCTTTCTGAAAATCCTGGATCCCCTAGAGTACACCTGATGATCCTACCATGCACTAAGCTTGGGAGACTTCAAATAGAGCAAATCAAGGGGAAAATTGTACCAGCAGAACTACTTTGATGCTCTACATGTACCTTTTACAAAGAGCAGGTGCGTGGTCCAATTGGGAGACTCTCTCCCACTTGAGAGGCAGTCTAATATATTGAAAACTTAGCTTATAAAAAGGGAAAAAAAAGACAATACAGTGCTACATACTACTGCATACAACTTCTTCTTCTTCCTCTCGTAAAGTAAAATCCAGCATCAGGTGTATTGTCTGGTGTGGTGTATGTACATTGTACAGTGCCTTTTAAAAAATTTCATGTGCAGCTAAAAATCAGTGCTCCTCTCTTAACGAAGCAGGATGCTCTGTACCTCCTGCTTGAAGAGGTTAACAGAGGCAGTATTGACAAGTTCATCCGGCAAAGAGTTCCATAACCTAATAGAATCTGGAAAGAAGGACTTCTGATTGATGAGAGTCCGTGCAAAAGGTATCTGGAATTGCAGAGTGTGATGTTAGTACCAGAAACAAGTACATGTATGTCTAGGGAATGTCCGTTTGCAGGTTGATGATACGGTGCATCATCAGCATCTTGTAGTGTGCCCTGTGCTCCAGGAGAAGTGGCCATTGATGTTACGCATTGCTGTCACCCAGCTTGTGCGATGGAAGTCAACAATGACGAAACTGGCAAAGTGGCGCTGGACCATTTCCAGTCGGTGGATATTGTCCTGGGTATTAGGGTTCCACACAACGCAGGTATACTCTAGGATGGGGCGCACTAGAGCTAGATAGCAGTGTCTTTGTCTTCCTTGGGCAAGGGCTGATGTTTCGCTGAAGAAATGCACTTAAAGCTGGCTTTTTTGGTTATGGCTCTGATAAGCCAGTCACTCTCCCATGTATGGAGAGCATCGAGGTCATGTTGCAGCTGTCTTAAATCCGTGTCTGTGTTGATTTTCCGATACATCATGCAGACGAACAGTGCAAACGGTTGACACATACTCAGGTACAAGTACATGTAGGTCGTTGATGAACAACAGGAAGAGTAATGGCCCGATGACGCTCCCTTGTGGTACATGTATGCCAGATGTGACTTGCGCAGTTCCCGACATAGATCCTTCAATAACAACTTGCTGGCTCCGATTATTGAGGAAGTCAGTGATCCATCAGTGGGTTCTACCACAAAGGCCATACTACTGTAGCTTGTAGAGTAGTCTAGCATGGGGAACTTCGTCGAACGCCTTGCAGAAATCAAGCAGGGTGACATCATGCTGTTGTTTGTCGTCCATTCCCTTGGCAAGGTGATTCATGACTTTTAAGGTGATTCATGACAGCACTGCAGACAATGTGCTCAAGTACTTTACATGCAATTGATGTTAGGGAAATGGGTATGTAGTTTCCTGGGCCCCGTTGCCTAAACCTTACCATTAACGGTAACTTTGCCATCAATGGTAACTCCCATGGAAACCTTGATTTTGATTGGCTGTTGAGTGATGTTACCATGGTAGTTACCACTGATAACAGAGTTACCAATACTGGTAAGTTTTATGCAATGGAGCCCTGGGTGCCGTTGCATAAAACTTGCTATTATAGTAACTTTTCATGTAATACTGGATTTTGATTGGCTCTTGAGCAACGTTACCATGGTAGTTACCATTGATGGCAAAGTTACTATAATAGTAAGTCTTTATGCAATGGCACCCAGGTCTGTTCTTCGCACTCTTTTTGAAGATTGACCTATCTACTACTCGCCAGTCATCAGGGATTGCTCCTTGGTCAAGAGAAATTTGATAGAGCAGCGTGAAGACAGGTGTTAGCTCCAAGGCCAGTGCTTTTAAAGCCTAGGTGGTATCAAGTCTGGACCTGTTGCCTTGTGAATATCCAGTTCTGAGAGAAGCTTGTAGACTCCAGCAGGTGAGACGTTGATCTGGCTCATTGGTGCATGAGGATTTCCCCTGTCCTTGATGTTGGACTTGTCTTCATTACCAGTGAAGACAGAAGCAAACTGATGGTTGAGAATGTTTGCTTTGAGAAACTGTCAGAGTACAATGTATGTGATTCCATCTGTAGACTTCAGGGGAGCAACTCCGGAGGAGTCACAATGCCTGCTGTTGATAAACCTCCAGAAGCGTTTCAGGTTCCCTATGGAATCAGGACTTATTATGTTGGTGAGGTAGTCTTCGTATGCATGTTTGCAGGCTGATCTGGGCCCCGTTGCATAAAACTTACCATTAATGGTAACTCTGTTATCAATGGTAACTACCATGGTAACATCACACAACAGCCAATCAAAATCAAGGTTTTCAAGGGAGTTACCACTGATGGCAAAGTTACCGTTAATAGTAAGTTTTATGCAACGGGCCCTGGTCTTCTTCTTGAGTTCTTCAGATGCTGGTACTTGAGAAAGTCTTCAGGTGCTTGGCTTCTCTTGGCTTGAGTGAAACTTCGCGTTTTCTGATGAGCGAGGCACTTCACAGATTTGGTGATCCATGCTTGGTGGAAGCCAGTGGATGACATCTTGGACTTGGAGGGAACATGCTTGTCCTGCAGCCGAGTGAGAAACAGCTTGATGTCTACCCACATGTCTGCAACTGCCCTTGTAGACAAAAGAAATGCAGATTTCCTCTCTCCACACAGAGAGATCACTTGGTCTTATCAACGTAAAAAATCACGAAGGCAAAATTTGATGCTTAGTTAAAGTTCAAAATTTCCAAAATTATGGTTTAGCTGGTCACCAAAGAAGAGGGACTGGCCATGAGCTTCTAACAGTAACATTGCTGATTGCTGATAGTGATAGACCTAAGTTACATTGTAATGTTCTGGAGATGGAAAAACAATTTTAATATTTATTCAGTAAAAGAGGCTACATCAGGCACATGCAGCATTTTAATTTTAACTTTAAATACTCATCGTCATCGAGCAACACCAGGTTGAGCCGGCATGGCCGGTTAGCTGCATCACTCGCCTCATGAAAAAATTACCATTAATAATATTAACCATCATAATCAATGACCAACTCGCTTATTCATCATCAATACAGACGTCACAATTACACCAACATTTCATACAAGACCATGAAGACTGTCACTCTCCATCAATCATCATGTCATTATTCATTGACATTACATCTAGATCTAGACTCTATGTTAATTTTCAACTTCATCAGTCATCACATTCATGACAATGAGACAATGAGCCTAAAAATAAACTAAAGAAAGTCAGAAGTTAGAAGACTTATGGATCCTGCGGAGTACTCTCGTAGAAGTAGAAGTAGGAGAAGTCAGAAGTCAGAAGTCAGAAGTCAGAAACTGAGAAATAAGAAATTACCGATCTCTGAAATTCTTGCAGCCACATCGAAGCTCTCTCTTTTTCTGCTGCATCGGGATTGTGGTAAAGAGCGTGAATGGCTGCTGCCACTGTATCAACTGGCGGTGCAGAATCCATATTTTAACTTAAGTGTCTATCATAATATCGGCACATAAATTGGGGTTATTCTCACTAGCCTGGCCGACTAGTTGATGTTCAGGCCTGCGATCGCGAGTAGCCGAGTAGAGTGCAGTGCTGATGCTATACGCTGTGCGTCTGTACTAGACTATATACTGAATCCGATCCCCCTGCTACTGATTTATGCACGGCGAAAGCCGTGGTCTCTCGATATCTCGGAAGCGAGAGTTTTGTACACAATTTGCCATAGACTTGATCGCGACTCATATGCACGCAATATGCCATCCAAAACATGCAAAAGGACAATGTTCTGTACACCTCGCCCATGACTAAATACGCCCATATAACTTCGGTATATACTCATGTTAAAAAGGAATGACAAATAAATAGCAGCAGACGGTTTTTAAATGTATGGTTCTTTATGGTTGTGTGTTTAGATTATTTGTCGAGTTATTCCAAACAGGGGCGTAGATAGCGGGGGATGGGTCAGATTTCAGATTTAGATTTTATTTCATTACATTTTCATTTTTCAAAGTATATAACAATAAGTATTATGAAATTGACAATATTCAAAATAATTGACAACACAACTTAGTGCATAAACATTTTTCGATCATTACAAGCAAAACAAAGTGCATTAAAGTTTGAGTTGTGAGAGAAAAAAAATAAGTAACATCAATGAAGACTACGTAAGATTAATTTTATGAAAATGAGAATGAAAACAGAGACCAGCTTAGAAGCAGAGCTTGTAGAAGCGCTGGTCCCTGGCAAAAAGATATACATATCCCCAAAAGGTATATACATCCCCAACTTTTCATGTGGGGGGATGGTGTGTACAAACATCCCCCCCCCCCAAAAAAAAAAAAAAAAAAAAAAAAAAAAAAACAACAACAACAACAAACAAAAAACATTTCTATTATATGTTGTAGATAAGAAAAATTTGATATATCATATTTTTCAAATTTATATATTCTTTATTTCAATATAGATATCATTTATTTATGTATAATATTTTAGATTTATATGGATTTATTAATATTTATCTACAATTCTGTCGCTGCTTCTGATTTTTGGCGATATATTTTTACTAGAAAGGGAAAACCATCTACTTCAAATTGTACAACATGGGTGTTGATCTGGGAATGAGATGGAGGTATATATATATATATATATATATATATTATATATATATATATATATATATATATAATTTTTTTTTTTTTAATTGAAGTGGGGGGGGGGGTGGCCTGTGTTATCATCCCTCATCATTGTGAGGTGATTTTTTCAAAGCCACAATGCAGGAATTATTTAGATTGTTAGATTGAAAGTACATGTAATTATTCTCGATTTAGAAGGTTCAGTCGATAACTTTCCTTTATAATGCAATTTTGCCATACTCATGTTATTAGTAATACTAACAATTTTCAAAATTGAAATGCAAATATAGTCACAGGAATCGAATGTGGTGGGGAAAGAGGGAATACATCACCCCCAATATTTATCGAGGATGATGACCTGTGTCATCATCACCCAACTATACGTAGAAGAATGATGAAATGACAATCATATAACATGTAGACCCGGTCAGAAGCACCGCTCCGGGGGTGCATGTGGGCACAGTGCCCCTACTTTTTCCTTTAACTTCAGATAAGTACCCCTATTTTTCTTTCGAATAAGTTCTCGTTCCATATAAGTGCCCATTGTGATATTTACACCTCATCCCTCACCTTATACCTTTGATAAATGCTCCTATTTCAACAAGAGCATTTATTCCTTTTCATCCCTTTTATCCCTTTTAATGTAACAAGTCATTTTTTAATTTCTTTGTAATATAATAGGCAATGATTTAATTTTTCTACTTCATAAGAACATTTTTCCGTTCTTATAAATGCCCCTTTTCACCTCTGATAAATGCCTTTTCTACCTTTTCTATACACATTCATTTTTCTAATAAGCGATCTTTTCCCCGTGATACCACGTTTCCCTTTTCCATATACATGTGTCCTTAATCCAAAGTGACTTAAAGCCAATATTCAAGGAAGGAAAAATTAACCCCAATTTTTAGGGGCCGTCTGACACCTATATACCGACGGACTTTTTTTGTCAGTTTTTTGTGTTTTATAATGTTCATTTCATACTACTTCCTCCCTGACAAAGTGTAGTGCATGGGGGAGATGGCGTGAAATCGACCCGACTTTGGGGCTTCTTTTGGGGGCTCTGGGGGCTTAACCCGACGGCTATACGGTCAGGCTGACAATCTTTTTTGTCAATGACTTAGATGAGGTAACTTTACGGGGTCAAATCGTATATGGGTAAAATGGAATGACTATTTCGGGACTGGGCTGGCTCCCATCCAGAGACATGTTGTATATTATAATAATAACAGTTTATTTCTTTGACCATTTAATACGTACATGCCTCAGATGTTGCTAGGTCGATCGAATCTTTTTTATTTTTTTTTTTTGTATTATGTATAATTTATACTCCTCCCCACATTTATGTAAGCCAGTTTTAAAATGATGTTTAAAAAAGTATGCTGCCTATTTTACTCTGTGTACACTGCAATCTTTGATGATGTCATCCTATATAGACAAATTGCACAGAAGGCTCGAAATGATATAGAATATTATATTTTTTCTCGCATAAGTGGAAATTTGTCGGGAATGTGGCAAATACGCTAGTGGGTCACCCCCCCCCCCCCCCAGCCCCCAACTGGAGCAATAGCTTTTTTATGAGGCAAAAACACGTCATAACATATTTCCATATACACATTTTTCTTACATCCTTAAATTTGTATAATTATGAGGTAGTGAGACGCAAAATTTGTTTTCATAGAATGACAGATGACAGGTTCCAATTTTCATTTTTTGTTAAAATCTTTCTAATTCCTGCATCACTGGGGACAGACGGCGTAATATGAAGTTTATGTAATCTGCAAAAGTGGCCGTCAATGTAGTTGGAGCTGGTCGATATTTTTGGCTTACCCGTTTTTGTTTTGTTTTCTTTGTTTGATTTTTTTTAAAGGATGATATTGCGGGACAATGGAACTTAAGAGGTATCATGCTCAGGGATAGGGCATACACGTAGGAGATCGAGTCGGAACTTCCAAAATGAAATCTCGTTCGGGGGATGAAATAACCCCCCCCCCCCTGTCTGCCCTTGAGGACCTCGTGATCAACATGAGTTCCATCCTTACTCCTCTCAGTTGGTCATTCCGTGTCAGATAACCCAATGGGTTAAACCCTACCCCCATCAAATTGGCCCAAATTTGGTACATGGGGTAATCGACTCTTCCCAAGCTAACATTTTAAGTTTTAGCCCCATCTGCTAAACAGTTTTTGCGCTGGGGTACGCATTCCGCAGGCCAAAATGGACACATTTTTTTTCAATCTTTAAATGAACATATATCCCTGTAACTACGGGGTCCGCTCGCTAGTCATAAGGACCGCTATTCATAATGGAGAAAATGCTCATTGTACATAAGGGTCATTATTCATAAGGACTGCTATATTCATAATACGAGAATAGGATCGCTATTCATAATACGAAAAGAGGGTCACTATACCCTCATATATACCGTATCATGAATAGCGACCCTCTCCTCCTATTACAAATAACGACCCTTTTTTCCTATTCTAAATAGCGACCCTCAATCCGTATAGCGACTCTCATTTCGTATTATGAATAGCGACCCTCTTCTCCTATTATGAATAGTGATCCTTATGAGTAATGACCATCAATGTGCATTAGGAATAGCGAACCTCATCTCACATTATGAATAGCGGTCATTATGACTAGCGGTCCTTATACCTAGCAAGATTGCCCCGTAACTACTAGGTCATTTTTGTTAATATTGCCCTTAGAATGGTAATTACACAAACTATACGGTCATCATTTTCCATTTCCGAACAACATAAAGTTCAACGACCTCTTGATCTTTGCTTTAACCTTGAATTTTACCTTGAGCGTCAAGTGATCTGGAGATGAAGTGCGTCAACATTTTTTCTACATCATCAAAAAAAAGTGGAGGAGTAATAATTTTCGTTTTCTTTCCAGCTTCTTTTAAACTTGTCAAAAAGCTGATATTTCACTGTTTGAACTATATCAGCAATTTATTCAGAACATAGCAACACTCATTATATGTCACACCTGTCATTTAAAAAAATGCTTTTGCTGCCCAGTGTCATTAATTATTCATGATGATGTTGTCTGAATAAGGTGTTGTGGAATGGCACATTTTGTGCAAAGAGGGGAAAATTACCTTTTTGCGAACTTTAAAAGAAGCTTGAAAGAAAACAAAAAAATACTACTCCTCCAATTTTTTTATATGATGAAGAAAGAATAGTGATGTATAAACTGACCAAATTTCATCTCCAGATCACGTGACGCTCAAGGTAAAATTCAAGGTAAAAGATGAAGGGGCCATTGAACTTTATGTTGTTCGGACATGGAAAATGATGGCAGATTTAGATAGCTTGTGTAATTACCTTTCTATAAATATGTCAATATAAACAAAGTTGACCAAGTAGTTACAGAGATATGGTCATTTAAAAATTAAAAACAAGTGTCCATTTTTGTCCGATATGCCTGTGGAATGCGTGCCATAGGGCGAAAACCGTTTGGCCGATGGGGCTAAAACTTACAATTTTAGCTTTGGAAGAGTCAATTACCCCACATACCAAATTTGGGGCAATTTGAAGGGGGTAGGGTTTAAACTTTGTCTAAAAATGGGTGATTTTACACCGAATGACCACTTAGTAATTTGTTTGGGCGTTTGAATTCTAGGCTCCCTTTCAAAATTATCAGTGGTGACCAGTGGCGTATCTACGGGGGGAGGGGGGGGGGGCAGTGGGGACACGTGCCCCGGGCGGCACTTGAAGGGGGCGGAAAAAAAAAAACGCACAAGAGAAAAAGAAAAGGGAGAGAAATACCAAAATCAAATATGGTCTTTGAGGGTTACTTGCGCCCCAGTCAAGGACAAAACGCGTAAGAAATGTTTTTTTTATAGGGTTTGAAATGCATTTTTTTTTCTAAAGCTCGGTCGCTTTGTTCCCTCGCATAATTATGTTCAGGATCTACCTATTTCGCGCCCCAACGGCGTTTTTAAAGTGTTAACCATTAATTGACGCCATGCAGTTGCTCGTTAAATTTTGCGCCCCAGATGGGAAAGAAGTGCATAAAAAGCATTTTCAAAGTATAAAGATCATTCGAAAGAAATCATAAATTTGCCTTAACTTGCAACTGAATTGCTAAATCAGGGTTTTCATTAATTTTACGCCCCCAAAATAGGAATGATCAAAATTTAAAAAGAAATCTATTGCTAAGTCGCTGTATTCCCTTGAATTGTTTGTTTTTTTGTTGTTTTTTTCCTAAGGGTAAAATACATAGGAAATTTCAATTTGAGGAGATTTGCCCCGGGCGCCAGAATACCTAGATACGCCACTGGTGGTGACTTTTAGAACTTTGTCGGCAAATTAGAAATTGATCTGTGTACAATTTTATTTGACATGTTATATTGGTCCGATCCCCCCCCCCCCAAAAAAAAGGGGAGAAGATCTATATAGCCTATTTATTAAAAAAAATAATAATAATGAAACCTATAGGATCCGAGAATAGCGGATAATATGAGCGACAACAAAAAATATGGGGGGGGGGGGAATGAAAAAAAAAATTAAAGCAAAGGTACAATCAATTCAATTCACAGATGTTGGAATCATTCTATAAAAGATATAACCCGAAATCTACTGTTATTTCTGTCCATGTGGTGCATCGAGATCATTCTCGTTTACCAACACACGCGCATGTGCTCAAAATCTCCAAGGTACCGGTAAATATAAACAGCTAAGCGTCGATTTTTATTTTTTATTTATTTTTTTTTTTTTTGGGGGGGGGGGGACGAATATGAGTATGGCCGATTTGTACAAGCTCCCTATTCTCTTACCATCGCATGCACGCGCACGAATTCGTTCCTCTCAGAGTAAGGGTTTAATCTGGATCATCGCTCCCTATATAGCTAGCTCTCCAGAGAGAGAGGGGGGGGGAGAGGGAAAGGGGTGGGGGAGAGGAGGGGAGGGGAGGGGAGGGGAGGGGAGGGGAGGGGAGGGGACGAGGGGGAGGGGGAGGGGGACAGGGGACGAGGGGGAGGAGGTGAGGAGGGGAGGAGGAGCATTTCATGTTCTAGAGGTACTTAGAGGGACGTATCAGACAAAGAGGCGCCAATACAAGGGCGGATCCAGCTTTTTTTTTTTTAAGGGGCACAAATCTCAGAAAATTTTATGACAACGGGGGAAAAAATAGCATCAGATTTGCGGGTCCATTTTTCCTCCAAACTTTTCTGACAAGAAAAGAAAAAGGCCAAAAAGGTCATCACACATTTTGGGGTCCTTTCCCACTCTAAATTCTCTGACCGTATCTACAAAAACAACAACAACAACAACAACAACAACAACAACAACAAAAAAAACCCAACAAAAAACAGGTCTATAAAAATCATGTCTATAAAGGTGGGGGCACAATGAACAGTTTTCTTTCAAAAGGGGGGGGGGGCACGGGCCAGAAGTGCCTCCGCCCCTAAATCCGACAATGCGCCGCCATGATATAGACCATCGGGTTGAGGCCGCATTTTCCATTTTAGCCCCCCCCCCCTTCCCGACAAAGGGTCAATAAAATTATTTGCCACAACAGCTAATTTTAGAGCCTTTGGGAGGGAAAGGGTATGGGGTGACGACCCGTCATTTTAATTGAGTTCCACAAATAAAATTCATCAGATCAGTTAAGTAGACAATCTACATGTACTACCTTTTTCTTATTTTTTTTCAAATTGCGATGGATTTTCTGTTTCTGATCAAATCCAAACCCGCTGCCAGCAGCTTTTGCAGACACTGTCGTAGCCAGAAATGTTGAACGGGGCGGGGGGGGGGGGGGGGTGTCCTCAAAACATTTGGGGTTGGTAGTGGTAGCCTAAGTAGTGTTAAGTATACTAGTAGCCAGACATGTTTGGTGGGGGGGGGGGGGGGGGGGGTCCTCAAAATACTTGGGGTTGTAGTGGTAGGGTTAAGTATAAAGTATAGGGTTAAAGTCTTGATCCCCAATTAAGTCCCGTGGATGCCCCCCCCCCCCTTTTTTTTTTTTTTTTTTTTTTTTTTTTGAGCGGGTGAACAGTGAAAGGCATTGCCCCCTTTAGCCTCCGATGGCTTAAAACTAATTTTGCAGCTAGACGTAATCAGAAAAACTTTATTTAATATTTCATTTGCTTAATTTTTTCTCTTTTGGGGGGGGGGGCGGCGTTGAAAAACAAGCCGGCAGAGCTCTAAGCTCTAATTTTGGAGTATATATGACATACTCCAAAATATTGCATCTGTAGTTTGTGTCACTTCAAGATCACGCCCTGTTTTAGCTGCAGTAGGCTACAAAGTTTGTGAGCGGATCGACCCCTACCGAGACAGGAGTTATATATTATATATAACTACTAGCTAGGGCCGGATATGGCCGAAATGATACTTGAATTTAATTTTGAGGATCCCGCCGGCTTTATGTTTGTGTGTGTGCGTGTGTGTGTGTGGGTGTGTGTGTGTGTGTATGTGTGGCGGGGGGGGGGGGGGGGTCTATGAGGAGCCCATGAAATTCCAGGGGCCTTAATTTGCTCCCCATGATAAAATAGCCAATGGGGTGGGAATAGGGGGGGGGGGGACCATGAGGCAGAAATGAAAAGAAGATAGAGAGCTGGGATATTTATCCAAGATTATCAAGAGAAGGACAATATATAGCTTTTCTGAGCCTGATTTCTGAAACCTGGGGAGCGTTTCATCAAGCGTTTTGTCAGTGATTTTTACCGACAACTGTTATAAGCTACTGAAAGCCTTGCATCTGATTGGCTGAGAGCAAATTTGTCAGTAAAAATCACTGACAAAACGCTTGATGAAACGCTCCCCAGAAGACGCAATCCTCGAATAGGGATGATACTATGCAAGATCTAAAAATCAATGTGAAGGATCTAAAAATCATAATTTTTCGCCGTTTTTCTGTGAAAATAGGGTATCAAAAAAAACCCCGTCAAAACCTTTCGACTTAAAGGGTACCAATCACAAAAAAAATTATTTTACTTTGTATGTTAGAGGTTCCATGTCATTCTACTACATCCCAAAGGGGCTTCGAATATCACTTCTAGATATTACAAGCATGCCAAAAAGTGTGTTGCATTCTCAACCATGCGCGCGCGCGCGCGCGCGTATCACTTTCCCCTCTGCGATTCCCTCCATAGAACCTGTACATTAATCATGAAAAATGTAAATTTCAACTTTTAGAAATACTTATATCTTTTTCACTTTTTAACAATTTAATTCAGTTAAAAAGGAATATGAGTATTGAAGAAACAAAGAAGCTGCTGAGCATAAAAATGTAATCATCTCATATGTAGAATTCTGGCCAATTTTGTTTGAAAACGGCCTTTTTATGTTGCCTCACAAAAACGTAGAACACCCAAATTACACGTGTTTCTATGGGGAAAGTAATCGACTCGCAATGACAAGGTAATTTTGTTAATTGGTTAGCAGTGCTGTTAATGGCGGGAATTAACCAGTTAAAAGGTTTCTTAAAAGAGTAAGAGTTCTAGGTTTGACCTTTCTTATTTTGACTTCTACTGGTTTTGTAGAATTCTGGCCTTTTTATGAATTAGTTATGAAATATTTGTGTTTTTAGACTGATTCTGTGCGCGCGCACCACTGATCTCTACAGAGATCAGTGGCGCGCACGTGTCATTCTGATGACATTCAGGCTACGCACAAATGCAACAAATTGCGCGAAACTTATTGACATGCTTGTTATACAACTATCTATAAGCATGAAAGCGACTCGTGAGTAGACTACTCAACGCACCCGTACGCGCTCGCCAAGATAAGGGCTCGCGCGGAACCCAACTCGGAGGTTCGGTTCCGCGCGAGCACCTTCATGTTATCATGTTATCCTTTATTTCCTTCATACTCCTTAACTGTTGACCTATAGATTTTCAGATAAAGTTCTTTGAGGTTAATTTTATACTTCCTAGCGGTATACAAATTCTTTTTTCAGATGGTTGGTACACTTTAAATCCTCGCTTAGGGTGCTTTTCAGCGGATACCGTACAGGCCTCAATGAGACATACCCCCCCCCCCCCCCCCCACTCCCGGGAGATCTAGGCCCTCTTACATAAAAAGTTGCGATTAAACGCATCTCAAAAAATTAAACGCAAGTCCAAAATACGCGATCCTGATTGGTTGAAAATCAAGTTGCGTTTAATTTTTTGAGTTGCGTTTAATTGCAACTTTTTATGCGAGGGCCCTATAGGCATCCAGGCATTATGATTATCTGACTATACATAGCCGATTTCATAGCTCTCTGAAAAAAACGATTTTCATGGACCGAGTGCCATAATAGGCCTACATGTAAATTGAACACTAACAAGAAACTGAAAGTTTGTTGACCTTACTTTGACAGTGACGATCGTTCAAATACCAATAATTATACGCACGTGTGAACTATTGCGACGCGCGCCCGTAATTGTATCCTCGATCGCGTTAGCTTTTAATAAATAGAGAGAATAATCAGAACTTTATTGAGTATCTACTTTTTTTCCATTAATAAACAAAATTAAAATATCAGTTATGCATTTTTTTTTTTGGACTGTTTTTCCTGGTATTTTTTTTACATCTACTCATTCAAGATCTGCAGCTCAGCGCAGCTCGTTTAAACGGCCTTTTCAATGTTGCATTACACTGTGGCAAGATGAGGTATATTTTTTCTCACGAAACATATCCATTTTAATCCTCAAAAATCCAATTTCTGTTTATTTTTTTGTTCTATAATTCAAACTTAAATAGTATTTAATTTATTCTAACAGATTTTTGGTAGCTTATAGCACATTAATGAGAAGATATAAGACCAGTTACCCTCCGTTCTGTAAGTGTAACACTGTACACTGACTATGAGGGGTACGGTCGGGCTAACTCGGCACAAGGGCGAACTCGGCACACTGCGTGCTGACTAGTTTCAAGAGTTGATCGACGCTAGCTATACGAGCTCTGTGGCTTATCAATCTGGTAGAATGCGGGCTAACTCGGCACTAGGGCGAAGTCGGCCCTACCGGAAATTCGAGGCCGATTTAGCCCGGAGAGGTTCAATTGATCATGAACAGTATAGCTCAAGTCATGATAGTAGGGGAGCAGAGACAAAATCGCAGGTACCTGCAAATATGTGCAGGCGATTTTAGAGGTTTTGTGCTCTAAAAACCTGCCAATTCGCAGGTTGCGTTCCGATTGCAGCCTCTTGCGGCCAGGCGTTTCATCAGCAGGTGATCAGAGGTTTCCAAAAATGGCACCATCGGAAGGAGCGCCTAACGTTTCTTTTAAATCGCTGATAAGTGAAAAATGCGTAGGCCTAACTGATCGATAATTAGATCTACGTCATCGTAATGCAAGCGCAGCGCAGTCATGTGACCACGAGCACGTGACACCCAAAACCTGCGAATTCGCAGGTAGAGCTCATGGGGGGAAGTCTGAGCGCTGGCGGCAATAACCATGATAACATTCCCCCCATGAGCTCTAGATCTCTACCTGCGAATTTGCAGGATTTGGGTGTCACGTGCTCGTGGTCACATGACTGCGCTTGCATTACGATGACGTAATTTTCGATCGATTACGCATTTTTCACTTATCAGCGATTTAAAAGAAACACCAACGTTAGGTGCTCCTTCCGATGGTGCCATTTTTGGAAACCTCTGATGAAACGCCTGGCCGCAAGAGGCTGCAATCGGAACGCAACCTGCGAATTGGCAGGTTTTTAGAGCACAAAACCTCTAAAATCGCCTGCATATATGCAGGTACCTGTGAATACGCAGGAACCTGCGATTTTGTCTCTGCTCCCCTAATAGTAATACCAATCCATAAAGTTTCATTTTGATTACTAAATACTAGCCAAGAACACACCACGTAACTATAGTGGTCATATTGACCACTACGCGGGACGAATGCAAAAATACTAGTCATTTTCTATCGCATGTACTTAAGGTATGGGGGGAAAAGTAAGATAAATGTTTAAAATACTTCCTTTCAAATTCAGCGCTTTAAAATCTCTTTCCTACCTTAAATGGCCGTTAGGAAGAACTTCTGATATTTCCAGCAATATCCAAAGTCAAAATCATGTCCAAAACCTAAGAAATCCCCGCCAATTTTTTTCGCGATTGCATGTTGTTTTCCAGCTTCCGATGTTTTTAGACTAAATCGGCCAATAAAATTTTGTCCACAACGAAACTCGGTATCGCGTGCACATCGATCTCTACGATCGCACACACGGAAAATCGGGACTTACGTGTGCGCGATAGGAACCGAACTTTTAACGACCGAATTTTTTAGCGCGAGATGTCAGCGCTCGCAGCAATCAGGAAATATACACCGTGACCTGCGATACCCCGTTTCGCCAGAAGTGACAGTAAATTACGGATTTCATTTTTGAAATTATCTTTTCCAACATCGGTGAGTTGAATTTATTGTATTTCATGTATATGTTGGTGTCGTTTTTTGTAAATTAAATGCCGATTATGAGTGAATGTTGGTAACTTTTGTGCAGTGGTGTTTTGAAAGTGTTGAGGTGGATGACTGCCTAGAGTCTACACACGAAGTATAGTAAAGTCGCTATGAGTGGCCAAGAATACGTTTTTAAACCGTTCTTTTGATAGAATTGTATAAAATACTTATTTTGAAGTTCATCTTGCAATTTTCTAGAGCTAATATCATCATACAATGTCATATGAAAATTGAAAGTGACATTTTAAATCACAATTCACAGCTCGCATTCGCAATCGCCGTGCGTTGCACTCACTGACTCAGTGACTGGCCATGGGTTTGGTACTCAGACTTGATGAATGAATTACTGCAAAATTCCGTAGATATTAATGATGTCTGTAACATAAACTGAAACTAACAACCGTTCATTTGATTATATTAATATTACTTCCATGAATTCTTGATGGATAACATTTTTTACCGACTGAGGTTTTGCAATATGTGTGTCCGACTCATCGCTCCGAGTCCATGCAAACACAGTGCACGTTACGCACGGCCGGCGATTGCGAGCTGTGTCGTGTGATTAAACTCTCTAAAATGTTACTTTTACATCATGTTACATCAAGAAAATTGCAAGATTACCATCTGAGTATTTCATACAATTCTATAAAAAAGAATGGTTAATAAACGTATTCTTATCTAGTAATCACAACAAAACTTAACACATTGGTATTTCATGATCGATTTAAACCCTCCGGGCTAACTCGGCCTCACTTTTCCCGTAGTGCCGAGTTCGCCCTAGTGCCGAGTTAGCCCGACCCCATCTGGTAGTGGTACTGGCCACAGAGCTATACAGCCCATGCCTATACTGTGTGTGGAGGAGGATATCAACAAAAAAATCTAGATCTAAATATCACCATTTCCCACATACTGTGAGCCATGCAAACCACCCTCGGAGTTTGCTAAAGGGGTTACCTTCCAGGATCAACTTAGATTGTAAAAATTGAATGAATAAAAAAGAAAAAAAGCCACAAAATCGGCAGGTGTGATCGGGTTTTTTTTACCTTTCATGTGTAACTTGTATATATGGGACTACACCAATCTTACCTTGCATGTGTAGTCCCATATATACAATTACAAGTGCAAGGTAAATAAAACCCGATCACACCTGCCGATTTTGTGGCTTTTTTTCTTTTTCATTCATTCAATTTTTACAATCTTAGTTGATCCTGGAAGGTAACCCCTTTAGCAAACTCCGAGGGTGGTTTGCATGGCTCACAGTATGTGGGAAATGGTGATATTTAGATTTAGATTTTTTGGTTGATATCCTCCTCCACACACAGTATAGGCATGGGCTGTATAGTTCTGTGGCCAGTAGCAGATTGATAAGCCACAGAGCTCGTATAGCTAGATCGACGCTACGCACCGTACCCTTTTTTAGCCTTAAATTTCATATTTTGTATAATTTTACTTCTTGAAAGTTTTAACATTACTTCTTTGCTAATCATTTTGCACAATGATATCAAATAATTTGTATTTAAGTGTTTTGAAATCTGTGACTGTGTAATTAATGCGAAATTCAACACAAGTATAGTCATGGATTGTATTTCTGAACAGATTGAATTACCGAACGTGTACAGTTAAGCGCCTAAAATGGGTTTTCATACGCCTGGGACTACGCGTATGAAAACCACACTATTGAAACAAAGGTGGTGTCTTTTTCCCATAGGTTTCACACGTTCGGAAATACAGTACCTTTTTCATGTTTTTCAGGGACCAAAACGCCGCGTCGTTGGGAAGGGGTTCACTCGGAAGGGAATATCGTATTAAATCTACGTTGTCTTTTTAAAATTCCATCAACTTCTTTTTCTGTAGGACTTTGAGCATTCATTATGTAAGTTTGACAGATTTTTGAGATTTTCTGAAAAGTGTTCGGAAACTGGATCCACCACCATATTTGAGATCAATTCAACTCTCTGGGCGCACTCGGCTGTGATTTTCCGCCAAGGCCGAGTTCGCCCTAGTGCTGAGTTAGCCCGGATCCTTTTATGAAATAGAGTAGGGGTGGGGGGGGGGGAGTATTCGGCCACTTCAGACAAAATCCTATTTTTTTACTTTTTTTTTTTTCATATTTATTTTCCCTTCTTACATCATGAAAGCAAATATTGTTACTATTTTAACCAAAAAAAAATCCCGAAAGAAAATCAAGAATTGCCATGGTAATATTCATTTTCATTTAGATCTACCATGTTTCGGAGGCAGTTTTTCGGCCTAACAGATCAGTTTTCGGCCGCATGTGTAAAATCAATGGGGAGCGCCCGCTGTGCGTTTGCCCGCTGATCAAAAGTCTCAGCGGCCCGAGCCGGCGTCTAACGCCAGAGCTCCCCCGCGTAAAACCTGGTCGAAAAATGCTCCCGCGGTATCAGAATTGAAATCTCAAGACTAACGGAGATATCGCGTGTGCGTCTCACACACCGACTATCTTTGACTGCAACGTGCGATTGGACACTTTAGAGCTTGCGACATACGAAAAATCCCGATCTAAAACTAAAAATTTCTTGAAATACAGCTCAGTTTTGGAACCCATTTTCCTTATGGACACGCGTGAAACACAAGAATTTTCAGATTAGGGTAGCGGGACCACCGATTACATCGCTAAAATGTGATATTTAAGGACATTTTTTTCATTGCAACTGCAGTTTCCCTCTAACTTTAGTATGTATTGTATGTGTGTGATATGTGATATGCTGTCATGCTATGCATTTTAAAGTGATTTTGCCATGCATACGTCGTACCAGACGAATTCTCAACCTGGCCGAAAACACCATCCTTTACTCTATGACTTTGAACATCAAGCCATACACGGGTAGCCTGGAAGGCTCTTTGAAGAGTAAAAAAAAAAAAGCTGACGCTACTCTTCACAGAGCCTGGTTTTTTAATCTCAATCTGCAATAGAGCTAGTTGTACGAACTCTGTGGCTTATCAATCTGGTACTGGCCACAGAGTTGTACAGCCCATGCCATTCATGCTAACGGAGTGATGGGTAAACAGAAATACTTCGCACCGTCTACATTGGATAGATGAACAGTGCGGGTTGTTCATTTATCCGATGCGTAGACGGTGCGAAGTCCATTGATTCACATGCCATGCGTGGACTTCGCGATCGCAACATCTCGCTCGCACTCACGCGGGATACAGACGCACTGAACTCTACGTAGCTGTTCAGTGGATAGAAGCAGTGACGCACAACGCGAAATAACTAAATACGTCCACAGGCTCTAAGCTAGACTAGTGCCGACTTGTCTTTGGGGGAGTTAGGTCATCGTTTCTCATGCAAATAACAATTGACTGACTACATGTGCAAGGTAAGAAAAACCTCATCCGTCGTATGGGCTGCAGGCCCAGATCTCTCACTGAGCTATGTTGTGAGGGATGCAGTTAGATTTCCAGGGCTTCACATGCATGCTGACTTTGTGTGCCATATGAAATGTATGCAAAAAACTTTTAAACACCTTTCTAAAATGAAATATGCTTTTCCTTTTCCCTTTGCAGTAAGGTGTCCAGAGATTTACTGTACGAGGCAGTCCAGGAGGTCCAGAAGGGCTCCAAGGAGAAGAAAAGAAAGTTTCTGGAGACGGTGGAGCTCCAGGTCAACCTCAAGAACTATGACCCCCAGAAGGATAAGCGTTTCTCCGGAACCGTCAAGTAGGACAGCCCCGCGGCTATTTTCCCAATTTTTAACCTAGCTTGGTCTCGCTAGGTAGTTGGTGTGGAGGCACAGTGGTCATTCCAGTTGTCATGTTATGTTCTATCTGTATTCATTGACTTATTTATAAGTCGTTTTATTTCTTCAGTTCTTCCGTTTCTGACTTTGCACCATTGCAAAGGTGAACTCGCCTCCTTTTTGTTTTCCCAAACCCCCTCTATCCTCAACTTAAGTCATCTGATTTCTCCTTGACTTCATATTCCTTTCCTTCTGTCCTCCTCTTTTCCCTGCTATTCTGCATGGAAGACTTCTCCTTCCTTTTGCTATCAGCTTATATCTGTTCTCATTTTCTTGCTGTTTGCATGCTGTGTTGCTCTTTACCCTGTAGCAGCCTCCATTTCCCATTGTCATCCTTCCATCTTCCTGTTCTTCACTTTTGTTCTGTCCTGTATTTTTATCTTTCTCTTCTTTCTGCAATGACTCTGAATGGAAGGGCTTGCTGATGCCATATTTCACCCAACGGACCTTCACCCAGGGTCTTAAATACAACTGGGGAGGCTGATATTGCCGAACGTATACTGTAAGGTAGAAATAGATAAATGTTCATGAAGTTGAAGTTACATATTCGTGATCTGTGGTAAAGGACATGAGAGTAGAAATATGTAATACAGTGGAACCTTGTTTTAACAAACTCCTTGGGACCAAGGAAATTACCTCTTTATATCGAAACCTTGTTATATCAGGGCTAAAAAACAATAGAATACAAAGAAGTGGGACGGTCAAAATTACCTTTTTAATAACGAGAGTTTGTTAAAACAGTGTTCATTATAACGAGGTTCCACAGTATTGGTCCAAAATGACCAATTCTGATCTGTTTTAGTTCCCTAATGGAAGGCATATAGAGATGAAGTCATAAAAGTGAAACTTTAGCTGCTCAGGAAGTGTACTCAATGATGTTTTCGCATGTATTACCTGAATGTCAAATAGTGACGAATAAACATGTTAGCTCTAGAATTACACTGAGAGTGCACATCTGTACAAGATATCACTTGAATTGGATATTAGGATTCGTGTATTCTGTACTTAATTTTCTGGTGAGAATGCTATGGTATTGCGATTCAGGGCAAGGTGATCCAAGCTATAGTGGGGCAGTGGACTTCTGGTCTTCAGGTATAGTTCAGTCTCATGATGAAGTTGGTATTGTATGGGACAAAATGCTGCGGACTTGCCATTAGACCAGGCATTAAATTTGGGAAATTACAGTGGAACCTGGTTATAACAAACTCCTTGGGACCAAGGGAATTACCTCTTTATATCGAAACCTTGTTATATCAGGGCTAAGAACTGGTAACGGCAAAATAAACTTGTCATAATGAGAGGTTTATATATCAGTGTTCTTTATAACGAGGTTCCACTGTACCTTCAATTATTGTATTTCAACTGGTCATGGTCTTGAGCTACAGAATTGTAGGAGAAAGTCTATCCTAGTTTGGAGGTCATGCAGATCCGATGCATTTGATCTTTCCTCCGTAACTCCAGATTGAGGCACATCCCCCGCCCCAAGTTCTCCATCTGCGTTCTTGGAGATCAGCAGCACATGGACGAGGCCAAGGCCAACGGCCTCCCCTGCATGGACATTGAGGCCCTGAAGAAGTTCAACAAGAACAAGAAGCTCGTCAAGAGGCTAGGTATGAACAATCTCAAACCTATTGTTTGCTGAAAGCCAGAAGGGCATTAATTCTTTGTGATATGAAAGAAGTTATGTGCTTCTGGTTTAGGAGAGATTATCTGCTGTAATTACCTGATTGCAGGCAAGCTTATCTAAATCTTTGAATCTTATATCTTTTGTCTTACATGTATATCAATGTTCCTCTCTTTTTTCCATCTAACAAATATGTTCTGAAGCTGAAAAGAAGGGCTTCCTTGAAAGCTCCAAAATAGCTGTGTTAAAAAAAAAAAAAATAGGGGGGGGGGAGATTAGAATTATAAGAATTGACTTTAGGAAATTTTTAATGTAATAGAAAAAGCTCTTGGGCTTAATATGTTATTACTCCTCACACCCTCAAAAATAATGTGTTGAATTTTTTTCTGGAGGGGGGGGGAGGGGAGAGAGATGTAGGTAATTCCCTTCTGGTATACTTTTGGCCACCAACACCTACATGTATACATCCCTCTTTTTCATTGAACAGCCAAGAGGTACGATGCCTTCCTTGCCTCCGACTCTCTCATCAAGCAGATCCCCCGTATCCTGGGACCCGGTCTCAACAAGGCTGGCAAGTTCCCCACCCTCCTGACCCACTCTGACTCCATGGTCGGAAAGGCCGAAGAGGTCAAGGCTACCATCAAGTTTCAGATGAAGAAGGTAAGCATCTTTTGGGCGATTCCAAACGGTGTGTCCCGTACGTCTGTTGAGAGCCAGAAGGGCATCAACTCATTGATTTCAACACAAATTTAATGCCCTTCTAGCACCAAACAGACAATATGTCTTATTTCATCTAATTATGAAAACTCTTTGATGTGACCATTGACTTATCAGTCTTTCATGTATCGCTATCATTATCAGTGGTGAAATAAAAGATTTTTAAATTCTGAAGAAACAAATGAATAAAGGACATAAGTTGTAATACCCCAGTCACATCAGCAAAACCAACAACAGTCCGAAAACAGACCTAACAAAAAGTTACATTACCCTGAATGGACGAGAATCGGTCGGTCGGGAGTCGGTGTGGAGTTGGTTTGGCACTGTGACTGAAGTGTAAGGGACACATTGCACAAAATAACCCTTGTTGTCTCCCAATAGCCGGAAGGGTGTTTTGTTTTGTTTTTTCCCTATTCATAATCCTTTTGAAATCCACAATTGCATCAAAAGTTTCATTTTACATTCACATATCAAAACATCTAACAAAATCAAATACAGTTACCCTTGCATAACTGGAAGTCGCATAAGTCGAACTTTTCCCCAGTCAAATCAGTTTCTGACAAAACTCTGCAGAACGTGTGTTATTTACATTTCCTAAGTCGAATTTTGCATAAGTCAAACTATTTTTTTGTGGTCCCAACAGATTCGACTTGAACAAAGTTAACTGTAATTGATTTAGGAGTCTGAACAAAGGTTTACCAGTTACAAATTCTGTTTACCTCTAGCCTCTTTCGTAATTCAGAAGCAAACAAATATCTGAAACTGGAAGCCAGAAGGGTGTTAATTTGTGGCAAAAAATTAACAAGTTTTTACCCTTGTGGCTCGCACAGGAATACCTTTGATTAAAGAAGATCTTGTGCAGTGGGAATGGAGCTGCATTTAGAGATAAAACTTGCTGAAAGTCATTTTCTGCTTATCATGCAGTAATTTATTTGTAGGCATAACGATTAAAAAAAAACCTGTCTGGTGCCCTCCTTTACAAATGTACTCAATGATGTTCTCGCATGTATTACCTGAATGTCAAATGGTGATGAATAAACATGTTAGCTCTAGAATTACACTGAGAGTACAAATGAATATACGGACAATTGTGTGGATTGGGGGGGGGGATCCATATTTCTACTTCTAAAGTGAATAAATTCCATGGCAACAGCTGTACCCAATGCTCTTGGTACACACAGCTCTTCTAATTTCTCTCCTGATCCTTGATATATTAAATTTATTCACCGGTCTAGTGTACAAAAAGTTTAATATATTGCTCCGAATCTCCAGGAAAAAGAGCAAGTGTGGAGCCTTGAAGGTGTAAGGCAATGCCTCTGAAATTTCTCCTTCCATGTGGCTCCTTGCTAACTTTTTTCAAAAGAGTCTGAATTGAAAATTTTAGGGTCTTGATGCATGCACCTTCTGTTATAAAGTTCAAAGTTTGGGGGTTCTGATGGTAAAATTTGGGAGCCCACCCACACTGGACCCCTGTCACTGTTCAAAGCCCTGCATTCTGTATTAAAAGGTACTTATCAAAACTTTTAATGATATTGTAAAGGCAGTCGTTGAAGCAATAGAATATCCTCTTTTTTTTTGTTGTTGTAATCGATAGGTTCTGTGCTTGGCCGTTGCCGTGGGACATGTGGAGATGGACGAGGAAGATCTTGTGTCCAACATCAACCTGGCCATCAACTTCCTTGTCTCCCTGCTGAAGAAGAACTGGCAGAATGTCCGCTCCCTCTACATCAAGAGCACCATGGGAAAACCACAGCGCCTCTACTAAACTCTCACTGCTCACAGCAAACCCCGTACCAACCCTGGAACCCCCTCCAGTGCCGGAAGGCGGAGGACATGGAAACTGGTTTTTCCAACCTCAAAATCATCTTTGGTCACTCATTTCTGAATCAGAGCATTATCAGTATGTGATGATGTAAATAAACACACAAAAAGCAAAGGATGGAGTAAGCTGGTAATTTTTTTCTGTGTTGTGTTCATTAAGAAATACTGGCAAACCCCATTATTACAAGCTTGATGGAATCTCGTGGTGGCAGTAGATTGAAAAACATGCGAGACCCATGCCTTTTTGTAGGCTACTTTGTCATATTGAGGCTTGCCAGTTGTAGGTACAGTACACTGTACTTCATTACTCCTCTGGAGGTAGCAAGGTCTTTGAAGGTGTGTGTTGAGGGAGGGAGGGAGGTGTTGAATGAGAAGGATTGGTAAAAGAGGGGATAAAGGATAGAGAGGGATGGAGAGGTGGAAAGAAATGGTTGTTAGGGGGAAAAGTTATTGATTGACAGAACAGGTGAGAGAGAGATATGGCAGAATGGAGGGGGGGGGGGGGGTATTATTAATACGAGAGATGTGGGATGAAAAAGAAACAAAAGACAGGATGATTAAAGAGGAGGATGAGTTCTGGGAAATTCTGTCAGTTTGGAAGATTATCATTGTAGAAATGTCCCCTGAAAATGATTGCTCTTCAAATGCCCTCACATTCAAAATATGACAAGAAACGCCTGAAATGTTCAGGCTGAACGTGTGTGTAGTCCCATATACACATTTCTGTGTGCAGTGCATGTGACTCGGCAAGACTCGGTCAATTTCTTCTCATTTTGGTGATTCAAAACCTTACAGGATATGCCAATTCTTATGTAGACATTGATCAACATTTGCCAATTATTTTGAGACAGTTTCTTGCCCAATGAAATAGCATGACCAGAACTCAACTTTATATGAAAGAATGAAATGAAGAATGAAAGAGGAGCAATAGAAGGAGGGGGGAGAGATTGGATGAAAGACGCAAAGCAAGATATGGAGTGAAAGGAGCGAAGGAATGATGAGGAAATTGTGAGAAAACAAATGGGATGTAAGGGATGGATATGAAAGGGTGAGATGGAAGAAGTGAGGGGAGATATTGAATGATGGATTAAAAGTTTGAAGAGGAGAGAACAAAATGGGGGGGGGGGGGGAGAGGAGTTGTACTTTGTAGAGAGAGAAAAGGAAGATACATGTACAGTGGAAACTCGGTATAAAGAGATCTGGGGAGCGTTTCATTTAGTGTCTTGTCAGTGATTTTTACTAACAAATTTGCTCTCGGCCAATCAGATGCAAGGCTTTCAGTAGCTTATAACAGCCGTCGGTAAAAATCACTGACCAAAACGCTTGATGAGACGCTCCCCAGATATAACAAGATTCCTGCTATAACAAGGTAATATTCCGGTCCCAACTCTTTATATTCTATTGTTTTTTAACCCTTTCAAGACAATAGACCACATTTTGTGGTTTGGCTCAATAACTTTTGATTCAGAGCTCTAAAAAATATACCTGACGCATGAGTAGAAAGAGCAAAATTTTCTACACACACTATGTCCATTTTTATTGCATGACCATATTGCGTTTGATGCCAGGAATTTCAAAAAGGAGAATAAGCTTCATAATCCTTAAATTGGCAACACATTGAGAGGTTCAAAATCACTATTTTTATCAAAATTGGCAATTTTTTCAACTTTTCGACTAAGTTTCTAATGATGTATATTGTTTTCAAAGACATTGCATTTTGTTAGAACCATGTAGCACTAAAAGAAAAAATATTATTGTTGCCAATTTGAAGAACGAAATGTGATCAATGTAGCCTTTCAATAATTCCTGTCCTGAAAGGGTTAACCTGATATAACAAGATTCCTGCTAGCTATAACAAGGTAATTTTGATGGTCCTAAGGACCTCGTTATACTGAGTTTGCACTGTATCAACAACAAAAGGAGGAAAACAATACGGCATGGGAGAGGAGGAAGGAAATTTTAAAGAAGGGAAGAATGATGAAAAAGAGACTGGAGCTGTGAAATACTTATATTTTTAATATCCTCTTCACCCTCTTTCATTCAATCTTATTCTTTCTCCCTCTATATTATTTAATACATCTCTTGCTTAAACCCATTTCTCTTGATCTCTTCCATTTCCTTTGTTTAAAGGCGAAGTCCACACTAATATCAAGTTGATTTGAATAGAGTAAAATTAAACAAGCATACTAGTGAAAATTTTATTGAAATTGGATGTAAAATCAGAAAGTTACTGCATTTTGAAGTTTTACATTATTTCTTGAAGCAGTGATATGCATAACATGGGCAGTATGCAAATGAGTGAACCGATGATGTCACACACTCACTTTTCCTTATGTATTCTATTATTTGAAATATATATTTCAATATTTTGCTTCAATAATGTAAAACATGGTTTGACTCCTTATGGAACATGTGGAATCATCAAAACTTATTTTGATACAAGGGAGTTTCTTTATTATCACATCCATAAAAATTGAACTACATGTATTTGAAATTTCATATAATAAAATACAAAAGGAAAAGCGAGTGTGTGACATCATCGGGTCACTCATTTGCATAAAGCCCATGTTATGCATATCACTGTTTCATGAAATAATGCAAAACTTCAAAATGCCGTAACTTTATTTCACATGCGATTTTAGTGAAATTTTCACTGTTATGCTTGTTTAATTTTACTCTATTTATTCAAATCAACTCGATATTAGAGTGGACTTGGCCTTTAATCTCTTTTTTTATTGATTCCCTTTACTCTCTCAATACCAATTTCATTATTAGCCTTTCCTCTCGGTTGTTTTTTAAAATTTCAACTCTTCTTTCTTCAAAATCTATTGTTCAGTGTCTATAATATGTCTATGGTCCCCCATAAGTCCTCGCTCCTTTATCTAGTCTATCACCATCTCTACCTTCATCTCTCTCTCTCTTCTATCACTCTTCCTTTCACTACACTTCCCGTCATGCTTTCTCATCATTCTGTCCGATAATATATCTAACAGACACTTTATTAATATATGTACAATAACAATATCATTAAGCGATTTTATTTCTTTAAACAACTACCCTAATAAGTCTTCTCTATACAAAACAAGATATATATCACTACTACATGTATAATGTGAACATCATGAATACACATACAGTTTAACCTTGCATAACTCGAAGTCGCATAAGACAAACTTTCCCAAAGCTGAATCAATTTTGTTGACCGAACTATGCAAAACGTGTTATTCACATTTCCTATGTCGAATTTGCAGAAGTCTAACTATTTTTTGTGGTCCTAACAGATTCGACCTATGCAAAGTTAACTGTACATGTATTTACATGTACAACAGCAATGTGAATAATTGTGCTGGTGTGTTGGCAGATTTTCTTGAAAGTTGACAGCAACTTGTCTCATCTCGTGTTAATGGCGTAGAAGTAGATGTAGAGAGGGATCTGGAATTGTAAGAAGGCAGGGTGAGGTTGAAATCGATCAAGTTTATGATTCCAGAGGGGGATAACCTGTCCCTTCCTGGTTCTGTCTATGCATAATGTTGGCATTAATCCTCAATCACAGTAGGCCACATAGGACTTAAAGCAGTAGGCAAACTGCAGTGTTGGGTCCAAGACCAGAGGGTCCGAGATCAAGATCAAGATCAGACAGTCCGAGATCCAGATCCAGATCAAGATCCGCAGCTCAAGATCGAGATCAGAACATCTGAGATCAAGATCAGATATGTCCGAGATCAAGATCAAGATCGAGGTTACTGATGCCGATCTCGAGACTGGTCTCGAGATCAAGATCGATCTCGAGGTACCCAACACTGAGTCGTGTTTTCGCCGATTGGTGAACGATTTTAAAAGCTTTTTTCGTTTGATAATTTACGTAATAACAATGTTGATCTCGAGCGATCTTGAGCGAAAGTTCTGAGAACAGAAGCTCTGAGATCAAGATCAAGATCAAGACCAACACCTTCAAGATCAAGATCAATCTCGAGGTACCCAATACTGGTAAACTGGTTGGTCATTTACAATACATATACATGTACATGCTTTCTTTGCAGTCAGGTATTATTAAAATAACATCATTTTTAATATCAGTACACTACCTTGCTATATTTGATCTTACAGCATGCTTACAACAACAAATACACAAATGACAGGTTAAAGTGAGAGTGCATTTAGAATAGTTATAATGAATGTATGCATTGACACTTTTCTTTTTTTAGTAACCAGAATATTCAGATAAATCCTAAGTGCTGACAAAAATCAATAAATAATTTGACAATTTTCACAGGAAAAGATATCAGCTAACAAGAAATTTTAATATACTGGTACAACATGTACTGATGACACCCCCACAAGGATTATTAATAAATGCACAATCAGTTTCATTTTTACTTTTCTTATTGTGAGCATGGATGGGCTAACTGGATGTCAGCAAATATTGTTATAGACTGCACAATAGGACACTGATAGAAATACAGTAACTATTGCATTACACAATAAAAAAGAATGCAGGTTTCACTTTTGCCAGACAAATCAGTGATTTGTGAGATTTGTGTGTAGAGTCTCTGAAAAATAGGAGCAATGGCACATTAAAGGGAAAGTCCATCCAGGTAATAATTTGATTTTAATAAAAGAAGAAAAATGAGAGAAACAGATTAGTGAAAGTTTAAGCAAAATCCGATAAGAAATCAGAAAGTTATGAATTTTTGAAGTTGTAATCAAGTGCAAATTGGCAACTCAGTGACATATCTTGCGAGCTCGGCTACCATTTGCTCAGTACAGAAAATCTTATAAATTTTCATTTTCTTAGTTTTTGATGAAGGAATAGATTTCTTTCACACAGGTTTTGTGTAAAATCATATTTGAGCAATGATTATATCTAAAGTGCATGTATAGTTGAATATTTACTCTAGAGAAAATGGAAATTAATGGATTTTTTTTTGTATAGGGCAAATGGGAGAGGAGCTTGCAAGATACGTCACAGAAATGCCAGTTTGCATTTCTAATTTCTTATCGTATTTTGTTCAAACATTCACTGATCTGTTTCTTTAATTTTTCTGCTTCTTTTAAAACCAACTTGTTATCAGGGTGGACTTCCGCTTTAAAGGTTTACAGTACGCTTCCTCCCCCCCCCCCCCCCCATGCATGTTATAAGACTGACTCGTGCATATTTCACTACTTTTACTTCCACTTTTAAAATCTATCGCATTACCTTTGAATTTCCTTATTGCTTTTATAAAGAAATCAAAAGCACCATAAGCACCATTATAAACTAATGTTACTTAGAAAATAGATTTAATACAGTTGTACTTTCACTTACGTAACTCAGCGAAACTCAATGGCGCAGAAAGACGAGGGAAAGATGGAAAGAGTAAAATTGTCAGCTTTGTCTGTGCAGACATATCTGAATAAAAGTTTCCATACTACATGAAGTTTGCTCAAAAGTTTTCAAAGAGGTAAATACTAATTCTACATCAAACTTATTTTGGTTCTGCCTCCATGAAATCAAATGTTGATTTTGAATGATTTTGTCATATGCAGCTTTCCCGTAATTTTACATGCCATAATATTTCGCTAAGCTCCCTTAGACAAGTCTGAATCTACAATTCCCTTTCTGTATCAAGTAATAATAACTAAATGGCACATGTGATTAACTATGCAATAATAATTCTTTTTTTTTTAAAATATATTATTTGGGTTTTTTTAAATGACCATCTTACAATAAAATTTCATAGAAATTAGTATTTTGGGCAAAACCAAGAAAAGTTCAGCAAATCTTTTGCAATAATGGCTCAGTTAGAGGCCCCCCCCCCCCACCACCAAAAAAAAAGATACACAGAAAAGGGGGATATGAAATAAGACTTCCCTCCTACATAATATGTATCCAAAACTGTAAAGCAGATGAAGTGAGCAGCATCTGCAAATGACATTAAACTCCTTTTCTTACTTTTCATTCGTAATTCACAGACATGGTGTGCAAAATCACAAGAGTACTTTTGATGCATTTGTGTGGAGAAGGGGGCAGCAACACATTGAAAACATGCATAAACCAGGTTTGTCCCACTGCTCACAAAATGTTCAAGAAACAAGAGCGCAGAAAATGTCAAGATATCGACCTAAGAGCATTTTTCGATACATGTACCATATTGTATTGCCTATTTGGAAATCTTATGTGGATTATTCAATACGTCACGTTTGCTCACTTCAACAGGCAATGCACAATTAAGGCCACTGAAATTGCCTTAGGTTGATTTTATGAATGTCTTTGCGATTGTGTTAACAGAAAGACCACCAAAAAAATAATGAAGAAATAGAGCATAACAAATATCATCTTCTCCAAATATTGAACGATGGATTTGAGTTGTTCGATGACATTTCTTGGCCTTCTTCCTCAATTGACAGCACATCCCCTCCCTCAGCCATTCTCTGCAGATGCAAGACAAAAAAAAAAGAAAACAGAATTAGTACTGCGTTTGTATAAGGAGGAACACAAAACCCTTTTTTTATAATAAATTCAACTAGTTCGTGATTTTTTCCATTTTAGCTTGTTCATTCATGTAAAAAGAAACAGAAGTGGAAGGATCGACGGATAGACAGAAAGATAGAACAGGCACAGATGTCCATGTAATAATGGTTCTCGACACATGTTCCTGTGACAGGTGCTCCAGGGTCAGTATCCTGTACTAGTCTAAATCCTAATTTCAACCTGGACCTAGCAACATAACAAGAACCAAAAAGCCCATCCCACACTTGATCTACGATCGACTGCGATCCAATTTTGGGAATAAATCGCATTAGCATTAAATATGGACACTTAAACAAATAAAATTTTCCTGATTCAGGTTCTGGACAATAATATGACTACTGAACCATTGAATTTGGTGCGTTGTCAGCCTTCTACCGAAATGTAAATTGGCAACTCTGTGACGTATCTTGCGAGCTCCTCTCCCATTTGCTCAGTAAAGAAAATTTCAAAAGTTTTCATTTTCTTAGTTTCTGATGAAGAAATAGATTTGTTTCAAACAGGTTTTGTGTAAAAACATATGAGCAATGATTATGTCTAAGGTGCATGTATGTTGGAATATTTTGTTTAGAGCAAATGGAAATCAATGATTTGGGGGGTACAGAGTAAGTGGGAGAGAAGCTCGCAAGATATGCCATGGAGTTGCCAATTTGTGACTGATTACATCTCTAAAAATTCATCGTATTCACTGATCTGTTTCTTTATTTTTTCTGCTTCTTTTAAAACCAACTTGCAATCAGGGTGGACTTTCCCTTTAAACTAGAGGAAGGTGAGGCAGTGTGCACCAGAAGCAGTTCAATTTGTACACTGGTAAATGTCTGTTTCCAGCTAGTTGAATCCCAAATATGATTTTCATTTTTTTTTTTTTTTTTTACAGACTATCAAATGGACAGATGCATTCCTTTTCAAAAGCCATGCACACATGAGCCACTTCTTTTGCAAAGACACCCTCCTGACCAAATAATTCAAGCAGCCAATACAGAGAGCCTGAATTGTCATTTGAGGACAACAATTTGCAGAGTAATCCCCACGTGTTTTGTACCAACCAACTTTTCATTTCCACTTTTTGTAAATCAATTTAATTAAACTTGTCTGAGGAAAAGTGAAACTTTTTATATCAACAAAGTGTTTGCCAGTAGCTCTACAAAGGAGGGGAAACCAATAACTATTTCCTGCAGAAACCAATTATTTCAGCCAACTTTTATTAATCTCTTCCACAGGAAGGGTAGAAAAGAAGATTAAAATGAAATAGAGAGAATTAAGAGATAAGGAAAACAAGAGGGACAAGATACACAAGGGAGAATGAGAAAGAAAAAAATAAGGATGAAATACTGAGAGAGAGAGAGAGAGAGAGAGAAGAAACAGATACAGATGGAGAGAGAGAGAGAGAGAGAGAGAGAGAGAGAGAGAGAGTCAGAGAGAAAGAAAGTACTGGCCAGGGAATAAATATCCATGTATTATTATTATTATGATTTATTTGGTACTTTCAAAAGAAGAAGAACAAAATCAAGAAACAATATACAATGTACACACAATGTGCATTCAACTTGAATGAATACAATAGTTTCATTGACACTTGCGCATCCTACCAGGTTGCCTGGGTGAGGAACAACTTAATGACCATGGACCACAGGCCTTCCTTCCCACACCTGATCGGGTGCACAAGCATCTTAACATACAGTGTGAATAATACAACATGAAATAATATCACATTAAAAAACATGACAGTGTATACAGTATCCTACCAATCCATGTAAAAGCATAGATACATATCCATGGTAGGAGACGGTCAGAACAGTGTGAACACACCCGTCACACAAGTCTGTCAGTCTGTCTGTCTGTGTCTGTGTCTGTCTTGGTCTGTTATGATAATACGTGTATCTGGGGCCTCACCCTTTTGTAGTCCACCTCCACATTCCCTCTCATAGGCTGTGACTTCATGACGTACGCAGACCCTGGTCTGGAGAAATGAGCATAGTCTGAGGAAGGCATGGTTGGGTCATAATCCTTTACCTGCAGTGGGAGACAAACAGAAAAAGAGACAGATGACATGTAGTCTGCAAGCACAGACCCTAATTTGACACTTTATCAGAAAAATCATTGTGTCTTAATTGAGAGAGTTCTAAACCATGCAGCTATAGTTCATAGCCTATGGTAGTCTTACAGCGCAGACTCTCTTTTACGACTGACCAGGGTTTGTGCCTGTAAACTAGATGGCACGGGATATAAATACCATTTGGGAGAGAGAGAGAGAGAGAGAGAGAGTGTGTGTGTGTGTGTGTGTGTGTGTGTGTGTGTGTGTGTGTGTGCGTGTGAGAGAGGGAGAATGAGATGGGTGAACAAAAATGGAAAGAGACGGAGAGAGGGGGTAGACAAAATGTAGTCAGAGAGAATTGAAGAACAAGAGAGACAGACAGGAATGAACAGAAAGTAGTAAGTCAAAAGGGAATTACAGAGAGAGAGAGAGAGAGAGAGAGAGAGGAATGGACTGAGAGAAGTTAAAAGGGAATCAGAGAAAGAGAGAGAGAGAAATGGACTTAAATACATGTAGTCAGAGAGAAAGAGAGAGAAAAAATCGACAGAAAGTAAACAGAGAGAATCAGAGAAAGAGAGAGAGAAGGAGAGAAAGAATGTGTTAGAGACAACAGACAACTGCTGGTGGCGTATAATGCATACACACATTGACATTAATTTTTTTTTTTAACAGTTTACACTAATGTGACTTGCCCGCATATTTCAAAGCATTTGATATATCTAACTGGGTCAAAGTTGAAGTTTAATTTGTTTCCAAGTGATAGAATTTCAGGCATGCACTCTTTGGTAACATATAAATTATAATTCTTCTTTTATACAAGTATTAATACATGTATCTGACTTTGTTAGAGTAGACAATACAACAGGCCAGGTCATATCTCACAACTAACGAGGTTAAAAGTCAAGTTTAATTTGTTTCCAAGTGATAGAATTTCAGGCATGCACTCTTTGGTAACATATAAATCATACTTCTTTTATACATACATATTAATATCTGACTTTGTTAAAGTAGACAACAGGCCAAATTTTACCTCAAAACTAAATACAAGTTTAATTTGTTTCCAAGTGGTAGAATTTCAGGCATGTTCTAATTAGTAACATATGAACTGTTTTATATGTTTTTATGGAGAATGCAATTTGAACCGATTTCTCAAATACCGAAACCAACTTTAATGATTCCACATGACATGTTTGATGTATTTTCTAAATGTTTGTTTTGTTTTAATAATAATAATAATATTCCGCTTTTATATAGCGCCTAATACATCGGAGATGTCTCTAAGCGCTTTACAGATATATTATTACCCCGGTCATCGTCTGTGAATTATTTTCTGCCTCGTACTTGGTCCGAGTATTGAGGCAGTATCCTAGGCGTCGATGTTCTTTTTACATGCTTTTATTTTGCTTCATTCAATAAATAAATTATGTCATTACAAATAAAAATTAATTCTCTTATACATGTATTCATATCTGACTTGGTTAGAGCAGACAATAACAAGGGGGAAATCATACAGCACATCACAACTTTACTATTGGATTTTCACTATTACCTCTTCATTAACTATCTTCTATTTTCCTAAAAAAAAAAAATATTTGTAAGTACATTTTGTAGGTGTCTAAAATCCTGTACTCAATTCACTTGCAATCAAAGCAAGCTCTCCTTGCTAACTCAGCCTCGCTATTAGTTAGCCCTGATCTTGTATCTACACTGGTTTTGAATGTCTTTGAGCGCAACTTGTTGACTATACCTTCTTGACAATATCCAGTCTCACTAATTCAGCCTTTGGTGTTCTTTTGCATCCTTCTGTTGCAAAAAATGGCCAAATGGCCTCCATGGCTGAAGCAAAGTCTGCTGCTGTTCTAAGGGGAGAAAGCGGAAAAACAATAAAACGTGACACCTATTTCAGATTCATAGGGGAACTCAAACCTCTCTTATTCACTTTCTATTTTCGTTTGTAAAAGAGACCATGTTCTTTGTTCGAAGGTCAAGACGACTAGCTAAAACAAAGAAGCAACATTCTTTTTTTTCATTTTGAGAAAAATAAAGCAGACTAGTTTATGAACAAAAACACTGTATCTTTATTTTGATTAGTCGTCTCAAATGTCAAACTGCACTTCAATAATGAACAGAGTGTAAACAAACATGGACAATAATACAAAATTATGAAGAATTGTTCAAATTCCTCTCATTTATGCACCATATGGAGTAATGACTACTTAATTCATATCTTGTATCTGAAGCTACACTATTCTAGTACGACTCTTGCGGATATGTTTTTTTCTTGAGTTCGGATAAAGTAAAGGGTTTATCCAACAGCCTGAGATTAAATAGAAATTCCTGAAATGCTTTAAAGGCAGTATATATTAAGTATATACTGCCTATATTAAGTATATTACCCCTAAATTGTATCAAAGCTAAGTGTATCAAAATAAATTTGTACACTATAAAATTTGATGCCTATTAATGAAGGTTTTCTTTCCCCATTGTCTTGTAAGCTACATGTAAAGTTCTGTTTGACCACTAGGAGTTTCAGCAAATTAAATTTATTACACTATTAAATTTGATGCACTATTAATGAAGGTTTTCCTTGAACAAAAAGACATCACAAAAAGTTCAACCCACCTTCCTCTATTGTCTTGTAAGGTAAGGTTAGGCTTGGCTTCCAGGAGTTTCATTAAAACTTTGCCATGTCCCTGGAAAGCTGCACAGTGACAGGGAGTCCACAGGGTACCTCCATTGCTCAAGTTGACATCAGCTCTGGTTTAAAGAGAAAGAAGTCTAATATGAAAGGTCAGAGGTTAATGCATCCAACATTTTAATGCAGAGTGAAAGTTGGTGAACGGTACATGGTTTCTATTTTTAAATGATCAAGAAGAAAAGAAGAAAAAACATATAGTGAAAGGGATAGTTAAGTGTCCTTCAAGAGATGATTTAATTCTTTAGAATCTGTCTTTATTTCTATTTCATAATCCCGGCCACTCAGAAAACAATGCAATATGCAATGCAAGGCTGAAAGCAAATTAAATATGTGACCTGCAGGTTCGAAGGCAAAAACATGTTGCCGAAATTCATTTCGTTTTATTCCTTTTTGTTTTCTGAAACTGGATTCAAAGCGTTCTAAATTCTAATGAACACTTCTAGAGTACTTCTGGAGAACCCACTTCGATATCTTAAAGTAGATATTCAAAGCAAATCACAAATATGCTCAATAATGTATCTCTAGAAACTAGAAAGCTTGCAGATGGTAATCGTATAAGTTTTACGTTAACTGCGTGTTTGATGATTAAAAAATGACACAAATAAAAACGCTTCTCAGCATCTGGGATATCCGAGCGATTCGCCAGAAATATACCCATGTTTTCATGACGTCACATCAGGTACCAAGTCTGCCTAAGCAGACGACGTCCTATATCAAGTGAACGTAACTGCAATGCCATTATTTTTAAATTATAAAGAGTTTGGTGTGTTTCACCATGACCGTATTTCACATCATTCTAAAAGGGAAGTGAAACCGTTTCTAGTAACTAAAATCTTTTGTTTGTAAAAAGTCATGATAAAGGTCAATGATCAATCAAAGAAATCACACTTTCGAACTGTAAAGCCCGCTGAATTATAGCATGGATGGTATTCGTTCCCTCTTGAAACGCCGACATGCCGCGGTGCTTGCAGCTGAAAATACAATGGCATCTTATTTTGTTTACAAGCGATTGATTCCTTTATTTTTTTAACGCTGCATTTTTCATCAAAATAATACCATGCAGGAAATTTAGAGTGAGGCAACAAATAAACATTTATACTGACGCTAGCGAAGTAAGAGAAATAAGTGAAGATGAGATGACAAAACAGGCACTGAAAATGTGTAAGATGTTATGGGGCATCGTCTGCTTAGGAAGGATTGCTCCCCGGTATGACGTCACATATCTCAGCAGCGTTCAAAGAGCTCTATAGGTGCTATAGCGGGGCTGTGTTATATCATTTTATAATTGATAATAATCATTACTTCAAATGTTTCCAAGCGTTGAATTTTGATGAACCTTGTTCAATCTAAGCTTCACCTATGCAATAATAAAAATTAAATCAATATTCAAAATCAATGAAATTCTACTTTAACAGGGCAATTCCGTACTGTCCTGTTCAACATACGTCCTTTATCCGTTTATTTCATCCAAACATGACAAGTATTTTGAATAACGGCAATGATACCATAATTACCATATCAGTCAATAGAAGTCAATGTAGACTTATATAACAGTCTTGCATGTATGTCATACATATAGGACACATTGCAAGGCATTGCCCAACCAGTGGCGCAAATCAATTTTAAAATTCGAGGGGGGGGGGGGGCGGAGGGGGGTCACCACATGATATGATTTAACTTTTGTACCTGTCCGAAATGTCTGAAAATTTTTTCTGACAACCCCCCCCCCACCAAAAAGAAAAGGTTATCACATTTTGGGGGTCTAGTTTTCCTCCAAATTTCTCTAACAAGCAAAAAAACAAACAAAGGTTATCACATTTTTTTGGCTCTATTTTTCCTCCAAAATTCTCTGACGAGCAAAAAAAAAAAAAAAAAAAAAAAAGGTCTAGCCCGATATACTCATTGGTGGTGCTGAGCAGTCGCGTCACATATTAGCTGATTTCTTTACCCATGTTGTATGAGGTACTCTGCTATATGACTGTAACCCCAGAATGCAGCATTACAGAGCGGTGTGAAACCATCTCTTGATTTGCGATTTACATCTGCACCATCACGTACCAATGTCTTCACCAGCTGGAAAGAAAAAAAAAATCACAAAAAATGTTTAAAAGAAATTTCACATGCATGCCAGAATCTTCATAATTGAAGGAGGGGGAGGAGAAGGAGGGGGGGGGGGGAGAAAAATATGATAATGAAAATGCTCCAAAGAGTGATGTAAATCCATCTCTGGACTTGTGATTTACATTTGCACTATCGCGCACCAACGTCTTTACAAATAACACGAGCTGAAAGAAAGAGGAAGAGTAGAAGAAGAAGAAGAAGAAGAAAAAGAAGAAGAAGAAGAAGAAGAAGAAGAAGAAGAACAAGAAGAAGAAGAAGAAGAAGAGAAGAAGAAGAAGAAGAAGAAGAAGAAGAAGAAGAAGAAGAAGAAGAAGAAGAAGAAGAAGAAGAAGAAGAAGAAGAAGAAGAAGAAGAAGAAGAAGAAGAAGAAGAAGAAGAAGAAGAAGAAGAAGAAGAAGAGAAAGAAAGAAGAAAAAGAAGAACAGAAAAAAAGAAGAAAAAGAAAAAGAGAAGTAGAAGAATAATGGGTGAGAATTTAAAACATTTGTAGACATGAGTTTCGAGATGATTTATCAAATTAAGAGCCAGGCATAATCTATAAACATAGTCATAGACATAGACTAATCTACAATCTACTTACATGTATCTACAATAACCTCGCATATATATGCGCAGGGGCGGATCCAGGATTTTGAAGGGGGGGGGGGGTTATGGGGTCCAGTTTCCCTTCATAATTCTCTGACAAGCACAATAAAAAAAATAAAAAAATAAAAAAAAACGGTTTTCTGTCTAAAAGGAGGGGGGCACAATGTAGTTTTCTGTCAAAAGGGGGGGGGGGGGGGGGGCACGGGCCGGGATTACCCCGACCCTACAAATCCACCACTGTGTATACAGTGGACTAATCATAGACCCTAAAATAATACAATAGACTTCTACTAGATTCTATAGAGAGGTATAGTAGGATATTTTTTTGAACAAAAAAATCATGCAAAGCCAACAAAATGACTGCACTTTTCTCTTCTCTAACATTCAAGTCTAAAAGAACATTGGCTGAGGAACCACTCGTTCGTTAGCACGCAAAAATTGATAAAGTGCAGAGTCTATGGACGGGGAATGAGGAAACCACTCAGTGACTCACACTTATGCAAGGTTATTGGAGATAACCTCGTGAGGAAATCAATCCAATGCGTGTAACGCAATGAAGCGCTTCTGTGTGGAGTGAATGGTGGTTTCCTCAACCACGATATAATGCCAGAACATTTCTATTGCATTCACTTTTTGACTGTCCACGCAGCCATGCGCGTACGGTGGTTGATCCAGTGTCCGAACACTTTTCAGAAAATCAACGATAGAAAATTAAATATCAAACGAATATCTGTCAAACTTACATAATGAATGCTCAAAGTCCTACAGAAAAAGAAGTTGATGGAATTTTAAAAAGACAACCTAGATTTAATACGATATTCCCTTCCGAGTGAACCCCTTCCCAACGACGCTGCGTTTTGGTCCCTTGAAAAAGGTACTGTATTTCCGAACGTGTGAAACCTATAGGAAAAAGACACACCTTTGTTTCAATAGTGTGGTTTTCATACGCGTAATCCCAAGCGTATGAAAACCCATTTTAGGCGCTTAACTGTACACGTTCGGTAATACAATCTGTTCGGAATTACAATCCTTGACTATACTACACGAATGATTGGAGTTGTTCCGTGATAACTCCTTGGACATCCTAATTCACGCCTGCGCCATCACTCAGTCCCACTCGTTCCCTTTTCAGTCAACATGGTCTAAAACTCCAAATGAAGGGATTGATAAAAGGGATTTCCCCGCATCAATGATCCATGAAATTGCATTACAATACACATCGACACATAATCTATCTCAAGCATCACATAAATTCACACAAACAAGTAGTAAATGCGAAAGAAAGTGTGAAATACGTACGTTCAAATCGCCACTTGCTGCTGCTGTTGCCAGGTCACAGGACGCTGCCATTTTAATTGACTGACTAGTCTTAATTCCGAACGTATGCATATTTTATTTATTGTTTTATTCATTTTATTTTCATTTTTTAAAAGTTTTTCTCATTGCTTTGTTTTTGTTTTTGTTTGTTTTTTTGTTGTTTGTTGTTTGTTGTTGTTTTTTTTTTTTTGGGGGGGGGTTTACTTATGACTGAGAACCAAACTCTTCAGGTATAATGGTTGAACCTTAATATCAGTGGCGTACCCAGGATTTGAGATGTTTTTTTTTACTCCAAAATTCTCTGACAAGCAAAAAAATAAATAAATAAATAATTTAAAAAAAAAGGTTATCAGGAATTTTCTAAGGGGGGGGGGTGTGTTTTAACTTCAAATTACACCAAAAGGGGGTGTTTGAACACCTGAAACACCACCCTTTTGTCAAAGAGGGGGGGGGGGGTGTTTGAACAACACCCTCCCCCCCCCCTCCCTCGGTACGCGCATGCTTAATATTCCAATTCATGCATCAGCTGTGATGAATTCTGTTTTTAAAAAGGCGGCCTGCTATACTATATCATAAGCTGTGATGACCTTGTTATTTTTTAAACATTTTAAAATATTTTTTATTCATTTATTTATTTATTATTTTTTTTAAATTTATTTTTTTTTTTTTTTTTTTTTGGGGGGGAGGGTGTTATTTTGCTTTGTTTTCTGTGGGGGCATTGTTCGTACTTAAACTAGGGAAATTTTTAGTACTAAAGGGGGAACTATATAAGTGCCAGTGGGGTGGGGACATACATGTGCCCCTTACACTCTGGAACTCCGACCCTGCTTTAAGCTCAGATCCCGGGCTCAGATCATTCCCCTCTACATACCATTGAAGAAACATGGTCACAGAAAGACAAGATGCTCTACTCACACCCCCCCCCCCCCCCAAGAAAAAGACGGGAGATTAGTTTGCATTGAGCTATTTTAATTTGCCCTCAATGTTCATATGAAAAGTTGTATATCAGCCACAGAAATAGATTCTATTCTATAGACTCCATTCTATTTTTCTTTTGTTGATTTATAGGCTTATAGCCCCGAGAGCCGCAAATTCAACTCTTGGTGAAGCGGTTCCCGGAAAAGGAAAGCAATAGCTCACAATCCGGTTGACGGTATTGACCTTCAAGTGCACGCGCCTTTAATTCACCTACAGAAATTTGTTCAAGTTCAGCAGGGGGGGGGGGGGGGGGGACAATCGTTGATAATTGTTAGTTCATTAGTTTTATTTTCGGGGCCTTCAAACGGTGAGGGGGGAGGGGGGCAAACATCGACTCAACCTATATACCGGATACGTCATTATGTGAAAACAGACGGCCTCAAATATTCAATAACATGGAATCCCCCTCTCCCTCTTTATTTATTTTTTTTAAACCCGGACGAAAAACTAGAAATTAAATTTACTTGTCCTATATAATGCATATACATGGGAAAGTACCAAACTATATATGACTTAAACATTTCCTCAATCTAAGAATAACTATAATCATACAAGAAAAGATATATTATTAACATATCCAGATTTGAATTAGATCAGTTATATGTTTCTATGCCCTGTAAATTTCAAGTATTTGTAATAGTTCTTCCTCCATTTTTATACTTAGATTAACTTTATATTGTAAAGAAAAAAGGATGTGAAATATCGGTTTGCTCAAGTCTCTCAAATGTTACCTTCTTCTATATTGTTCAATACTATAAGCTTTCAAATAATATTCTGTTATCGTACCTAGTTTAAGTTCTATGTATTTGTTTGTACACCCTGCCAATTGTTGTAACTGCACTGTGCCATGGGCCTGAGTCTAGTATAATTATATTCACTCCTTAATTCATTTTGAATTTAAAAAAATAATAAAACATATATATAATCTGGGGAGCGTTTCATCAAGCGTTTTGTCAGGGATTTTTACCGACAAGTGTTATAAGCTACTGAAATCCTTGCATCTGATTGGCTGAGAGCAAATTTGTCAGTAAAAATCACCGACAAGACACTTGATGAAACGCTCCCCCGTTTCCCTGAAGAAGGAACATGGTCGTTCCGAAAATTTGGAAAATATATTTGGAACTTTAATTCGGATTTATGCTTCACGAGTCTCTCCTTTATAATTATATAAATATATTGTGCTTATGCCAAAGTTGTGAGCTCACATCTAGCTTTATTACAGTCGATGTATACGTGGGTAGGTCTGTGAAGGAAAGGACAGCGGAAACAAAACAACTCACAGTTGTATTGGGATTGTCCCGCCATTTCCGAGGTTACGGTATCTGTTGGTCTCGAGAAAGTTTACATTTGCAGTGGCGCATCTAGTGGGGGGGTGGGGGGGGGGGGGGCTCTGAGGAGTGTCCCCTCCGACAAAACACAATTTGGCATACCTTAATTGCACATTGAGGGTTTTTTTTTTATTTTTTTTTTTTAATGTGCCCCCTGTAATTCTAGTCCCTCCCCCCAAAAAGGGCACTTGAAAACAGGACATCGAGTCAGTGCCCCCACCCCCCCCCCTTCCCCCACTAGAGAATCCTGGATCCGCCACTGATAATTATTCACCTTCAACTTTGGCATATGTGTAAAATGATACTGCCAGCGCTTACAAGTGCACCAAGGCACACACCCGTCACAGTGATCTAATATAGGCCTACTTTATATTTTCTTTGCAGTATAGAGTGTATTATCCACCGAACTCTCGCTGGTGTATTAATATTACAAATTTATAATATATAGCTAACTTTATAGGCCTACAGTGCCAGGGGTTGTTCGAGGCCCTTACAAAGTACTGTGTCTAGCCAGTTAGGCCTATACCTTCGAGAACTTTATTCCCAGCGGCCACGGAACCGAGGAAGGTGGGGGGGGGGGGGGGCTGTACCCCTCTAGTATTTTTTTTAGTAGACACGTTTTATAATGCTTATCATGTAGTAGGGGAAAAAATAGGTCCGCGTACTCAGCCCCCCTTCCCAACCCCCAACACATACAGACTTTTAAAACCATTTTCCTATTATACTCCTGGGTTGAGAGTATGTAAGACTGTTGATTAGAGTCCAGCGAAGAGTCTTGCTAGCTAGTCTGCAGGCACAGACCCTAATTTGACACTTTATCAGAAAATCATTGTGTCTTGAGAGAAGCCTAACCCAGCTACCCACTGGTCGTGTCCTTGGTCAGGAGCAGCTATAGTACAGGGCCTATGGTAGCCTTACAGTGCAGACACTCTTCTACGACTGACCAGCGTTTGTGCCTGCAAATTAGATGTACTTGGTAGCGTGGATAAGACCCACGGAGCATTATGATCTACAGTGAGTGAGATTACGTATCCACCAGGCCGAACACTTATCTCTCAAATAATGGAGAAGCTGAGTTTGATAGCAATCCATCGACCCAGTTGTAAATTATGGTACTCAAAATAATTCGGAAAGGGTAATGATTTTGAATACCTTAATTTACAGCTGGGTCGATGGATTGCTAAACTCTGCTGTAAATTAAGGTATTCAAAATAATTCGGATTATGATGTTTATGGTGATAGTCTTAACAGCAAAACTAAACAAGACAAAACAAAACAAAAACGTAATGACCATTTACAAGGAATTAATCCGTTAAGCCTTGATTCTTTTCGGATGAAACAATTGTCATATATTATATAGATATCGAAGAAAGAATAAATACTCAGGAGTCAAATAAAAACACCGCATGCAGGAGCCAAAAAGCCAGAAAATGTTGGCTCCTGCTGTGTTTTAATCTGACTCCTGAGTATTTACTCTTTCTTCGATATCTATTAATTACACACCGACGCAGAACATTTATATTTAAGGGCGAAAATTCGTATTTTAACTTGCTTACCATGTTTACGGAATGTCTTCATTTATTGTTAATATATGTATGTATATATATATATATATATATATATATATATATATATATATATATATATATATATATAATATATATATATATATATATATATATATGTATATATGAATAAATAATAGTTGTTTTATTTTCGCTGTAGGCCAATCTATAAAATATGGTAAGAACTTCCATGAAAATGTTTGGCAAAGTCATCTTTCCAACAGAAGCAACGAAGGCCTACAAATATATACAAGTCGTCTTCCTAATAACTTAGTTCCTATTACACTCTTAAAGGAAACCAAAACCCAAGGAGAGAATCAATGTTACTGGAAAGTGAGAATTCAGAGAAGCACTTTACAAAAAGTTTCATTAAAAATGGTTAAAAAATGAGAGAGTTATGGAAGTTTGAAAAGTCTCGTTTTACTTTCTATGGGGATCCTCAAATTGGCAAAATTGCTTCAAAATGGCTGATTTTGTGAACAACTCTCCATTTGTTTTGTACACAGATTTTCAGATTTTCCCCATTATCTTTCAAGGTGCAGTTAATCTCCTTCTGAGCTCAACATATATAATGGGAAAATGTATTTTACACCACATATGTCGAGTTCAGGAGGAGACAAGGAGCACCCTGAGAGATAATGGGGAAAATCTGAAAATCTGTGTACAAAACAAATGGAGAGTTGTTCACAAAATCAGCCATTTTGAAGCAATTTTGCCAATTTGAGGATCCCCATAGAAAGTAAAACGAGACTTTTCAAACTCCTTTAAAATGTTGGGTAAATTTAGTTGGGTAACTGCTGGTTGGTTAAAAATATTCCCAATTCTGGGTTATTATTAACCAACTGGACACTCGAGTGGTGTAACCAATATTGGTCAATACTTTTTACCTAAATATTGGGCATATATTTACCAACAGTATTTGGTAATTATGGGTTGGGTACTTGTTGCCCTGTAGTTGTGTAATTTTGTCACATTTCCTTTGCCAGCTGGGTAAATTTTGTTGGGTAACTGATGGTTGGTTAGAAATTCGCTTTTGCCCAACTTGTGGTAAATATTTTTACCCAATATTGGGGAAAACACTTATATGAATATTCATGAATTTTTAGTAGCGTATGGTTTGGGGTGGCCCGATTTACTAACTGTCACCGAATGCATAAAAAAATATAAGGGGTATATAAGAGCTTGCACTAGTTTGCACTAACTGGATAGGATAGGACTAGGATAGGATAGGTTAAGATATAGGATAGGATAGCTTAAAATAGGATAGGTTAGGATTGATTAGGTTAAGACCCAGAAGGACGTACCAAGCAGATTTCATTTTTTTAAAACCTAGGTTGGAGGAAAAAGGAAACAATAAATTGGGCAGCTGAATTTGCCCAACCACATGATATTGTTACCAAACAGCTGAACAAATAGAGGGTTGGGCAATCCTATTGGGTAAGATTGGTTGGGCAATAATTACCCAACTGAGAATATAACCAACAGTTGGGCAATTGTAGAGTTGGGTAAAATCTAATGGGTCACCAACTGATGGGCAATTTAATTTGCCCAACAACATAGTAAATGGATTGCCCAACATTAGTTGGGCAAATTTTAACCAAAAGTTGTGTGGACAGTATGTTGCCCAGTGTTGGTTAAAAATTGGGCATTTTTTTGCCCAACTTTTTTAAGAGTGTACTGTTAGCGTGGACGTACAGCTGGTTTCATCACTGCCTTGCCATTTTTAATTTTTTTTTGTTTATTTTTTTTTTCATCACAAAGGTAAACTTAAAATTTCATCACCTCGGTCCTCGGTCGACCTTCGCTATACTGGGAAAAACAACTTTATAGCGTGGGTTTGCTTTTTGTTAATTTTTTTGTTGAATAATATAGGCGAGTCCCATGAAAAGGTGTAAAGTCTATTTTTAAAAGACTTCAGTATGCCCATGTTGCATATAATTGTTACTGGTATTGCCTGGTTCCAAAATGAAGAAAAACACCAAACAGCCACCTGATTCGGCTAAATATGGAAATTCCATTCTTTCAGTATATAATATAGGCCCGGAATGTAGGTCTTCGCATATTCATTATAGAGGAGAGCCGGCGTACGCCCCCGTTTTGAGGCCCAGGACAAAAATACAACTTGAAGTGAGTAAATAGACATGCAGGGTTGCCGAAAAAACATCGCCCACCGGTTGGGGAGTATTACGCCACTCAGTTTCTGGATTCGCCACAGTTCATACACAGACGGATTTTTCAAAATGCCTCAGTTCAGTTCATAAAACTATTTATCAATAACAACTGCCTCATATCTAGACAAATTCGCTCTCAGCCAATCAGATGCAAGTATTTCAGTATAACTGTTATCGTAACTTGTCTAGATATCAAGTTTTATGAAACGGGGCCCCAGGTCTTTGTCTGTTGCAATAAAACAGATGTAAACGTAACAATCCGCCACTCTATAATAACCATCGTAACAAATGCATTTTCCTCGTATTAGTTTTCATTATTTTATCATTTTTGTTATTATTTTGTTAACATTTTAGAGGTTATTTCGCTTTTTGGACAACACGAATGAGGTTATTCGTGTTTCCTGCAAAGAAAGGTCCTGCTTCTGATGACGTCGCGATACCATTAAGGCATTATACACTTCCGACACTGGTTCTGATTCGATGGGTATACCAGCAGCGAATCTATTAGTGTCTCATTTCACCCCGAGCCATGTTTAGTGGGTATGTATCTGTCTTTGTCATTCATGTACAGATGGTAGAGACACTGCCAGTTTTTGCTGAATTAGTTGATGTATCATTCTACGAAGTGGGAGAGCAGCCAGAGTTTTAAGGTTGGATATATATTTCAACGCCAGTCGCACATTGTTTAGAGCAGACAGCAGGCACTTCGTCATGTTCGTGATATTTTAGCGTCAGTTGGATCAGTCTGCGATTAATCACATTTATTATTTATCATATCATTCATTTCTGTGAAAGAAAGGTAGTGCTGAAAGACGGTGCATTTATATATATATATATATATATATATATATATATAGAAGACAACATAACCTGATTCAGGAAATAGCCAGAATACTGACAATAACCGTTACTTTATGTTCTAAACTTCTAACTTAAAGCAAAATTTCTTTGCCAGAAAACAACTAGAGTCGCGGTATAATCATGATAATCGAGTCTCTCTTTTGTGTTGTATACACAAACATGTGTCATCGTAAGTTCTTACAAATCATCGCCTTCGTGGCGTTCTGTACTTCGATAACGGCCGCTGCGGTGGTGATGAGCAGCGATGTGAGTCCTGATGAAATGTTTCTAACGAAGTCGAGAGCGAGTCTCGATGATGACAGAGGATATACCGACATCGTCGTCGCTATCCACCCAAGTGTTAATGAAACGGAATGCCAATCCCTCATAGAAGATGTCAAGGAAATTTTCAGGAACGCGTCTGAGTTTTTATACAGAGCTACGAAGTAAGTATAGAGAAGGAAATTACATATTTGATTTATTTTTCATAAATCAATCAGCAAAATGAAATATGTCCATCCCGGAACTCTATACTTATTCTTTATACAATTGTGTGATTACTATTTTTTTCTTCTGCTTTATACTTTCATTTCAATGGATTTTATTTCATTATTATTGCTTTGATTTAAATTGAATAGAAACAACGCCAAGTTGTTTATGATCATTATCTAAGAAAGAGCAGAAAAGCATTACAACAAAGCGTTTTGAATCGGGATAGGGTGGTGCTACTTAAGTTTTAGTGTTGTTATCAAGCGCGTTCCAACCCCGGGGGGGGGGGGGGGGGGTGGGCCACTCAGGTATATTGGTGTCCATGGATTTACAAAATGCCCCCTAAACAAGTTTCATACTTTGGTGAAAAGACACCCCTTAACAAGGATTTCGCGTGCTTTTTTTCGTAAAAATTACCCCTTAACGAGGATTTCGCGTGTTTTTTCATAAAAATTACCCCCCTAAACAGGTTTGATTGAAATATTACCCCTTAAACAAGTTTGTCTTAAATATTACTCCCTAAACAAGATTAACTTAACCAACATAAAAAAATACACCACTTGAATTCAAGATCACCTTTTGCAAACTGACATATTCTTCACCTTTGGTGGATAAATTCTTCATACAAGGCAAATAAAATAAACTGCACATATAGGAACTGCTGTTGGTTAAATTACAAATGTTATTATTTACTTCAATTATGTAGGACATTGCCGCCGGAATGAAAATGACCCCCTAAACGCGTTTGGCCGCATTCCGTTCAGCACCCCCTTTTTGTTGAAAATCGGCGTTTTCGGACCCCTTATACACGTAACGCGCGTTACGCGTCCTGGATGAAAAAAAAAGACCCCTTTTTACGCGTTTTTTTTTTGACGCGCATGTGTACACCAATATACCTGAGTGGCCCCCCGGGGTTCCAACGTTGGATTGCATTAAAATGAAAAGAATGTTGTACAGTGGCGTTGCGCACCTTGGGTTTGTGAAATAGCCAACTCTGACGAGTGTTATAAAAATACACATGGCAATTCAAGGTAAATTGTTAAACATTTGAGGTAATAGACCAGAATTATTATGTAAAAACGAAAATTAGAGTGTCAAATGATACGAGATGTTTCAATTTTATGGCAAACTCTTTAGTTTATAAAATAGAGGGTCACCGTGGATTATTATTATAAAGTACCGGTATTTGGCGTCACCTGTGCCTGGGAGGGGAAAAGCGGCCTGAATCACTGTAACCCTTTGGTCTCTCCTGCCGATATAACTGATTTGGATGTGCAGGTGAGCCACTACACTGGGGTTTCCCCTTACTCTTATTCGAATAGTCGTGACTGTCCTCTACACGGGGCCTCCAGTTAACGTCCTATCCGAGGGGCGGAGTGTTTTCCACTATAACATAGCCTGCGTCTATGAAACAAGGGAGGGGCACGTTAACACACAACGCAGGCTTCAGTCATCCGCCCGGGGTGGATTCGAACCCACGATATTTGGTTAGACAGGCAGACGCTTTACCGACTGAGTCAACTCGCCTCCTTAAAATTAATCTGATAGACCGTTTTTGGAGGGTAGGTATAGTGCAAAGAAAGAGAGAGGGAGACAGAGAGAGAGAGAGAGAGAGAGAGAGAGAAGTGAGAGAATGGTCAATGGGAAACTGTATTTATTATTAGGCCTATATATATATCATTAAAGAAATATAAGTCCAGGCTTTGAAGAGTAAACATTAATACCATTTACAGATTCGTTCAGATTTCTGTGAATGAAACCGACATAAATCGCTTTAATGAGTTTTTAATGAGAAGGCGAAGTAATTAGCAGATACAAGGAACACTTGAGGAGCTAAAACTGAGAAAAAGATATATGAAAGCCTCCCATTTCCGTATGTTTGTTTTACTCTTAAGGCCTAACTTTGTTGGTCAGATCCTTAAACTGTGCAGGATTCATTAAGGAAATTAAGATTTTCTTCTATCAGCCTATTAAGTCAAGATAAACAGGATGTCGTACATCTTTATTATTGTGACACTTATAATCATAGGCGGCCGAGGATTTTTAAAGTTCAGATATTCTGGCAGTGACGACTGGTGCCCGAATATCCTAGTTTGCAGGCACAAAACTTGTCAGTGGAAATGCGTAACAGAGTGTCTGAACTCTAAGACTACCATAGGCCCTGAACTATAGCTGCTCCTGGCACCCAGTATAGGAACCTGTTTTAAGCTTCTCTCAAGACACAATGATTATTTTAATAAAGTGTCAAATTAGGGTCTGTGCTTGCAGACTACGAATATCTTTATATTCGGGGAGACGACCGAATAATAATATCATGTACTAGTAATTTTTTGTACATTTAAAGAGTATATACGTTATATTATTGTTCAACTTTGGGTAACTAAGATCGATAGGTGTTTAAATGTTTATTTCAAGAAAATAATGATTTTATCATATTAAAAACAATCAAGAAATGTCATTAACATAAGCCATACTTTTAAATACTATTAGGTCTATAATTCAGTCGAACATCAAACTAACTTTGGTTTTGTTTCCAAATTATTATTTTGGCGATGGCGAATATAAGGTTGTTTCTGGCTGCTAGTCAATAAATTGTATCATAATTTTCTACTGGCAGAGCATCATAAAAAAAACAACAACAAACGCAAAATCTATTATTACATATCAACGCGCTCTGATTACATCCTGTTAAAATGAAAAGTAAAAGAATAGAGAGAAAAATAGAATTGGACTGAAACCTAAGCTCATGGAATAAAAAAAAGTTATAGCTCTTTCAGAATTAGTTTCTGTTCTTCATGTGCAATTCTCGTATCAGTCCACATTGAGAACAAGATAACTATATGAAGCAAAGTAGATAATGAAACAAAGTAAAAGTGGATCATTTCGGAAATATGAAATGCATATATTACAACAAGTATTATGGCATGTTTTCTCTGTTTGAATGAATTGAGTCCACCGAAAAAGACGCATTCTTGATTGAACATATAAAAATATGACCGTTTTGCATGAAAATTGCCTCTTTTCTAACGTTTGCCCAATTCAGATTCAGATTCAGATTCAAAATACATTCATTGCCCTCTCATAATCAAATATAAAATGAAATGTACATTCACAAGAAAAAAAAAAGAAAAGAAAAGAAAGAAGAAGAAGAAGAAGAAGAAGAAAAAAAAATACATGGTGGTAGGAGGCGAGAGTCCAAGAAAGCACATGGCTTGTGATGGGGTCGCCTTTACAATACATATTAACATAATTATATAATATTAAACAACAATTATAACACCAAAAAAAAAAATTCTAAAAGATTTTAAAAAAAGGAAAGAAAAACAAAAATAAATCCGCAATATGTCCTACTGACTATATTGTACAAAGTATTTTTTACAGTACGAGTAAATGTATGGAGTGAAGAGCATGACCAGAAAAATAAATATCTTGTTGAAACGCAATTGTTCTATGTCTAGGAATATGGATGTCTCTCACAGATCTTATTGGACAATTATGAAAATAACAATTTAAATCAAACAGATTACAAAACTGGAGATATTTTTAAATGCACTTATAGTCATAAAAACGCACTATTGGTAACTGATAATATCTTCAAATTTTAAAGGGAAATCCAACCTTTATAGCAAGTTGCTTTAATTGAAAGAAAGAGGAAAAATCAGAGAAGCAGATTGGTGAAAGATTGAACGAAATCGGGCAAGCAATAAGAAAGTTATAAATTTTTAAAAGTTGTAATCACTATGCATATGGGAATTTCAAATTGGCCGAATAGGTTATGTCACTGTGATGTAGCTGTGGACAACACCCCCATTCGCTCTATCACACAAAATGACTAAAATGTCACTTTTTTCAAAATGCATTACTCAGTAGGATCTTTTCGTTCATGAGGACCTATAACAATATGCTATCTCCAATATATTTTGAGTACTGCCCCGAGGGTAAAAGCGCCTCGAAGAAATCCGTAAATTAATGATATTTTTGTGTACGACAAATGGGAGAGTTGTCCACAAAAATGTCACAATTGACTCACCAAATTGCCAATTTGAGATTCGCATAGATGTAGTGATCTCATTTTTCAAACATCCATAACTTTCTTAGTCCTTGTCCGATTTCTTTCAAACTTTCGCCATCCTGTTTGTCTTACTTTTCTGCTTTCACACAAATCATCTTATTACCAAGGTTTTTCTCAAGTCATGAAATAAGGGGTTGGTGTGAGTTCCAGATGGTATTTGATTAATAAATCTATCAGATATCAAGGGCCACTCAAATGGAATTCATTACAACATAATTTAAAGGGTGAAAGAAGGTTCAATATTTTTAAAAGAGATGTAAAAAGATCTATACTTGCCACTTATCATGCCTGACTCAGTGCAATTTTATATATTTTATACGCATTTTGTCACCACATCAATTGTTTTATTTGTTTGAATTTTTGGTTATATTATTTGTTCTATGTGTATTTATGTATATTTTTATGTGTATTTATCATTTCTATTGTTCTATTGTTTTGTAATTTTTGTATTGTAATAAGGGGTTGCTTTTTTACAAGTTTTTAACTTTTTTAGCAATCCTGGCATATCTTTTATCATTGTATTTGTTTTTTTAAACAAAATGTGATTTTATTTTGCCTAATAAATGTGAATTGAATTGAATTGAATTGAAGTGGTACATCGCAGACAGTTCGTATTATCTTATTTTGTAGTGTATAATTATTAGACGCACACGTAATGCTCCACACAATTAGGAGTGCAATACGATAAACATGGGAGAAATAAAGAGCAATACAAACTTCGAATAACATTCTGAGGAAACAGAAAAGGAATTCTATGTATAATACATGCACCTATATATTTTGGGGCTATTTTATCTTCTACTTCATGGATTTGCGGTTTCCAAGACAACCGACTATCAATACAAACGCCTAGAAATTTGGTCTTTTCAACTCTTGCAATTTCTGTATTTGTTCACTTTTATATTTATTTTATCTATATCAGGAAGGAGAGTGACTTTTGCAGTCAGTGCTAATGTCTTCAAGGATCCGCCCACCGAAGTGACTTGACCTCGGAGGTCATGGGCGCAAATCCAGGGGGGACAGGGGGACATGTCCCCCCCCCCACGATTTTGAAGATAGGCCAATTCCCCCCCCCCCCCCCCACACACACAAAAAAAAAAAATTGATAACCTTTTTTTTTTTTCTTTTTTTTTGTTGCTTGTCAGAGAATTTTGGAGGAAAAGTAGACCCCCAAAATGTGATAAACTTTATTTATTTTTTTTTTTTTTTGCTTGACAGAAAATTTTCAGACATTTCGGACAGGTACAAAAATCAAATCATGTGGTGACTGACCCCCCCCCCCCCGCCCGTATTTCAAAATGAATTTGCACTGTCGGAGGTTCTCATTTTTACCCCTTCACCACAGCTATTTAGTTGTTTTATTACTCAACCTTGCTCGGCTCTTGTCTTTCTAAAATAACTTTATTTTATCTGGGGCCCGTTGCACAAAACTTGCGTTTGAACGCAACTCAGGAAAATCAAACGCAACTTTATTTTCAGCCAATCAGAAGTGCGCATTTAGGACTTGCGTTTGATTCTTAGGAGTTGCGATTAAACGCAAGTTTTGTGCAACGGGCCCCTGTTCTTATTTTCTGCCTTAGTCTGACAAAAGGAAGCAAGTGACAAACCATTTAATACTGAGTAATTATTGATGTTTTCATAGTGTACTTAGCAGGTTTTACTTCCAGGCCTTTGAGCAGAAATACAATACATCATTGCAGACTTGGACGCATTTTGCTCATTTTCAAGAAGTGTCACTTTTGTCCCTTGCTTCGTTAATTGTAAAAGTAAGGCTGTAAAAAGTTCATATGGAAAGTTTTGTTTCTTTATTTTTAAAATCTTGTTCTGAGTGGTAGAGCTGTGGTCTCGTAACCGGGAGGTCCCAAGTTCGAAACGAAGTCCATGCACGAACTGTCCTTTTGTATAAGGCATTAGTCCTCATTACATAATCCCTCAGTTAGGATTTAAAGCCTTAGGTCCCCTGGTTGCTTACTTACAAGCATATAGTTGCTTTATTAGCATTAAGCTTAAATAATTCGTCATCATTATCATCTTGAATCACTTTGAATCATAAGACTATTCATGGAATTTGGTCGCTTTCGGATTTTCTTGTGACAATGTTATAATGTAAGGAACACAAGATGGCGCTGCTTAACTTATTGCCACAGTGCCATAGAGCCATACATGAATTATGAAAAGCTCCGTTTATGTCCCACGATCACGATTAATGACAGTTCGGAGAAAAATGCAGAAGTCTGATTTAATATAACTCAAAACCCCCTCATGAAAATGGCATTATATTGATCCATTTATAAGGGTGGAGGGCGCCAAGGATTCGAATTCTATAATTTCTCTGCGAATCTGTAGGTTTAGATAATTAGGCAACAACAACAACACATCTACATGTATGTTTATGTTTTTTCCGGGATGTTTTTTTTTAATTTTTTTAAATTTTTAAATATAACTGTCAAAACATACTGTCCGCTTTTTCTGTCTTTATCATCATAGATAAGTTATTCTTTCTCTTTCTCTATCCTCTCCCTCTCTCTCTTTTATCGCTTTATGCGTTTCATGGGTAATAATTATGGGAGAATTGCTACAGTCTCAGAATTATATCAATCCCTCCCTGAAACTATTGGCCTATCGTTATGTTTCTCCTTGAAAACTGCTATTTTCAAAGTTTAATTAATTCATTTGATTATTATTTATAATTATATTTGTTATTTATTATCATTTTTATTATCATTAAATTATTATTATTATTTTTAAAATTTATTATTATTTATTCTTTTTTACTTTTAGCAGAAGGGGGCCCTGCAATGTATCTCTATATTTTTTCTGGGTATTTCTCTGTCGGTCTGTCTATATTAATGCATTATTATATTTCCCTCTCTCTCTCTCTCTCTCTCTCTCTCTCTCTCTCTCTCTCTCTCTCTCTCTCTCTCTCTCACACACACACACTCACTCACACACACACACACACACATCTCTTTTTCTATATCTCCGTCTTTCTCTCCCTCTCTACCTCGATCATTCTTTTTTATAGTCACGCCCTTGCACCCCCAAAACCTCACCTCGTCGTGTGAGATGTATCTATTGTTTAAACCGTTGGGGGAGAGAAGAGATAATGGAAGCCCACAAAAGCAAATTGCTGTTAATATAAAGGCTCTTTATATTTGTTTAACGAAGTATACACAAAGCTACGACATACTCAAAGCTAAACCCTGGTCAAAGGTAACGTGTGTACACAGAGCTCATATTTTTCATTTATGGGTGTGAAGAGGAGAGAGAGAGAGAGAGAGAGAGAGAGAGAGAGAGAGAGAGAGAGAGAGAGAGAGAGAGAGAGAGGGGGGGGGGCAGAAAGAGAGAGAATTTATTTAAGCAAGCATGCACAGAAAATTATATGCATAGCATGGAGATCAATGGGCATTATGACTCATACCATGGCAAGGAGTCATTTCATACAAAATGGTCATGGACCCCATTGTCGCATCGAACGCCGTCGCGGCCGTCGCAGTTCACACGTGCTTACGTCGCATCAGACATATATGGGGTACATAGCAAACTGTCTCTCGGTCCTTCTCTCATTCACTCCTACACCCGAACCATTCTGCTGGCGGAATCTGTTGGCGGCGTTTTAATTTCATTTGTTAGCTCGCGATCATACCAACGTGAGTGGATTAACCGCCAGAGGGACTCACTTTAGCTTGGACTGGGTTTATGCGAGTGTCGTGGAATTTAGCAAGTACATACGGATTTCGATTTTAACAGGATTAATTCTTCAGAGAACGGCCTGACACCCTTTTTTTACGACCAAAGAATACTTGGATAGTACGTCACAAAGGTTTCACGAGCTCTGATCGACCGGTGACGTTTTTAATGATTCCAGTTAATTAACGATATCGCAGTGGAAAATATATCTGACCGCATGTGGTTTATTTGATCGTGATAGCCAGTAAGAGGTATAGACTACTATTACATTTTCTTGTCTCATCTTGATTTCTATTCTTCAAGCAAAATTTTATCATCTTTTGTACATGATGGCATGAATGATCATGTTAATTTTGAAAACAGCCTTTTTAATTTGAACGTGTTTTAACGAGGAACGGCAATAGTATAGCGATAACGTCAAGTGATTCGTTTGTTACAATGTTAGATATTGAATCTTGTGTTATTTCTTTAGTTGAATAATCATTTGAACGGAGGTGTTGCCTGTTGGTATATTTCGCAATCGTCACGTTTATTTGTTAACGGCGTCGTCGCAGTGTCCATGAGTTATAAATTCTTTTTTATATACAGCTCCCATCTCCAATACCTGGAATTATGTCAACGATGCGGCAATAGTGAGTAATCACTTGTGCATAGTGAATTTAATTAAAAAATACAAACCAGTTACCAATACTGCAATAACGACTATACATCATCTCTTCAATTTTGGCATTATCCGGCATTTGAATGCAAGGGATTTATAGCAAACATTATTTGACTTTGACTGCGTGATTTTACTATATAATTATCGTCATGCTAACTAGCCAGTAAATAGTATTATAGGCTAACGTGCCATGGTATTGGGATATATTTATATCCATTACTACTAGCATTCGTATAGTTCATTTTTAGAACCACCAGTACTAGAGCGTTGTGTGCATTTCATTGACATCGTGTAGTTTTATTGATTGATAGAGGTAAGGACTGAACGGCTAATAATAGTACTGTAGTATAATCATACTCATAGTGTTGTACTATTTGTCCATACCGCTACATACAGTGGGAAGCACAGATGACTGCGTGCTTTGTAGGGAAAAGGAAGACAATATTCAAAATGGAAAACTCGCCAAATAAATTATTCAAAATGAGGACAGAAAGGAGAAAAATACATCTTTCCATCACTATCGTCACCATATTTGTATCACTACTGGCATTCCATACCGATACTGTGCTATCGGACGACAATGACTTCGGAGAGGAATGGTTCGATAGTCCTACACATGTTAGGTCGCTGACTCCAGATGATCGGGGATACAGGGATGTGGTGATCGCGATAAAAGATGATGTGAGGGAGGAGGACTTTCCGACTCTCTTGGAGGATTTAAAGCAGGCGATGACGAGAGCTTCGTCGTTCATGTACATAGCAACAAAGTAAGTGATTTATTGATTTGTTACCATGGTTACACTATAATTATCAGATAATAATTCACCTCCAAACCAAAAGTATCAATTAAATAAAAGGGAAAAAAAATCATTTTGCTAACCCTCAACATCATTAGCAACATCATTAGCAACATCATTAGCAACAACAACAGTCACAGCAGCAGCAACAGCAGCAGCAACACAACAACAAACAAGAAGAAGAAGAACGACAGCAACAACGGTCTAGCCCAATCTTGAAAATAGAGGTGGAATGCCCCCTCCACGTTTTCCCCGGTCTGGTATATTTTTTTTTAGCAGGGTAACCGCCGAGGCACATGTCCCATGGCTAGCAGCCAAATTGACACCAGAGTACAAAAATAGAAACTAATAACACCGTAGGCCTGTATTTTGTAATGGCCGTGATTAGGCGACAAAACAGTCTGTTATCTGCCATGAGAAGGTGTAAAATGGATTTTGTATTATGATTTCTCTGCAGTGAACATCTGTTTTATTCTTTTATAGATTTTCATTCCTTTGTTACTACTCCATTCATCAATAATTCATGTAGTTTAAACTCTGTGAGCTATTATATTTTTGTGCAAAACTGTGTGTTCACGATATAGAGATGAAGTATGGATATCTACTTTCATACACACCAAATAACAAACTCTAAGTGAATATAACCAAGAAGTTATCACAGAACTAACTCCTTGATATAACCAAAGAAAAAAGTCTGTGCCGAAGATATCCTTGACACGATATCTCACAAGAGTCCAGTAAATGCTTTACCACATGATCAGCTGTTCAGATAGAACTAACACAATTAATAAGACTGCTGTGTACATTCACTAAAAGAAAAATATAATATTTTACGATCGCGTATATGGTTTGATGCTACATCGTATATCAGTCACTAAAAGTGTCTTTCTTATTGTCAGTCTCTTGATTTGTTTCCTATTTCTGTCATCGCAGATGATATCGATCTTGGAAGAAGCTTAATAAAAAATCAGAGGCCTCAAGATATTGTATTGCGTCTAAATCTGATACGAAAAAGGAACTAAGTCGGCGACAGCCGCGCTTCAAATATTAATAGACAATAGACTTAAAGAGGGATTCGCAATTTTCAAAGTCATTCTGGCGGCTTTAACGCCAAATAAGTAGAAATACCCTTTCTTCTGTCCCCTTGACCTTAATTTTGACTTCAAGTGTACGATTACAATTGAGTTCAATTTGGCGCCGCTCGGCAGTGGTCTATTATAAATAGTGCATGGTCTATCATGCACCATACTGGATTATGTGCATGACAAATACTAAATTATGCAGTTTTGTTTCACCGAGGCCGCAGCCCGAGGTGAAATGGACCTGCACGAGGGATAATTTAGTATTTGGAGTTCATATAGTCCAGTAATAGTGCATAAATAGAACATGCACTAATTGTAAATAGTATACATAGACTCCTAGATCTATAACTGTTCTTGGGCCCTAGGTCTATAAATTAATAATCTAGATCTATATTGATGATTTCTTAACTCTACAAAAGTTGTTAATGAACTCCAAATGTTAGCTCTCCAATGATGTGTAACACTCTCAATTCTAAAAACTTGAAATCGAATGCTGAGAACCAGGGGCGGCGCTACAGGGGGGGGGCAGAGGGGGCGACCGCCCCCCCTATGATTTTTCAAGTAGTGAAAAAAGAAAAAAAAAGAAGAAAAAAGAAGAAAAGGAGGAAGAAAAGGGAAGAAAAGGGAAGAAAGAAGAAAGAGGAGTATTAAAAAAAAAGAGAGGTCTTAAACATATAACTCTATATTACCCCTGTTATTTAATGGAGAAAAAATATGACGTCATCTTTAGGTCGTCTTGCCCCTCCTATCGAAATACCCTGGCGCCGCCCCTGCTGAGAACGATGAAATTCAAATGACTCGTCCCCTATTCATTTAACACGGGATTCCCCTTGCAAAAATCAAAGTTATACTACACGATCGTGCACTATAACAAAAAATTTGCACGTCACGTGATGCGAATCTAACAAATCATAGCGCGTATTATACATACACTATTTACTATAATACTGATATAAAATGGTCCCATTTTATTATAGTTTTCTCTGATTATGTAAGACCCATTTTTTGCGAGATATTCATCAACTTTATTTTTCTGTATGTGACCACTTTTCATTGGCACTGCTGCCCAACCTTCGAGTTGAATAAAGACCCGATTGTCACAATTTTATTACAGATATCAATGACTGTTGTCCTCGATAAAAAGTATAATTGATTGAGAACGCGAGTGGCAGTGTATGTCTCATTGTATATGTGAGGGTTGCCCCCCCCCCCCGGCCCCCTCCCCATACGGCTCTTGAATTTTTCGTTTTGTCCATAATTAATCGAGTAAGGGGCAATTGTGCGACTTAGAAAAAAAGGGAAGGCTAGGGGGGGGGGGGGACGTTTGCTCCCCATGCCACCTAGAGATTCTGCCAATAATGAACGATATGTGCTATTAATACGAATGCAGCAGCATGTGCCAACACCGTTTGCCAAATCTGAACAAAATTAGAGCAATGTTGGTTATCGCTTTTATTCCTGAAATTAGTGTCTTTAAAAAGTATACAGCCTGAATGACTCCACCAAGAAGGGAAGGCATTTTTTAATAGTCATGGTCAGGTGGGAGGAAAGGGGAGGGAGGGGAGGGAGGGGAGGGAGGAAGGGGGCAGTGATCCCCTCTGATTGAAAAGGTTTTCGCGTTTCGTACTGATTTCACTTTGTGATCAATCGGTTTATTCAAGAGGTTATAATTCCCAACAGCGTTTTGCACAGTGAGCAAACAGATCCTACAGTGCTATAATAGCCATGACATATTGCAATTTTAATTTGTTGCACGTTTTCAAAGTTTTCTGAATGGGGACAAACCCCCTGGTTGGCGGCCGCCCATGCATGCTACCCACTCCTTAAATCCCCCTTGAATAACAACTGTATACTAATCATGATAAGCGATACTGGTATCAAGAAAGGAAGTCACAGTGTGCTCAATGAGGAAAATAAAAGGAAACCACTTCAGGATATTTGGAAATTGGAAGATATGACAACAACAAAGTACTGTATATTTAAAGTAAAAAAAGGAAAGCTATATAAAGTTCTTAAATTTGTGATGAAAGGGCTTTTAGAATTAGGACAGTGTTCGATCGGTTGGATCAAAAAGTCATGATATAGAGCAAGCATGGATGGTCCAGATATGCCCCTTCAAATCAAATGCGCTATCATAACCAGATGGCCCGATGGGTATACCCCCTGTTATAAAATCTATATTATCCAATGAGAGTTTAACTTATCCCTCAATCCCTGCAAACTTTCCGGTTGGATTTGGATGTGGGGCTTACGAGTAATTCATGTATCTAATCATTGGTCATTTCTTTATTGTCTTCTTTTTTCTCTCTTCTTCGTCTTCTTCTTCTTCTTCTTCTTCTTCTTCTTCTTCTTCTTCTTCTTCTTCTTCTTCTTCATTATCATAATCATCATCATCATCTTCTTCTTCTTCTTCTTCTTCTTCTTCTTCATCATCTTCTTTCTCTCAATCTTTTTCATCATCTTTTTCTCTTTCTTCTTCTTTTCATTCTCCTTTTCCTCTTATTGTTCTTGATATCGTTGTTTTGTTTTATCGGTCTTCTTCTCTTCCTCCTCCGCTCCTTCTGTTTGTTATCATTCTGTTCCTTTCTTCTCTTTTTATCTCATGCTTTTCTTCTATTTTCCCTTTTTTGCATTTATTTTTTTGTTAATTTTTCGTTTCGGTCATACCGTCTCGTTCTACCCCCCCCCCCCCCCCCCCCACATTCACCTTCTGACTTCAAGTACGTGCTACAAAACCTCTTTTAAAGTTTTCACTTATTTTACGAATGCCTCTGTGAAACGTCATAAAATTGGAACGGGATAGACTAAACAGGTATAAAAGTTGTGCTTCATTCGTGAGGGAATCCATTTCTGTAATCCCCATGATCCGTTAACGAGTGTACCCCAGATTTTACGGCCAATTAGAAATATCCGAATTACCTTGCGATTTTTGTGAATTGGTATACCATTGTCGCAGGTGAATTGGTCACCCAGCGAATTCCGTATCCCTGATTTTACGGCAAATTAAAAGTATCCGAATTACCTTGCCATTTATCTGAATCGATAACCACACTATGCCCATAGTGTGCCACATTGAATCTGTATATAACCGAGCGAAAAGTAGAACGCAATATGTACGTCACCTGTTTTTCTTTCTTTCCTATTCTTTCTTAAGTTAATAAAATATTTGAATGTCCATTTAATTTGGGCACTGAAGTTCAACGAACCTCGAACATATCTTACAAACCGATGGTACTGCACAAAGCGAAATACTTGTAAACAAAATACATCAACAAAATATAGGCCGTCTTATTTGTATGCCCTTGGCATATTTTATGGGTTTGTAAGTTAGGACGTAATTATGATCAAGTTTGCAAACGTTGCTTTGTGAGTATTCCCGTTCCTATAGCAACAAAACAATGGAAAACTATTAAAAATAATGGTACGTCAGCACTGTATGTCTTACGAGTATCATATGACATAGTAATTTGGAATGGAAAATAGCCGGGCCTGTTATTGTGCACATAATTTCACGTTTTGGAAGGGCCTAAGAAATACCGACTCAGGAATACAAGTTAATGAAATTTTTAGGATGTTGCACAATGATCATTGTCAGTTATTGTGGAAAACTGCCTGGAGGTAACAATGACTGTCATAATCATCAAGCAAGTTATTACTATACAAATAAAGCAAAATATGGTTAGAACAAATTCATTGTAATGATTCAATAATCGAAATCCTAATTCAGAAATGTTGAACTCAATGTTCAGGAAATTATTTTTACTTTTATGACACAAACGATATCTGTGAAAATTTGAAATATGTCTCTTTTTCGAGGTAGACCAATGCCATGTTGATTTTACGGGGAAAACTGTACATTAAATACACATGTCATGAGCAGATCATGCCTTCTGGGGGAATTCGTCAAAATGAAAGAAATATATGCATATAGCTGAAATAGTTGAAATTATTGGTGTATTTCAGCAAACATTCCGATATGTTTGCAGCCATTTACGGTAAACCGTCTGCGGTTTATAAATGGGGTAATGTGCGATGGAACTTCTGAACTAGAAGTTTGATATACTCGCTGATTCGGTGGGAAAGTTGATACATATCTACTTTCGTTTCATGCAAACTACATACTTCTGGTATGGAGTTCAGCGGAAGGGCAGTTTGAATAGCATCTGGTTCTGTCAACAAACGATGCACACCGGCAACACTTTAATCGTTCAAGCACTGGGGTACAAGATGGTGCAAGCTAATTAATACTTTGTGTAATCAATATTAGCAAGCAGTATAAGCCTATATGGTTTGTTAAATTGGCAAGTACAAAGTATTGCTTACATCAGGGCGGATCCAGGATTTGAAAAAGAGAGGGGGCACAATAGTCAGAGAATTCCTGACAAACTTAAAAAAACAAAAAAGATCATCAGCTCAGAGGGGAGGGGAGGGGGGGGGGGGGACACAAACTTTGAGTTGTGTGCTCAAGGTATGTCATTTTGGTATGCTACTTTTGTATACCTGCTGTGCTTTGTAAACTGAAAATTGAGAATGATCCTATATGTTTGGATTTTGAATCAATAAATGCATTTGAATTTGAATTTGAATTTGAATTTTGGTCTTAAGGGGGGGGGGGGGGGTTGGCACGGGTCGGATGTGTCCCTTATGAAAATCCGCCTCTGCCTTACGTAACCGACCACAATGATATTTTAGTATAGTCCCAAATGATCATATATCGAGATGATAGCCTTATAAGATTATCCCTGATATAGCTTTGGATCAGACCAAAGTATCAAGGAAAGAGAAACTTAAATGTTTCGTAATTCCTTAATGCTTGGTGACGTATATGGGACACAACATGACCGAACACCTTGAAAATGACCTTATAGATCTCATACAGATTGGTTTATATGCAGAAATTGAATTCAATTAAAAAACTTTAGAGACAATTGTTTTAGGAGCTTATAATCATGGTGATTTTAGAAATAACATTCAAATTAAATACCGCATGCATTTATCATACTTATTAGGCCTAATGCAAGGAATACCACGGATTTCTGATTGTACATCGTCGTAATCGTCCATAAATCAATCTCACACAGGGATCCTACCACAAAAAAATATTTCTTGAAGTATTTTTCGATATTGTTCCTGTTCAATCAGCTACTGTGTTGATTCATTCCAACGCCATTCATGGGAGCAAAGTCAAGTTATCATTGTGTGCTGCTCAAACAGATATTTAACTGTTCAAGCCCTATCCTGTGTCTTGCTAAATGCTTACAGTACGCATGTATTTCATGGTTGTTACTCGACTGAATCACATGACTAGTCACGTGATACCATTCAGCTTGTCATGCATGGATGAGTGATTAACCGTGAAGATGATAATTATGGGAAGTCAGTGGTGCGAACTGCGAAGCATAATTTATTGAACAGAAAGAAAGCAAACGAATTCTCAATATTTTCGCTTAATCATGATCGGACTGTTTATAGAGCATTTTTCAAATTTGCATTAATCAAAACATTTCTTTTGTGCTATATTCTTGATATTCTTTATCTCTGCACATTTCCTTTTTCTTTCTCTCTCTCTCTCTCTCACTCTTGGTATATCAGGGCCCTGTTTCACAAGTTGTAATAACTGTTATAAGCTACTGAAATCCTTGCATCTGATTGGCTGAGAGCAAATTTGTCTGTAAAAATCACCGCCAAGACACTGTATGAAACGCCCCGCTGGTTAGAATAATGCCTATTAAAACATTCTTCATTATGGAACCATGGGCCAGATAATGAAAATAGCTTGACAAAGCAGAGGACACAAGGTTAAATATCATGAAATTATAAGCCGTGGCATATACTGACAATAATAATCTGCCAATAATGAAGTGGGGGAAATGAAATCATTTGGCAATAACAAGCCAAAGAATGCATATATTGAAATGAAGGAAGGAAGGAAGGAAGGGAAGGGGGGGGGGGGGGTAAGAGAAGAATATAATGGAAGGAAAAGAATATCATGAATATGGAGCTAAATTTAAAGAAGAGGGTGAAGAAAAAATAAGGAGAAGAAAAAAGTAAGAAGAAGAAGAAGAAGAAGAAGAAGAAGAAGAAGAAGAAGAAGAAGAAGAAGAAGAAGAACGTGCCACCATAGAAGAAGAAGAAGAAGAAGAAGAAGAAGAAGAAGAAGAAGAAGAAGAAGAAGAAGAAGAAGAAGAAGAAGAAGAAGAAGAAGAAGAAGAAGAAGAAGAAGAAGAAGAAGAAGAAGAAGAAGAAGAAGAAGATCATCGAGCAAAACATTGGGAAAAAAAGAATAATAAGAAGGAGAATGATGAGAAGATACAGTAGTAGTTGCATAAATTTAAGTATAAGATGCAATATAATTTAGTCGAGGAAATAATGATTAAAAGGCAAAGAAAGTAGAAGTTAAAGGGAAGGTTAAAGAAGCACTCGAAGGACACCAAGAAAAGGGCAAGGAGTTGGACGGTTATCAAAGAATGGGTCATTGCACTTCTTGTTGCCTTGTAGGGCCTATAATCACTCATGACCCTAACTAATATCGGACTGGCGAAGACACTTTCCTAATCCATACAGGGTATCGCATTCGCATGTTTGTGGTCCAAAATATGCTGGTCAATTACTTATGTTCCATGATACAAACAAACGAAAAAGATCATAGGCCTAGTAATTAATCAGCAATTGAATATTTATGGATATACCAAGATCCTTTCTATGATCAGAACCCGATAGCTAATATATTATTATTACGACTTATCGTATCGGAATATTGTGCTCCCCCTTCCATGGTGTGACCGGAAAAAGGGCGTTTGCCAGGGTTAATTCACGAGACATCAGGAATAAGGATACATTTTTTTTTTTGCTAGAGCTACTCAAAGTCAATTTGAATGCACTACAATTCCCATGAACAGGGATGGGGGCTCTTTTACATTCAAAGTGGTCATTATAAGGAGTTAGGACATCGCCCTTCAGCCCCTTTTATTTGTTCACTTTTAGGGGTGCCCCTCCTAGGCTAAAGTTTTAAACAATTTCTAGTCATATTTGAAATACAAGATCATTTCAAGAGCAATCATTTTCATGTGGCACTGCAACTTTGATGATGATAATAATCTTTCACTTTGGATTAATCAGTGAAGGCAAAAGCGCAAGGTATTTCTCACCGTTGCTAGTACTCAACACTCTCTTTACATTAAACCACGTACTAGTCAACGATCCTCCGAAAATTCAAAGAAATATGTTTCCGTCCCATTGTTCCGCTGATGATGCGGGTTTGGTTGCCAGGCAACAGTATTGTATCCGAGATCCTCAGATGACCTGTAAAGCTCTTCCAAACATTTCGGGTTCGAGCGGTAGAAAACATCCATACCACCAAGACCACGAAGTATCTGGCAACTCCAAAGTACACATACCGACACGTTGTTGTGGTATACATTATGGCGGTCAGACGTCTTTATTCTGGTTTTTTAATTCCGAGTCTGAAATCAATGGTGCCATTCACCACCCGGACACAATTGATGAGTTTGTCGTAAAAGGGATATGTACTTTGTAATAATGCACGATTGTATCAATAACTGTTTATTTAGCAGGTTTGCGTACATGGGGTATGACTCGCATAATTACGAGTACACAATATTTTCGAAGAACTGAATATGACTTTGATGGCTGCAGTAGCATGGATGAATGGATACCTAACATTTATGTCATTTGGTCTGACCACCCCCCCCCCCCCCGTCCCATTGAAAACATAACGCAAGAGTCATCATGGAAGTGAATTTCAGAATTCAAATTAATTTCTTTGAACAGTAGTTGTTATATATAGATTTCCTACCGCATCCATTGATAAATAAAGACATCATAATTATACTAACACTCATATTAGGCATGTTAGGGTTTACCAAATTTTTAGAATACGATTTTACAATTAACTTTGCTGATAAGGCTGTGTGGTCCCGAATAATACAGTATTTCATGACTAATGTCATAAATTTATACATGCTATATGTCCTAAACAAATTCATTTTAAATTCAATGACGGGTCTTAGTTATGTCTAGTACATGTACATGAAGGGGAAACTTCGACCTCGGCCTAACTCCATTGCCTAAACTCGACGTTAGACCGACTCGGCGTCGGGGCTTATATTTCTTTTTCAGGATAGAAGTATGCGAACAGTTTAATGTCTCTCTTATATCAAGGACAATAAGAACAAGGGAATGTTGTATGCGCTGCAAGTGCTTTTTAGTGACTCATTCATCAGCTCTATGCGAGGTAGAAGGCCGTAAGAATTAAAGGTCACGTTCGGTCCTTGTATGTATGTATATATATATATATATATATATATATATATATATATATATATACATGTATATATATATATGGGGGGGGGGCATTCGGCCCGTGCTCCCATTTCAGGAGAAATTATCCCCCCCCCCCCTTTATTTTTTGCTTGTCAGAAAATTTCTCAGTAGAAAGGCTGCTTGTCCGGAGTCTTTTCTGTTTTCAGAATATTGTGACCCCTCTTTTACAAAATCCTGGATCCGCCCCTGCTTATCACGTGATTGCATTCTTTAGAAAAAAAGGTACTTTGCTATCTTGAATCAAGTTATTTTGATTATGTAGGAAAGTGGCTAAACTTTGCGAAGGTATTGCTACAAATCAATGATGAAAAACGCCGGACAAAGATAAGGGTACACAGGACTATACACAGACATGTTGCATAGAATTCAATCCAAAGCTGCAAACAATTTTACGTCATATTCAAAATATGAGAGCATTTCAAGAGCACTCATTTTCATGGGACATCATCAGACCGGTTCTGTAATGTATTCAAATTTATGCACATTTCTTCTCTGAGCACCTAGTGACGAGCTATTCCATTAACCTGCTTTTTTTTTTTTTTTTTTTTTTTTAAATAAATGAGCCTCAATGCTTGGAATCCAGTTTGCATACATTACTTGTTGCTATGTCCGGCAAGCTTTCAGGTTGTCAAGAACAACCTTTGTTTGAAAGGTATTTATAAAATTTGCATACATTACCGAAGCGGTCTATTGCTAACTGTAGTATTCCTCCACAAGGGAATCAAGGCAATGTGACAGCACAATCATGTTTTAACCTTCTCTTCACATCAAGATGCTCTGATCCGAGGGCCCCTTCAGTAACAGATGAATTCTTTATGATGTCTGCGACCGTGTTTATATTGGCCAGTATTGTAGGGGATGGATCTGCATGGTTGTGACAGTTCTGTGATCCTTGGGTCACTTTTATTTCCACCCATCATGACAGATTAGTACTGTTATAACAGTCTGGTCTTTGATTTCTGATCCGCTCTGTCTGACAATTGTTGAGATAAATTAAAGGGCACGCACTTTCGATCAACCTTTGGAAGATTCCCTAATTATATTAACCTAGAATGCTGCAGTTAGTTGGAATAATAGTGCGTATATGAAGTCTGGTTCTCTGCCCATCAAAATTCTAACACAATTTATAGATTTTGTAATTTACTAAAAATAAATCAATGGAAACTTTGCACAGGTTTAGGCACAAGGGCCTACTCAATTGGAGCTGAATTTCCTTATGTTTGAATTTGGGAGCATTTTATTTGTAAAAACAATGCTTATTGCCTATGTGATATGCTGTTCTATTTGTTAGTGAATGTCCTTATTATGAAAGTTTAATATACAAAAATAGAAGAGAGGAAACACGAGTTTAATTACCGCATATATTCTTGGCATAAAAATAAATTACCTACAACATTTTGGATATGTTTTCCTTTTTCTCGAGTTGAAGTTTAATGTCTATTCAGCGTGATAAATGCTGGCATTTTTGCTAATTGGAACATTATTTTGTTAAAAATTAACCATCTACAATTAATAATTGCTCAGAGATCTTTTTTGATTCTTTAAGCTGTAGGCATATTCATCAGACGACACCACCAGTCCTCCTGTAAACTCATGTTTTGAATAGCACTACACAATATTAATGTTGTTTATAAGATGATAAGATAACAAGATAACAGTTTTCATCAATCATGTTATGACTACTTATACTGACAATATTTATGTGTCGTAGAAAAATATTGTCTTGTAAACACGGAGAATATACCATGCAATATACACCCCACATACAAAAACGAAAAGATATACATACCAATACAGTAAAATCTTATCTACAACTTTATTCATAGTGTTAGCGTACAGTGTGTATAATGGCCTTTTCGATAATACGCATGATTTGTCATTATGAAGTCGCCTGATAGTGGAATACATATTACTGCCCGTTCATTATGTTGGTGAAGGCGGGCGTGAAAAGTCCTCTCGACGGTGCTACTAGCCTTGTCCCCACTGCGAACCAATACGACATCGCACGTTTCCATAAGCACAGAAGAAATTGTCTATGATCCTGACCATGCTGACTGAGGAGCGAACACAAAGTTCCACTATAAATCCATGCCTGCTACCCCCTGCCCTCTCCCCAAATAGAATATAAATTACTAACGCCCTCTGTGATTTTTGTGCTTACAAAATAAGCTATCAAAAAACAAAAAAAAAAATAAGTGGATAATTATAGATGGCATTTGCTGCGTTGGGGCTGTCGAAATTCCGTTGTGTTGCCTTTCTTTTCTTGAAAAGCTTCCATTTTACGAGAGTATTTTGATTGCAATATACATTTGGTAGAAGCAGAAGGGCACATTTTCGCCGGAGGGGGTGGGGGCTGATGTCGCTTGCCCGATTATCAGTTTACCAGTTTCTTAAAATGCGAGCAAGCGAAGTGAGCAAACAAGCAAATTCCTCACGTATAGTAGTGAAAATGATTTTTTTTTTCATATGAAATTATTATGTTAAAAATGTGAGTCTTATATTTATTTAGTTATCAACTTAATGCTGGAAGCTGGCTTTCGAGGGATTGCTTTTTTAAACGAAACTGTACGACGTTCGGTGAAAAGTTTCAATGAAAAAATATAAACTTTTCGTGAAAAATAAGTATACCATCGCTTCTAACCGTTAATACTATGATGTTATCCATTATAATAATAATCCCACTAGCTGATGAAGTGTAAACAAATAACGAAGCATCGACACACTTGTATAAAGTCCAGTCCATTGTTCTTTTGGCAGGCTTTGGGTAAATATTTTTCTTCATGAGAAATTTGTTTTTGACTCTTCTCCATTGCATTAGTGATTGTCAATCACTAATGTTTGGGGTGTCTAGTTATACTTCAAAGTAGTTTTTTTTTTGTTTTTGTTTTGTGAACAACTGTTGAAAATGATGTGGACAGTACAATTTGAAATCAACTTTGGAATAGAAGCGCCTCTTTTATATTAATTGCTTTTATGCATAAGGATATGGAGAAAAAAAAGGATTATTACTGTGTGTGAACGCGATACTTAATTTCATATAGTGGACAATGCCCATGAACACGACACCATACCACAGTCACATCGCCAAACTGGCCGCACACCGACTCTAAACCGACCGATTCTTGGCCATTGGTGGCATCGTAATTTTGTGTTCGGTCTGTTGTCGGTCTGCTGTAGGTCTCGTTCTTGTGACTGGGGTCTTATCGAGGTATGCCTGCTGCTCTTGACATTGACAAAGTTTCATTCCATTTGTTTCTGATTCTGCTCAAAACATAATTCTCCACAAAGCTCAAGAGATGAACTGCTTGGGAGTAACGAAGGGAGAAAGGATTACTTTTCTTATGTGAACGCATTACTTATTTCGTTTGGGGAATGCCGCCCCCGTACGTTACAACACATGTTGAAAATTATTGATGAATGTTGTGTGATCTTGAATTTGACAAAATTCCATTCGTCTGTTTCAAATTTGAACAAAAGGCTGTCGTTTACAAAGCTTAAGAGATGAATTGTTTAGGGTTTTCAAAATTCGAAAGGATTAAATTTCTTATGTGAACGCATCGTCCTTTTCGCAGTGGAACGCCGCCCACGAACGCGACAACACATGTACAAAATTATTGATGCGCGCCGCCGTGTAAACTTGACATTGACAACGCTCCATTCATCTGTTTCTGATTTTTCATAAAAGATAATGGTTTTCAAAGCCCAAGAGATATTCCGAGCGGCATTGGAACGGAAATAACGTGGGAGAGAATAAAACAATTATAACGATTCTACTGTATTTTCCCCTCATTTTGGAAAAGACAATGAGTAGAATAATGCATGTAGCAGTGAATTCAAATACTTGGCATCAATCATATTTGACGTTGATGCTGCATGTACATCAACAGCAGTGAGTCAGTTCCATCGAGCAAGCATGATGCAATTGTACGTTTTATTGTGTTGCTAGGCAACGAGAAACGGGACTTAAGCCTAGACAGGTATCCATAATACATTCAAATGGATTTCTACATTTTTTTTTCTCGGACAAATCGAAATCTGCTTCGTAGTCCTGTAGCAATTAATGCGTAATATGAATTGCTACTTAACTATGCAAATTTGGATACGGGTTGGGGGAAATAGAAACATATCATTCGCTTATATAGTAGGATTACAGTTAAAGGTTAGAGGTATAGAAATCTGATCCAGTTCCATAAATTTATGGTGCGCTTGTAGCTTCATTGAGAAGCCAGAATCAGTATTACAAGACACAGTTTTGAAAAGAAGTTTCATGGTATTATATTGATAACTCTTTTTTCCACGCTAATTATGGCTTTCTAGGCGAAAAAAGACACACAAAAAACAGAAGAAGCTCCGGACACAACCGTGTTTTGAACTACACACGGAGTACACGCGTATAAAACGCTGATTCTGACCTGAAAATTGAGCTATAAACGCACCCTTACATGAAATACAGGGCAGCACGTCCTCTGACCAGGTTATAGTTGATACCTACTTTATCAATCATCAGTATATTTGAAGAATTAAATTTGTGATTCGCTCATTTCCGTTTACACTCGCAGTCATCTCCACATCTCTCATCGGTTGCAGGGAGGTGTATGACCTAGTCTAGATTCTATCCGTTTTTTATATTTGGTTTATTCCCTAACGCTGCTCTTTCTCTACACGCATATCCCACACAGAGCGCGACTCTTCACAAATCGCGCGATCCCCACAATTTCACCCGTCGAAAAAAAACGTCTAGAAGCTTTTGCCATGATGCGGGGTCAAAAGTTCACACTAATATATTCTGACGTTATGCCTGGTCGCACGCTGTAATGAATATGCATAAGTAAGATCGTCGATTCAGTGTGTGTGTGTGTGTGTGCAAGGAGTTATCACAGAACTTTGATTTGATAACTCTTTGGTGTGTGTGTTGGTGAACTTTCTGTAGTATCTGCACTGATTCCAAAAATGACCCTACTCATGTCACGGTTATCACTCTGCCTTTGGACAGGCAGCGGAAAAGCTTTGACCACTTATTGACCAAAAATAACCATTTTGGTTACTCATTGTTTTATTGAATCAGAGCAAAGAAGGATTTGGTAGGCCCCAAAAATAACAATTTGTGTCCCTTTCCCCCCGAAATGTGATTTTATTTTTTTAATCAGCATCATTAAAGGGGTGGGTCTCGATATCCAAAATTGATGTGAAAATGTGTGTAGGTTCCAAAACAATAAAAGTATTCATTGTACTTCAATCGTTTTGACCATTTCGATTATTATGCCCACTTTGATCCACTATGACTACATGATTGTATTTGCAAATTTCTATGAGAAACTAAAAATTAGTGAGCAGCAACGGACTTCCTCTCCAAAAGAACAATTTTGGTGGGGAAGATTATTTTGACAAACTTAATTACCCAGAAGTATCTAAGTATACTTTTGCTCTGATTCCAAGAATGTCAGTCGAATAGGCCTTACTCAGGACATTCTGGTCGTTATGGTCACTTTTTGACTCGGAATAACCATTACACCACTCCTTCTATATATGTCCGAAATCAATTATTGGATGTATCTATTCCGTTCTGAAAATGTCGGTAATATGACCATTTTGCTTATTTTCTGTTAGAAACTTGAAATTATACTGAGCAGGAAGGTTTCCGTTTGGCTTCCTAACCGTGAAAAACAAACTGTAATGGGAAACGGTTTGAAAAGCTCATCGTATGCAAAATGATTTACCTCCTATTAATTCTATTACCTCAAAAAGTGATATGATTCCTGAATAATCATTTCATTGGTTGCATTTCAATCGATTTAAATGTTTTGGCTATTTCGACTGATTTTGCTACATTTATCCAAAGTGACCTTTAGCATAATACGCTGGAAATTAGGGAGCAACAAAGTTTGCGAGGGGCTTTATTTTTGGCATAATCAGAATTTTGATGCCACGAAGAATATTATGCGCTGATTTCAAAATGTCAGTCATGATATACCGACGTATAAAATAATGATATTTTGGTCATTTTGCGTGTCTTTTTATCAGCCAAAAACTGACCAAAGTTGCCTTGTCCACTTATACATGTAATATTCAGAATCATTAGAACGGCATCATGTTCTGAAACCCTGGTTTTACGTAAAAAATTATGTTTTGATTCCAGAAATATCAATCTCACTGAACGTGTAATGAAAACTTTTTGACCATTTCGGTCATTCTTCTTAAAAATGCAGCCTTGAAAAATACCTTAGAGAGATAGATAGATACCGGATCCGCTGAACTAATAGTATAGAGGTAGATTAAAATTTGTTCCCTTTTATAAAATTATGCTCATTGCTATACTGTTATTACGGTATTGTAAATCATTTCTGATAAAATTAAATATGTAATTGAATATTTACTATAAAGTGTTACACCAATACATTAAGCTAAACTTTAAATTCTCGATTATTAATTTGTAAGTGCCAACACAATTACTATATACCTTTGTCTTCCTGTTGGCTCTCTCCACATGCAAGATTCCTATATTCCATTCTGTTTTGACCTAAAGTGACTTGAATTCAGAACAGGCAGCGTTGTTGATCATATTAAAATCATTATGGTTATTTCGGTCAAGTAGCCACCTGGATATATTTTAGCAATGACAATTTTCAATTAAGAAATTACTCATTAATTATGTCGGATATCAGTTCGGCAACATATGAGTCGTAAATACTGGTAAATATAGAGATAGGGATGGGACTGCATTTAGATTATATTATAAGCATGATCAGTTAAGAGTGAGCATTTTGTCCGTCCGTGACACAAAATATATTTTATTATAAAATTAATTGAAAGACTATCGCTACCATGAAATACATCAAAAGTTACTAGAAATTTGGTTCTTCAAAGGGTTCCAACGTACCAGAGTTCTTGGACCAAACTATTTTAAGCAGGGGTGTTGTCAAAAAATGACACTTTTAGCAAAATTTCCATCTGTGATGCAAATTTTTCACATCTCTTATGAAATCTAAAGATTGTTTTGAAATTCAAAATGTCTGATAGGGAAGCCAATTTATCTGACTAACATTTGCAAGTAAAAGTATAAGACAAGATCATATGTTGTTCTGATATTGATAGAAAAAGAATAATGAGAAGTCAACACAAAATATCTATCTCCCACTCTAAGAAATGGAGCATTTCATTCATTCTCATTTAAATAAGTAACCATGACAACCATGTTTTATCATTTTTCAGTACACCCAGTTATACTCTTCAAAATAAATCATAAAGCAATCCATCACAGCTAATCACTTATTTTTACAAGCCTCCCAAATTGGAAAATTTTGAAATGTCCGTCCGTGACGCGAACTGATCACACTCTTATGTCGTTTTCCCCAAGCTTCATAATTCCGAAGTGTCGTTACTTTGAAGGTTCGTAATTCCATATACAATTTAAAAACTGAAGTGATAAATCACCATTTAAAAGTGCCGAGGAGTGACCACTTTTTTCAAAATTCGTGTTTTGAAGTGACTTCGGAACCTCAGGAATTATGAACCTTCTGAAAATACATGTACGAGTGCGCGTCCCTTTAGATAAGCTCAAACGAACAACACTGTGAATTTTCATGTTATTGCGATTCAAGAATAGTTTTGTTTTGACATTCATATATGTTGTCAAATGTATACATTGGTGCACTCAGTGCCGTGAAATTAAGAGGCAAGGGATTTCTGTCCGTTCCCTTAGTTTGAGATTCATGCCTTCCGTGCCCTTGCCTTCATGGGAAGGGAAAAATATTAATCCTTTTTCAGGTACACGAGCCTCCTCCTCCCCCCCCCCCCCCCCCCCCCCCCCCCACCCACTTGTTACCTCCCTCTTTGTCCCGACTGGGTATGGGATGACCCTGTAATAATTATGCGCCACTTTGCATAATATAGAAACATGCCAATGAGGATTGGCGGATGGAATCGGGAGTCATGGCGGAGATTACAAGTCCAAGTTAATTTTTGCGTTTATCTGCCTGGGATTATTAAAAATTTTAATCTTCTTTTTTTTAGTGGAGGAGGGAATCTCATAAAAAAATCCAAACATTAAAAACTATGTTGGTTTATTCAACGGTCAAAATACTACCAAACCGAGTCTAGCAGGATCAAAAAGGTGTGATCCGAACATACAGCTCTGTTTATTATTCCACATATTGAATGAAATAAGAACAAAAGAGACAAGCATAGCAATACAAATTATACAACAGAACGAAGAAATAGAAATTGATATGTGGTATGGGGGTGGTAACAGAGGCTAATTTACCTATCGAAGGTCAATCCCCAACTTGAACCTTGAAATATAGGCAAGTTAAATATTGTTATAAACAGTTCAATACAAGATCTAATACTATACTATAGCAGTATTAGATCTTGTATTATTGAACTGTTTATAACAAATATTGCTTCTGATATATGTTTAAAATGATGAAAAGCTCCAACAGAACACTGTTTTAAACATTAGAAACCTTCTTTAAAATATTGCAACATAATTATTATCTGTCTATAATGTCAAGTACATGTAGTCATTTTCTACCATAAGACAATGACCAAAATAATTATATGCTATAGGGACAAGGCCACATTTTCTTGCCTTTTCAAAAAATGATAAAAAATGATGGTCATATGGTCAAAATACCCTTGATGGTCGAAATGGTCAACAATGCTGAAATAATATCCAGTAAACGTTATTATGTCTTAATTAACATGACATCTCCATAAAGAACTGGAATAACGTGAAATGGCCAATCGTCACTAAAATGTCGTTTGTTGGTTCAAAGATAACTCCTTGGTTCAATGAATCAGCACAGCAAAAGCCGCCTTGTCTGCGTGCGAAGCCCTGCTGCCTTTGTTGAGCTCTGCATGGCCTGCCCGCACCGTGCCCGCAATGCCCCGATGAAACACCACTGAAAAACTGAATATTACGTAATCACTCATGAATGATGCATATTCTTCGTCCAATCAGCGCATATCGAGCGGGTCTATTCTCCCCGAAAAATTTCGGGAACGGTCGTTAAACTGGCAAATGCGACTGGACTGTTTGCGAGGGTCGATTTGGAAGGGCTATATCAGTTTTAGCGTTGGGGGTGTATTATTTTCTCAACGGATCGCGTTCGTGCGCGAACAGTCCAGGCAGTGGACTATGTATGACCCTGTTGGGACCCCGATTCAACGGGGATGTGGCCGAACTGTCACCCTCATCTCTCTCTCTCTCTCTCTCTCTCTCTCTCTCTCTCTTTCTCTCTCTCTCCCTTTCTCTCTCTCCTCTTCTCTCTCTCCTCTTCTCTCTCTTTCCTCTTCTCTCTCTCTCTCTCTCTGTATCTATATCCCTGTCTGTCTGTCTCTGTCTCTCTATGTCTGTCTGTATATCCATCTCTCTCTCTCTCTCTCTCTTTCTGCGTATATATATATATATATATATATATATATATCTCCCCTCTCTATCTCTCTCTCCTTCTCCCCATCTACCTTCTATCTTTCTATCTTTCTTTCTTTGCCCCGCTTGGCCTTCAACATTTACTTGTCCCTGCCGGTTATTTTCCTACCAGATAATGATATATATTGATAAACAAATAAAAGGGGAACATATCGATTCACAGTTGGTAGTTTTCTCTTCGCTCATTATTTTGTTGAAAATATTTTTGTGTTCAGTGTCAAGGAAAGAACAGTTTCATCCTACCATGATCGGTTTTACAATTTTCAAATCCGCAATATTATTGAATAATATAGATATTGAGATAGATAGGAATCTCATCTCGAAAATCAGCGCACTAAAATGTTACCCCATTCGTTAAATTCTAAGACATGATTTGTAGAAAAGGGAAATACTAAGATTTTCACATGAAGCCCTTGATTTGGGTAGGAAGTTAGGAACATAACTTGAACTAAATGTATAGGAATGCGAAGGTAATACGATAATGTCACGGGTATGAGCTTCAAGATTTCACCGGATCACCCCCTGATTATTACCCTAACAAGGAAGATTTTTGACTTACTCGAATTAATCTTCGGAACGAGAAAGGGAGAAACAACGCATGTGAAATCTGATAGGAAAAGGACTAAAGAATCAATCAGCAACTTTTCATTAATTGCCAATAGTGCCCCTCTCTGACATTTACTTTCTATTTTCTGGCATGCGTGCATCGAACATGCAAGGTTGCTGACGATGAAGGATGGGAAGAAGAAAAAAAAAGAAGAATACGAAGAAGAAGAAGAAGAAGAAGAAGAAGAAGAAGAAGAAGAAGAAGAAGAAGAAGAAGAAGAAGAAGAAGAAGAAGAAGAAGAAGAAGAAGAAGAAGGAGAAGAAGAAGAAGAAGGAGAAGAAGAAGAAGAAGAAGGAGAAGAAGGAGAAGAAGAAGAAGAAGAAGAAGGAGAAGAAGAAGAAGAAGAAGAAGAAGAAGAAGAAGAAGAAGAAGAAGAAGAAGAAGAAGAAGAAGAAGAAGAAGAAGAAGAAGAAGAAGAAGAAGAAGAAGAAGAAGAAGAAGAAGAAGAAGAAGAAGAAGAAGAAGAAGAAGAAGAAGAAGAAGAAGAAGAAGGAGGAGGAGGAGGAGGAGGAGGAGGAAAAGAAGAAGAAACAACATAGGAAAAGGAACAGAGAAAAGAAAAAGAGGTGGTTTAACCGCATCGAAAGATACAATTATTATTGTGCGCTGTATGAATTGAAAATTCTCATTTTTATGATGATGAAAATACGATAGCGAGAAAAAGAAATAGCTAAAATACTGTGCAGAAGGAAACCTAATAAGTGGAAACATTGCATAATAATCACTATGAAGACGATCATGAAGCAAGGCTTAAATCATGATCAACGTATAAATGATAAAAAACGAAAGATGTTCTCTCGAGCACACTTCCTTTAAGCTCTTTTTAATTAGCTCCTTTGTCTGGTCTGTTATGCAACGTTAATGATCCAGACAGATCATGCAGGGGTTATTAATATCACTCCATTAAAAGTTAAAACTCGATTAATTATTTAACATCCTTGCCGCAGTACAGTCATATGTCATGACAGCATGTAAGTGTACGATAGGTATTGAACTATAAACTCCATACGCTATCAATGAATGGCTTTTATAGGCAATTTTGATTACTCTGTCATCATGCATTCAATCAATTGAATTGATAATGCGTATATTGATCTATTTCATTATGACGTGTTAACTTCCGAAAGCTTGTGGATATCTCTCAACATGCATTTTGTTTAAAAATATTCATCTCAGTTGTAGGTCCCTGTAGAATCGTAATTTTACGGAGACAGTCCACTTTATTCAAAGCATGCAGTGGCCTGGATAGAAAGTGTTGTTAAAGACAATTAGATTATCACATTACGCATTATTCGTAACAGTAATAGTAAGCTTTAAAAAAAACAAAAGAGTGGCGCAAGATATTGTTTTAAGGGAAAGCGTCACATGATGCTTTATATAGCTCAATGACAGGATTATGTAATTGTTTTAAGGGAAAGCGTCACATGATGCTTTATAAAGCTCAATGACAGGATTATGTAGTATATTTTTAAACCTTTATTACAGCTTTTGTTGACTCATGGGGACGTAGAAGTGACATGACATAGTTTTGACATTAGGCTGCCAAGCAGTAATGAGGGTGGGGGAAGGGGTGTCAATAATGTAACATGTTATTGGAACATGATCCTAAATATATACAGAGCTAAGCTCATGGCAGTATCCATGATTAAGTTATGTTTACGACAGCTGCATTATCACTTCCGAAATGGATGGCAACTGGGGGGAGGGGCGGTGACCGTGGGGGGGGGGGGGGGGGGGCTAGTGGTAACCACGTTTCATGAATTACTGTAGAGCTTCATACTCACATCTTAATTACTGACATAATTATTTTGATCCCACAAGGCAAAACATGTAGTTACAGGCAAACTTATGACAGCGCTAATGAAATGTGACATAATTGAATGTCAGATTTACGTGGGTGCTGGCAGAGAGAGTTGTCATTGTTAGACGAGGGGGAAAGGGGGTAAGAGAGGCTAAAGATAAAGTTGAGTTCGGGTCAAGCATTTAAAGCTCATAGACAGTCTCGGTAGCAAAAATCATTCTGGCAAGAAACTTGTCTGAAATAGTCACAAACTATTCTCCTTTTATCATAAGACATATGTACGAGATTATTTAACATTCCATTCACGATTTCGAACAAATTTTAGTGTAAATATCTATAAGAAACGTTTGGTAACGGCTTTTCACTGCCTCACGCTAAGACCATATCCACCCGAAGGTTCCCCGCACAATAAACCCAGCGCTTCGCATTATGTGTAGCGTATTCTACACCCACAGCAATCCTCATGTAAGTAGTGTGTGTGTGTGTGGCCGTTGTTTGAATTTACATCCCCTCTTTTTTGGGCCAGGGATTTTTATTACTTTTCACCTCTCATTCGATAAATATTTCACTTGAGGAGGAAAAAACTTCACAGCATCTTAGTTATGTTAGTACCCTGCTGTTTATTAAGTAAAATCAACGAAATCTCACGAAAAGTTTTTGAGGGCTTCCCAAAACTATCTGTTACCTTTAAATTATGAAAGGAACTGTCTCGAAGCAATAGGGAAAGATTGGTCATGTCAACACAAGAATTGGTGTATACTGTGAGGTTTTGGAATCATCATGATGATAAGGAATTGACCTAATCTCTCTGGAGAGCACATGCACTGCACACACATGTGGAATGAATGTTTGGTCCGGGAAACACTTGCAGATATTTCTCTCCATTTTTTTCGAATATGAGGGCATCTGGAGAGCTCTCCTTTTCAAGCGACACATTTTCTACTATGACATTCTTTCAAGTTGAGATAAAAGAAATGAGAACGGCCGCAAATATTTTTTTTTTTCATCTTTACAAGGAGTAACTCATCATTCTCTCTAACCGCATCATGCGCATAGGCCTAATGTTCACACATATAATTACGCTGATTTAAACAGGTTAATCTGATACTTTAGCTCTTAAAGTTGATAAATTGTTTCTAATAATTCAGAGAAGAGAAGGGTAAATCCTCCATTTACCATGTTTATTGAAGTATAAGTGGTTTTCAGAATGTCGTCCCAAGGCGAATGAATTTCTGACTTCTAGAATGGATATCTGAATTTTACGGAATGGCGGATTCCCCATTTATTGTATAATAATGAAGGACTGTGGCATAAGCTAGTTATTTCCCCAAATAATACAGGTTGTAAGACATGTAAGACTTGTCGAATGATAATTATGTGGATGGCTTTGAACAAATGTAAATGAGTATGCTCCTTTTTCTCGGTGGTGTATCCAGGCATTGATATGGGGGGGGGGGGGGGTGTATCTGAGCTGACTGGGCGACCCCGCGTGCTGTAGACCCCCTACAGACAGGGCAGGTTGTGGAATTTCATAACTGGATCGTCATATACGGCAGGGGACGTAGGGGACGGGGGTTCGCGGGAGGGGGCACATGCTGACTCCAGTAAGTTGTGCATGGAGTTCCACATTGTTCGTATACTTGTGCCATTGAACCTGACTTGTGTATGTAGCAATGTGATTTGATAGCTGTCATTTTTTATCCTGGAGGGGGCCTCAAAACTATTTCAACAGCTCAGCAAGGGTCGAGGGGTACAAAAGCATTTACTCTGTGAAATGTTTGTAGTGCATTACATGTCCCTGAGCGATATGACTATCTTGCATGACTTATCAGCGAAGTCAGCATTTTCAGTGGGGAGGGGAAAGGGGGGGGGGGGTAGGTAGGGGCCCCACGTCAAAAATGGTAATAAATTTAACAGGAAATTTAGGCTCGTAAACATGTATATACCCGATAAAAAAATACTTATGTACAGATTTCTGTATTTCCCTTTTTTTTGGGGGGGGGGGTGCACAAACTCCCTCTGCCTCCTTCTTCGGCTAGGCTTTATGATCTGACGTATGTGGAATACCCGGCGGAGAGGATAAAGTGGGGAACCTAACATTAAAAGGAAGTATCATTCATTTTAAGAAACCTGTAAAGAAAGATGTTACACAATCGTTGCCTGTTCATGATGTACTATTTTTATTTTGTAAGGGGCGGCATAATTTATACTTGAAAAAAAAAATCGATTTTGTAATCTGCCGCTTCATTTGCATTCATGATTAATGTACAGGGAGAAAAATTATTGACGAAAGCTCACTCTATTTGACAAACATCATTATGATACATGGCATGCATATAAAATAGTATTTTTATGTAGAATCTGATAATTATTGTGAAATATTACAATCGTGAGAAAGAATGGATATTGACTAAAATAAAACAGCTTAAAGTATCATCTGTTCTACACTCTGTGTCGTCACGTTTACATGAAGCTCTCCGCTGACAGTATTCGATTTCAAAATCATGGGATCACCAAAAATAGATCCATAGACTAGATTTACGTCCCCTTAAAAACACAGTAAATAATCAAACATCGAATATAATGGGCCGTCATTTAAGTCGTATACATGTATCTTAGCGTACGCCGGGGAAAATAATAAATTTGCTCCCCTGCTCAAATTTATCAGCTTAAAAGTTCGGATCATTTACACGGACGCTATCAGTGCTGTGCAAATATTCATATTGGGATAAATTATAAGCAATGGATTCAGCCTCATACTGAACATAAAGCTGTATTTGAACATGGATTATACTAATATCCCCTTCCCGCGTTGAATCACTTGAAATATAATTATCCTTTTCAATTTTTGAAAAAGAAAAGAGTTCTGACTGATCATTTAAGAGTGACAATTACATTTGTTAACTTTTGTTTGTTAATTTTCAGTGAAATTTTCCAAATTATTTTGTTTTTTATAAGATACTTATGATTTTAAATTCTGTCCAAAGTCCTTTCTTATTTTGTAAGATATCAATGACTATGAGTATATTCATTTGGTAAAACTCACATTTCAATGAATTGAATGACTTATTATTCTTACAATAACATGAAGCGTACTGCGGAAGAAGTAAAATTCTAAACTTCATTCTTCTTCCTCCTCCCCGACAAAACAAAAAATAAAAACAATAACTATAGCCTCAGATATTAAATTGTTCATGCATACGTTGCAAAATTAAATGATGTTCGATTCTCTTTCCGAATTTAAATGGTGATTTCCCAATTATTGGGAAATCACCATACTACTGTGCAGTACTCGGTAAACGGTCGCAAGCGTCTTTCATCACAAACTATTAAATTGCAACAATTATGAATTATTAATGGAGGACTGATCCTGTTATCGTACCAATAGAGCGATTTTGGCGATGAAATCAAATTGGTTTCCATTAAATGTTTAATAAGTTGGTATCTGTTGTTAATATACCATATGAGTCACCTGGGGAATCGTGGCCTGAACGTGGTAAGCTCAAGGGAGGCCCCAAGTCATCTTTTTACTCAGAGGCGGAAAACAAAGAGAGAAAACGAAAGAAATATATTTAATTATGATATGTATGGAGCGTAAACTATTCATCATCATAAAAAAGTAACGGATATTGGTTTGTTTCGTATTTTCTTCAAATATATTGAAAAAGGATTTTAAAGGCTGTTCGTGGTATTGATACATGGGGGAACCCCTCCCGTTATATCATGCGATCCTGTTCCGTAAATGAAGTTGGTATGTTTATACAGAAAATTAAAAAGAACACGATAAAAACTATTTTCGGAAAATCAACTCAAGGCAATTTCAATCGCCCTGTCTGTCACCTTTAGAAATGTGCGAACATTACAGTGGCGTATTACGTAATCCGAAACTGATTTTTATGGGCAGTAAAATAGGCCTTTGAAATTGCCCTTGAGGTTATTTTTCGAAAGTAGTTTTTATCGTGTTAAAGATAATCTATCGATGTCTAGTTTAAACCTCCTGCACCTTCTACATGTTTCCCTTGTATATATTATTAGACACTGTGGAAATTAGATCATAACTATTCACATTGTAGTGGTCTGGGCTCTGTTTCAAAATGAAACGAAAAATACCAATGATTGTAATTTGTAGAAATGAAACCATACATTTGCAATATTCAAATTAAATGATTTCAACTCACTGCACTGCATACTCTCGCCACTATGTTACAATCGTCAGCTTTAAGTGGCTGTGTAATACATCCTGACTATACTATGATGCTATTTATAAACAGCGAATATCCAGCATAGCATAAACATAATTCGTACACCGCGTTGTTATCGATCTTTTTGACATTAAACTATCGCGATCACCGTGCTTCTAAGTACATTAATCCCGAACGGGACTTGATGACAGTCAACCAGTAAAAGGCAGTCATTCACGCAGCGTCCAGCATTCCACTAATTAAAAGACGTGCCATCCCACCTACGAAAAACGCCATTGCAGCTGAAATGCATGCACACTGTAACCAGCGCTAGTGGCGGCACCACGCAGATTTTGAAGTATGAATGGAAGTGGGGGGGGGGGGGGGGGGGGGTCTTGTGTCCAGAGCAGATTTTCAAATATTGTGAAAATCTCATACGTTTGTGAAACTAACCTATGTATTAGGTATTATATTCCTTAAGCAGATTTTGAAATATGAATGGAAGGGGGGGGGGGGGGGGTCTTGTGTCCAGAGTAGATTTTCAAATATTGTGGAAATCTCATAAGTTTGTGAAACTAACCTATGTATGTCGGAACTGCTGTTCAAACAACTGTTTATCTACTTCGAAAACGCTCCTATCATCACTGATCATGCCTATATGATTTTAAACGTCTTGCTTGTGGTTCGAATAGCTAAACTCTCTCAATTGTAATGGGATATTTTTACATTTGACTGATTATTTTTTAGCGGTACCTTCGCATTTTTGTTTCCATATTTTGATAATTCTTTGATATTGGTTGGAGATGTGCCAAAAACACACGTGGTACAATACAAACTAACGGTAAACCCGAAAATAAATTGTCACATAGGTAGTTTTTTTTTTTTTTTTTTTTTTTTACAGCTGCATGCAAAGTGGAAACTAGGACATGAACTAAATTCATCTTTTTGCGAATGAATTAAATCATAATCTTCCATATAAATCAATTGATTTCCATTCTCAGCAAGTGCCCCCGCGCGTAGAGCATAATTTCAATTAGTTGCAGGGATATAAGTAAGCGAAGAACATTGATCGCTGGCATCTTTAATTAGAGATTGTCTAGTATGGGAAGTGCCCTTTATAAGCAAATTATAATCCAGTATCCTCACCAAATTATGCCAATTTGGACTCAGAATTTCATAAATTTCATGGACGAAAAAAATGTCGTCTATATGATATTCATAAATCCATGCATGCTTCACACACATTTATGACACAGACTTTACCCGGGTCCAATTTTGGACGTGCATCCTCAATAAGATAAGATTGATGTCAAGTAAATTGATTGGGGTATCAATATATACATACATGCACCTGTGCCCCGTTTCATAAAACTTTTTATCAATAACAAGTTACAATAAAATTGTTATAAGCTACTGAAATCCTTGAATCTGATTGGCTGAGAGCGAATTTGTTATTGATAAGAAGTTTGATGAAACGGGGCCCTGTTCATTAAAATGCTATATTTTATTTACTGAATAATACAGTCTTGAAATAGAAACATGGCTTGGTTAGCCGGTAGAGCAGAGAAATAGAAATGCCACGCCCCATTCTACCATCTCCATTACTGTCAGCCGGTGTGGGCTTACTATGTCAATATAACCACAATCATCACGCAAACGAGGAACCGAAATAATACAAATTCAAATTTATTGATATAGAATCCGGACAAAATAGGATAATCATTAAAAAAACAAAAAACAAAACAAAACAAAACAAAAAAAAAAACTCAGCAGAGGCATGTTGAATATAATAGGAACAGAATACAACATAGGACAGGCACATTATATTAAAACAAAGTTGTACATAATTATCAGATTATCAGATCATACTTGACTGAAAAGGATTTAGTACCCAATGTAGACAGGCTTTCGGATAGAATGGTCGAGTTGGAGGGGATGTGTTGATAATCTAGACATGAGCTATATAAAGTGACTGTCCCGGTCAAACCGAGGGCGGAGAGGGAGGGGGGGGGGGGGGATCAGTGATGATGGTCTTGAAGGCCCAGGTTTATAGTAAACCAAATCCAGTTTGAGGACATGCTGCCCCGAATGCCTCTGAGGCGTAATAATGAGACAGTGAAATGATAATTAGATGTTATCTCGTTGATGTTTTCAGTCATGTCCGAGGTGTAATAATGAGCCAATGAAATAATGAGACTGTAAAATGATCATGATTCGATATGATTGAGGGACTTCGGAATCCCAAAAAGGAGGTAAATACTTCAATTTAGCAAACGACTTCATGAAATGTAATTAGGGCCCAGGCATGCCAGGGACGACGAGAAAGTTTTCTATTTGTGAATGCCCATCAGGAAAAAACAGAAGAAATGTATAATTGATGAGAGACAGAGAGAGAGAGAGAGAGAGAGAGGGAGAGCGAAAGAATGAGGAAAAAGAATGGAGAGAGAGAGAAATAGAGGGTTGGAACGTGTCAAAATAATGTTATTCAGAATATAGGACGGGGGGGGGGGCTGGGGACACTTTTTAATCGCTGCATGGGAACTTCAGTTAGAGGGGGGGGGGGGGGGGGGGGGTTACATACCTACCCTATTCTTATCTCCAAATAGCTCGACCACCCATTTTTGCCCCTTTAAATAATGCCACGTTCTAATTTTGTTGTCACCTTTCTAGACCGACCCAGACGCAGTAAGTGCGGTTAGCTTTGCACTGCCACATCTCATTACGGCGATCTCACATTAAAGGGAACCTTGAGTTCTGGGAAAGGTTAAAAACAAAAATAATTTGTGAGCTTTCTCATTCTTATTATGTTAGTTTGGAAGATTATCATATTAGATATGTCCCCTGAAAAGGATTCCTCTTCAGCTATCCTCACATTCAAAATATGACAAGAAACAGCTGAAATGTTTGGGCCGAACATTTGTGTGCAGTCCCATATACATATTTCTGTGTGCAGTGAATTGCAGGAGGACTGAGTCCATTTCTTATCATTTTGGTTATTCTAAAACCTTACAGCATACACCAGGGGGGCGTTTCATGAAAGGACTTGTCAGATATTTTATCCGACAAATTTGCTCTCAGCCAATCAGATGCAAGGATTTCAGTAGCTTATAACAGTTGTCGGATAAAATATCCGACAACTTCCTTTCATGAAACGCTCCCCAGTTCTTATGTGCTATATAATCCACCTTTCCCAATTGTTTTGAGACAGTTTCTTTCACAATTCAATCTCATGACCAGAACTCAACTTTATGTTTAATGTCTAACTTTAAAGACAAGGTTGAGTTCTGGTAAAGCTAGAAAATAATTTGTAAGCATTTTCATTCTTTTTATTCGTATGTGGAAGAATATTATAGTTGCGAAAACTAGCGATGGTGACTATTGACTTTCAAATAAAACTACAAGTATTTCGTAAATTTTGATCAAATTTTGATGCCTGAAGTGTTTGTAGTCCCATTATATCCATATTTGTGTGCAGTGACATTCGATGTATGCGATTTCACCAATAGTGAGTCAGTTACTTAAAGTTTCAATGATTTGAAATATCATAACACATAATTATTCTTATGCACTTCATAAGTAACCTATCCCAATAATTTCTAGACAGTCTCTATCAAAATGCGATCGCATATTAAATGGTCATATCATGACCAATGTCGATACTAATTAAGTCAGAAATGAGAATGAGATTTTTCCTCGATGACATTACTGTTGTCAACTCATTTAGTTACAGAAATCAATGGTAAATCAGTCGACTAACTCTAGCCAATTATTTGGCTGTTATAGCTTTACCCGAAGGTAATACGCCTTTATGTTCAGTCAGTCCTAATTTTCATATTTTGAAAACATCACCACAAATTTCAAAAGGGTATCGAAATCGAAAGTTGAAATAAAATCAATTAAAGTTAAAGTGGAAGTTGGTGTAAAAACAAAACAAAAACAAATACCCCCAAAACAAACATTCAAAGTTTGAATGTGTTTGTGTGTGTGTGCGTGTGTGCGCGCGCGCGCGCGAGAGAGAGAGAGATATATATATATATATATATATATATAGAGAGAGAGAGAGAGAGAGAGAGAGAGAGAGAGAGAGAGAGAGAAGGGGGGGGGGGGGGGAGAAAGTTAGAGAGAAAGAACACATTGATTTAGATTGTTCTCAATCATGTCAGTGCAGCTACCGGAACAGCTCGGCTTGTTGTTATTTTCCGAACATGTTTCCTTCTGACATATTAGATTAGGATTAATTACGCGTTATTACCTGGCTTCTTTGCGATATCCATGTGGATCAAGGATTGTGGGCAAGGACGACATGCATGATGGCTTAGATCAACTGGTATTCTAAACGCGTACATAAAAAACGATTACTTGACCGCCTCGCCCCCTCATTTTTCAAGCCTGAAAATGAACAAGATTCTTTTGCACCCATTTTATTCATTTCTTTGTTTCCGCAAACCAAAAAAGAATAAAAACCAAAACAATAATCATGTTTCTTTAATTTTGCTTCACAAAAGCTAAATGAATTAGTCTTTTCTTGAATGGGATCAAGAAGGCATTATAAGCAAATGAGAGATCTTTAGATCTCTCGTCATTTTTGAGGCGTGTTTTCTTATGCCATGTCAAGTATTTTACGAGTAAAATTTCTGCAAGTGTGTGGGAAATTTTGTATGATCCAAGAATTAAACAGGATCGAGCGCCCCTATTCTGTTATGGTTGTCACTCCTGCCACAAGTCATGCTAGTAATAGTCTTTAACTGACTGCTTTAGACATGGGGGATGGATGGAAAGAATAGATTCGGGTGGGGCGGTAGCGGCCGGGAGGGTACTGTGTCGGGGGGGGGGGTGTTAAGCAGCACCAACGTCTTAGTTTCCAATAAAGCAGGTGCAATAATTATCCGAGGCGGGTACTATAGGATGATATACGGAGCTGTGAAGGAGATACTGTCATCATGGGATTCCAGCTCCCACAGGCAATCAGCTAAATTGGCGCCGGGAGTGGACCAGAGCACGTTGTTTATAGAACATGTAGAAAGAGTATGTCTCATCTTAAATGGCCTAATCAACATTTATGTATATGAGTTTGGCATGAATATGTGATGTCCTTAAAATGACAACGGACAAATCAGAAAGTTTAAAGACAAGAAAACGAAAATATCGGTTTGTGCTTGTAAAGGTAACACTTCTAAAACCATGTCTTCTTTCTCAGAACGTTTACGAAACCGTATCATCTGAATTTTCGCCGAAAGTCGACGAGCGTATTCTGTTCATATAGAAAGGATAACCGTCTTTCTTATCCTAAAGGTGCTGTTCAACACCCCTTAAAAAGTAAACAAACAAAAAAAGAAAAGAAAAAAAGAACTTATGTGAATTTTACATAAAATGATAAATGCGTTTATTTCCGTATAAATTTAAAAAATAATTAGGGAAAATTTTAACCACATAATCATCGCCTTCAAGAAAAAATACCTGTGCCCTCTTGCATCATTAAAAATGTGATTAAACGCAACTCGAAAAATTAAACGCAAGCCCAAAATACGCGATCCTGATTGGTTGACAATCGAGTTGCGTTTAATCGCAACTTTTTATGCAAGAGGGCCCAGGAAGCGATTTTTTATTTTCGAAGTACGTTCCCGAATCACTGTATCTAAATTGGCGCCTACTAGTGGACTAGAGTGGGCTAGCACACGTTGTTTATATAAAGGGATAACTGTCTGTCTCATCTCAAAGGAGTACTTCAGAGTTTGCAATATAAACCTTTTCGAATTGTGCATAAAAGATAAATATATTTTATCACCGTGTAAATGTAAAAAATAAGGAAAAATTTAAAGCAATTTTTCATCAATTAAGTTCAAGAAAACATACTAGAAAAAGATGATTATTTTTTTTCTGAGTACGCCTCCGAATCGCGATCTTCTGAATTGGAGCCGAGAGTGGACGAGAACTCGTTTATGCATTACAAACTGTAATAAATATATCATGTAGAAAGGATAACTGTCTGTCTCATCTTAAAGACGCTGCAGTTTTCAACATTTTCCATTTTAAAAAAGTATATGATCTACAATTTTAGATATACATGAGAAAAATATAATAGCATGTGTACATGTAGGAACTATTCTCAAATCAACGACCCTTCCTTCAAAATGTTTTTTAAAAAAGAAAGAAAGAAAGAAGAAAAAAGGGAAAAACATATACATCATTAAAACATTCAGTTAATATGAAAAGATATTTGATCTCGACACTCAATAAAGGCTGTTAAATTATACGTTTTTCTGAATAAGTGTCTGTAATATTTTCTCAAAACATGGCTGTGAGTGGAAATATCGCCATACTCATCCCCATCATGCTAGGCCTGTACATTTTATCACTCGTTTTCAACCATAAATTGTCTACAATTGTCTACAATTGTCTACAATTGATTGCACTTTTGTTTATTGTCATCTTTTGCACAAGTTGTGCCTTGAGCACTTGATCATCAAGTGGATTTTGGCGCCTTATAAATCTTATATTATTATTATCATTATTATTATTATTATTATTATTATTATTATTATTATTATTATTATTATTATTATTATTATCATTATTATTATTATTATTATTATCATTATTATTATTATTATTATTATTATTATTATTAATATTATTATCATTATTATTATTATTATTATTATTATTATTATTATTATTATTATTATTATTATTATTATTATTATTATTATTATTAAGTACGAGTGAGTGAATTCGCTTTATCAACGCATGTGTTGAGTAGCAGATCAGACCATGGAGAACCGTTATTGATCTTCACACGCTGCCTTGCCACGTGTATATTCATTTACCTCTAAAAAAAGTGTTAAAATATTAACAAATCTATCTGGAATGTCTATGTTTCCCCCTCATCTCCAGAGGCGTAGTCCTATTGTATTTGACGCAAAATGTATATTACTACTGCAGTTATAAATGTGTCTGCATGTATAATGTATATTCCGTCCTTCAAAAAGGAATGCCAGCTGCGTTCAACATTATATTCCGCATTTCAAGAGAAATAATAATAATAATAATAATAAAAATAATAATAAAATCATTCCAGATACATGTATCACTATGCAGTCACTAATACTAGGCTCATGCTCTGTCGTTACATTATATCTCTATTATACATATTATGTATATTCCTACATTTTCGGGACTTTCCCCTCTCTTTGTTCCCGATTTTCAAAAACATGGAAATTTAGGAGGGGGGGGGGGTTGCCGAAGCAGGTGCGAATAATAAATCATTTTCAACGGTCACACTGTTTTCTCATGTTCTGTGGTCATGAACTTAGTGCCATGCAGTTCCACGGAGCCTGGGATAAGTACATTAAACTTGTAATGTTGTCTATAGTAATCAGATATATATTTTACAATATGTCTCAAATTACATCCGCAATCATTAGAAAACATAAACCCCTTCAATATAAGTTGTAATAACAACAACAATAATCATGATAATGATAATAATGATAATAATGATAATGATAATTATGATAATGATGATGATGATAATAAATAATAATAATAATAATGATAATAATAATAATAATAATAATACATGTAATAATAATATTGAATATATAGGTGCCTGGCAGGTCTACTTGTAATATTGTGCTCTTTTGCAAGTTATCAAGATGAGACAGAAAACTAGTCACGCGAGAATCCTCGCTTTTACTTTTGTCACACCAACCTGATATATATATACTGTAAATATATATATATATATATATATATATATATATATATATATATATATATATATATATATATATATATATATACATGTATATATTTATTTATATAAATATAGATTTCTTTTTTATACTTTCGATGATATTAAAAAACGTGGGCACGTTCTATGTCTCTTATCAAGTCATATACGTCATGTTCAAAATAGTATTCATTACTGTAAATAGGGCATATCTTCAGTTATTTTCAATATAAGGGACTTTGAAAGTTGAAATATATTGCATGAACATTCAGTTTCGTTTGTTCTTTTCATTTCCATTTACAGTCATGACCGTATGCCATGGTATGCACTATGGAATGCTCGTGAGAAACATACATTCAAAGTAGTGCAAACGGAAATAAAAAATTAAACAAAATAAGATATGGGAATGCAAAGCGGAAACAAAAAAATAGAAATGTGTGTGTTTTTTTTTAAATATATTATTTTTTTCTCACATTCAGTTCTGGCAGAATGGATGATATTAGCGCAAGGAAATACCAATGAAAGACTTTTTAAGGCCATCAATTTGAGAGCTGAAGAAATCAATTCGTGGTACTTAAAAATGCTATGACATGTATGATATCAACAGAAGTTAAACAATTGCTCCCTAATCAAGAAACATAATATCTATATTTATCTTATTCCAATGAAGACATTCGTCAAATAAACTGAATAGTATTTGTTAAGGTTGACCGCTATACCTATATCTGTCAGTAATTAAGCAGTTAGGTTAAGCCACATGCCACTATGTCAATATCACTGTCAATTGCATTCCAATGTCGTAACCACGCAGAGGAATTCGGAAGTCAAATTGCTCTCATCTCAACTGTGCTTAAGCAGTCAAGTCACTGATGAATATACACATGTTACAGTCATACATATTTTTATGGTTACGTTACTCTGGCGGACTGTCCTGCTATATTCTAGTTCCAAATCTTACAGTACCTTCCATCTCCTTTTTCCTAATTTGTTAATTCTTCATTCCTCTTTTGTGCCTCTAGCCTTTGATTGAGTCCTCTCTCAACATTTTCACCCGTCATTCTTATGATCCACTTCCCTTCGTATCTTTTACGTCAGTTATTCCTATCCGTTATTTTCCTTGTCCCCTGTATATTCATATATATTTTCTTCTCTCTCCTTCTCTTTTGTGCTCATTTTTTCCCGTCTATGATTTTGCCCCCCCCCCCTTCTGTTCCTTCTCGTCCAGTTTATTATTAACCCTTTCAAGACAATTGACCACATTTTGTGGTTTGGCTCAATAACTTTTGATCCAGAGCTCTAAAAAATATACCAGATGCACGAGTAGAAAGAGCAAAATTTTCTGCACACACTATGTCCATTTTTATTGCATGACCATATTGCGTTTGATGCCAGGAATTTTAAAAACAAGAATAAGCATTGAGATCCTTAAATTGGCAACACATTGAGAGGTTAAAAATCATTGTTTTTCATCAAAATTGGCAATTTCTTTCAACTATTCAACAAATTTCTAACCATGTATATTGTTTTCAAAGACATTACACCTTATTTGAACCATGTAGCACTAAAAGAAAAATATTATTGTTGCCAATTTGAAGAACAAAATGTGATCAATTTAGCCCTTAAATAATCACTGTCCTGAAAGGGTTAATCAATAAATTACTTCTTCTCTGCTTTTCATATCATTTATGTATTGCTGTTTTGCCTATGCTCTTCATGTTATATTTTATTCCAGTTTTCATTTATCGTTTATCTCCGTTCCCTCTTTAACTTAATCTTCATGTTTTATTTTTTATCCTTCCATTATATCACTCTCTTTCGGTGTCATTCACCTTTCGCCCTGCCATGCCTGTGTCTGAGCGTAACCGACTATCACTTACCTCCTATGCATACATTTATACACATCATAACTCTCCTTCAATGTCGGGAGCGTCACATCAAACATTCCAAGTCGAAGTCGATTTCAATAATTCTTGCACGTTCATTGGGGAAGCACTTGACATTTGCGGTGTTGACATATTTACAACCTATGACATACCCCGACTGGCAATTCTGAGATACTATTATCGCCCTCTAAGAGATGTCCTCACGCTCACGAGCAGGGGCGGACGTGGACTTAAATTCGGTTTGGGGGAATTTTGATGTGACCGGCCCACTCAGCCTTTGTCAACCGGCCCTCAGACCACAAATCGATCGGCCCCTAAGCCAAAATATCGTGCACCCCGTGGGGAAAACTCCCCAAATTCTCCATGGCCAGTATGGCCCCTGCTTACAAGACCAAGAGCGTAGGAAAGTGCTCTGTTAAGATGAATTCATTCTCAACTTTGTTCATTTGATTTCGTTCAAAGAGCAAAAATCAACATCATCATTAACATAAATAATTATAAGCGTTGCTCTTTTCAGACGGACTGTGTTTTCTGCTGTCTTGAATGAATGAATTAATTAAATAACTTTATTACCAAAAATTAATCATAATTCAGTATACATTTGAAATAAATTTATTTGGTGGTAGGACACCACTAGATAGCAATACCGCTAGTAGGGTGGCGACCTTAAAGACATGATGCGGTCTATTCGGAAGATGAAATGTTTCTACTTATCCCTTTAATAATTTTCCACAAAGAGAGAAAAAATATAATCAGCGCATACGATGCTTATAAGCATAAGTTACAGTCTAAAACTATATAGTAAATAGTGTATGTATTATACGCGCTGTGATTGGTTGGATTCGCATCACGTGAAATGCAAAAATTTTGTTATCGTGCACTATAACTTTGATATTTGCATGGGCCTATTGCACAATAATAGTTACAGATTTAGGGGTCTCTTTACTATAACAATTAGTGCATGTTCTATTTATGCACCATTACTGGACTATATGAACTCCAAATACTAAATTATCCCTCGTGCAGGTCTATTTCACCTCGGCCTGTACTCGGGATAATTTAGTATTTGTCATGCACATAATCCATTATACATGGTATAGTAAACAAACAGACCATGCACTTTTTGCATAATAGTGAATGGTACCCTTCTTGTTTCCGGACTAGTTTATCTTACTAGTGCATCGCGAGTTTTAATTTTCCCGAAAGATATAATGAAATATAACTCCTCCTCTTGAAACAGATTTCCACTTCCATGAAATGATTAGAAAATTGCTCATTATCAAAGTTCAAAATGCAAGTGAGTCGATTGAGGGGAAAATAAAAAAGAAGTCGACTTACAAAATGTTTCAAATTCCAGTGTATCCTTGCAGTGAGTCAGTCTGATCCTAGAAACATGATGGCATGTGCATTAAGCTTTCTCTTTCTAAGCCTCTTGTTTTTATTTGAAGGAGCGGGACATTCCAAGTAGACCGGCAGCCCACGAGACCGAGAATTCGGTCAGTGTGTGTAGCCCTCAGAAAAGTTGTCAAAAGGCCTGCAACCGTGCAAGAGCGACCTGTCGGTCTCGTAAAAAAATACTCCGATAACTTTTCAGAAGGCCTGCGAAATGGACGTCATTGGTGTCGTGGTTTGTCGGTCTTTTGGGCTGTATCAGAGGGGGTGGGTGGGGTGTTAAGAGTATTATCAGTAATATTGTGTGCGTGTGTCTCTGATTGATATTTTAAAATGAAATAATAATGCTTCTTCACGTCAGTGATACAGGTTGGATTAAAAAATAACATTTTTCAGTTATTTAATCCTGAAAAAGCGTGGCTCTATTTAAAAACAACAACAACAACAAAACACAACAAAAACAATGTGGCTCCACAGGTAATGTTAAGTGGCATTGCAGCCAAAATGCTTACAGATAGTTTAAGGCATCCCTAACTTGTTTATTTTGTCTTGTTTATTCAGTAGCGGAGGAACTAAACACTCTGGAACTTCATTCAGATGGCGAAATAAATGGATTTGGAACAAATATTTACCGCGCTACTTTAGGCTAATTTGTACAAGGGTGAGACAGTGGTGCTATTTGTCGCATAGTGACGTGTGAACTGAATTATATTGCTTTGTGACTTCAAAATATTTCATCATACCGTTTCATAAATTTAGTTAATCATGGTATCTTGTATTTCACATGAAGACTTTGTTAATGCCTCTTATGTTTCTTTTGATTATAAGTCTTAATGTATTCTGTAGTTCTCTTACGTAGACTTTTAGCTGTAAATCAACATGATCAAGGCAAAACAATAGAGGTCCACCTCCTATGCTAATATAAATTATACACCTATTGCAATACTACGCGAATCTTTCTTCTGCAAACTTACTGCATGTAAACAAACTTAGCGCACTATATCCCATTTGGTACACCGTTTAGTTTTTGGAAGAAAAAGTATGCGCTCCAGATGTCGCCGATTAAACATATGGAAAACCCGACATTTTGTTCTAATCTCCAAACCAAAAAATACATCTATTTTGGGGTTGCTGGGCTTTGTAACTTTGAGTGACCTCTTATTATGCCTCGGGAAAGCGACGCTATACCGTAATGGTTCGTCTATACTACATGTTTATAGTGGTTGTCTGTTGTAGGCATTGCTGTCCATACTTTGTGAGATTCCATGCCATGTTTTCCCGCATGCTTGGTACCGAGAGTTATCAAATCGTATCAGCATGCAGCAAAGCCTGTTCGAATACTCAACATTCAATTACTTTAGATTACGATATGGGATAGTAGAAATAATACTTTAAAACATATCTCATACATGATGGATCGGCTTGTTCAGAGAGGGAGGGGGTGTGAAGAAGGGGGGGGGGCGTGGAGGAAGAGAACGAGAGAGAGAGAGAGAGAGAAAGAGAGACAAAGAGGGAGATCTTTCATTCTCCTTTCATCTTTCATCATATCATCACTCAACAAACATGATTAATGTGGGGAGTCTCGTAGACGTGACTGACTAGCTCTCTAACCCTGCCTTTATCTACACTTTCCAACCCCGTACATCAATACAAGCGAATAATATTTGGTCGACCCCCTTTTATTCCAAAATATTGAAATACCCCCCCCCCTCCACCACCACCACCACCACCCCTTTGACCCCCTAACCCCTCCAACTCCCCCTGCAATATCATAGCATTCTAACGGAAGACAAATTCGTCATAATAATACTACGACGTGACAAGTGGGCGTGGCTGTGTAATGTCGACATAAGTGCTACAGTAACAATAGTTTATTGATCGCTTAGACGAATTCACGGGGTACCGGGTACATGATATTTGCATGTTCTTGCAACGTAATATATTACATGTGTAAGGTCTATTTTTAACAACCAACATAATGTATATACATATTGTTTCCCTTTTGGATTTTCGCCATCTTACTGCGTCCGTCAGAAATAAGAACTCTCACGAACCAACTATTAATAGGCCTGTGAATACTATGAAAGCAAAACTGAAATTGAAAGTTACTTTTAAGTTGTTCTCTTGTTCTGTTCCTTAAGTGCCGCTCCGCACCGTAGCCCCAAATAGTGTGATCAACAATTAAAGGGTTATTTATATGCATACTTTAACCGTTTTAAGTGTTCGAGTAATCACGTCTGGACTGAAGTGATTGATGGTTGTAAAAGGACCATGCATGGTTGTATAAGATGTATAGACCTTTTTATTTTTAGATGTTCGTGTAATATTGTATGATGATAAAGCGCCTTGCGAACTTCAAATCCACCCACTACCGCAAATCAGCTTTGATTTTAAGTGTGATCTCTCGAAATAATTGTAATCGAATAAATCTATTTCCTTCTTTTTTTTCTTCAAAATGTTTGGGGTATACGCCTATTATATATTTCAAAATCCAGTGAAAAGGCCTTATCATGAAAGAAAACACCATGATTGAATACATGAACAACAGAACTTAGAGCAACCTGACAGTTGCATATTTGAAAATTCATGACAAAAATGTAATGATTCATTAACTCATTGCTGATCAACAAAACACCCAGATTTTCATTCGTGTCATACTAAATATGACTTCCTGCTAATCACACTAATATAGCCATGCCAAAGCCGGATAAATGATACTGAAGCGCCAGGAGTTTCATGTATGGCAGATCTGTAATGAACCCATTCATTTTATTGTTTTGCTGTTTTCTTCCGTTTTCTCCGTAGATCCCTCGCATACTTCAAAACCGTCCGCATTCTCCTTCCGCCATCTTGGATGAACGGCACGGAGGTTGCCACGGCAACGTGGGAACGCTACGATACCAGTGACGTTAGGATAGCGCCAGCCAATGAGAACTTTCCTTACACGGAGAAGTTCACCGGCTGCGGTTTACCCGGGAAGTTTATCAGCTTGACCCCCGGTTATATCAGCAACGGGAAAGTTGGGCTGGACGCGCTGCATGATATCTATGGTACTCCAAATAAGGTAGGTTTAAATGGGAATAAAACTTCCATAGAACGCTTGCATGGATGGAAGAAGAAAAGAAATGAACAAGAATCAAACAAGGAAAACCAATTATTCAACTTAATAATCAAAGAAAGAAAGAAACAAACAAACAAGGAAACAAACAAACAAAAAGAAAAAAGAAAACGGACAACAAAAAAAAAAGGAAAATTATGATTTTGTTTTGGGGAAGTAAAGATTACTAATCATGCTAATGATATGGGGAATTTCCTATTAAAGGAAAAGTCCACCCTGCTTACAAGTTGATTTTAAAAGAATCTTTGAAGTTGTAATTAATCAAACACAAATTGGGAACTCCGTGACGTATTTTGCGAGCTCCTCTTCCATTTTCTCAGTAGAGAAAATTTCATAAATCATTTAATTTTCTTAGTTTCTGATAAAGGAATACATTTGTTTCATACCGGTTTTGTGTAAAAACATGGGCAATGATTATATGCAAGGTGCATGTATGTTTGAACATTTTCTTTAGAGAAAATGGAAATTAATGACTTTTAGGGTACAGGGCAATTGGGGGATGAGCTCTCAAGATACGTCACAGACTTGCCAATATTTGTGTTTGACTGATTACAACTTTAAAAATTCATAACTTTGTTATTTCTTATGGTATACTTTTGCTAAAACCTTCACTGATCCGTTTCTCTTAAAATTTTCTGCTTCTTTTTAAACCAACTTGTAACCAGGGTGGACTTTCCCTTTAACCATGTTAACATAGCAACCTTTGAGTGTGATGACCGACGTGGAGAATCGTCCTATTTTTTCTTTTTTTTTTACAACTCTTTACTTGAAGTATTCCTTTTCCCATAATATGTAAAATATGTTAATCGGTATGTACCATGGACAAATTTTAAGACTATTCTATCATCAGTGATGGGGGCAAGACCAGTCTCGTTCTCGAATTTTCGGTGTCTTGGTCTTAGTCTTGAACCTCGAGACCTAATATATAATGAATGTAATCATAAGGTGTCCTCCTGGTCTTGGTCTTGGGACCCCTGCATGGTTTAGGACTCATCACTGGGATATGTGAATAATTTGTTGTATAGACGCAAGCAGACGAAAACTTCTCTTCTCTCTCTCTTGATTTTCTATCCATGATAGTACACGAATGGGGTAATTTCCGTTGGGGGGGGGGGGGGGGGCTCTCAGACGAGTATCCCTGATGGCCGTCCGGGATGAGGTATTCCGGGGCGTTATTGTTCTAAGATTTGCAACACTTACAATGCCGTGTATTTCTCATTTAAACATGTACCTGCCCTCATTTTCCTTCCTGTCATTTCCTTAGGTAATAGTACATGAATTGGGTCATTTCCGATGGGGGTTCTTTGATGAGTATCCATGGTAGTGTCCGCCAGAGGGGGGGGGGGGGGGGGGGGGGGGTGGGGGGTGGTATAGCTGTCCGGGGTAAAGTAGTCCAGGGCGTTTATTGTTCAAGTATCAAAACTGTTAACTTTTACAATGCCGTGTATTTCTCATTCTAACATCTATCTCCTCTCTCTTTCCTTCCTGTCATTTCCTTAGGTGATAGTACATAAATTGGGTCATTTCCGATGGGGGTTCTTTGATTAGTATCCCTGGTAGTGTCCGCCACAGGGGCGGGTGGGGGGGGGGGGATAAGTGTCCGGGGTAAGGTAGTCCAGTTATTGTTCTAACACTCGTAACATTTGCAGTGCCATGTATTTCTCATTCGAACATAATATCTCCTCTCTTTCTTTCCGCCCTATCTTTTCCGCAGGTGATAGTACATGAATGGGGTCACTTCCGGTGGGGGCTCTTTGACGAGTATCCCAGGTATGACAGCTTCTATCAAGATCTCGATACCGGTAACATCGAAGCAACCAGATGTGTTCAATCCATTCCGGGTAAGTTTAGTCGTTAGTGGTTATCATAAATAATTCGATATGATTGTTAGTATTACCAGGGTAGAGAGAGACTTATGTGGGTAAAATACGTTGTCCAAGGCTTGTAAACACCGAGCGAGGATTGAACCCAGGACCTCTTGTATGAGAGCCAGGAGCCTTCATCGATAGACCACAGTGCTCCCACTGGTGGTTATTGTTAATAACTTATCAATAATACCTAACAGTCAGACCCAACCCCGGAAAACCGAGCACAGGCATATACTCCGAAAACGGCGTATGGAGCAATATGAATAAAGAGCCCTCATCGTTCAGTGCAAAAGGCATGTGGAAAATCTTGCAATGTCGATCTGTTGTTGATAATATATTTTTCAAAAATAATGCTGCAGATACATTTATTTCAAATGTTTGTCATTTGAAGGTCATTTCATATAACGAATCATTCAAGGATTTTGAAAATATTTCACACGCAGCATTATTTTAATATATATATGTATATATATATATATATATATATATATATATATCGTTGGCAGGTTGACTTTGCAAAATTTTCCCCATGCCTTTTGTACACACTGCCTCGCACTGAACGATGAGGGCTCTATATTCATACGCCGTTTTCGGAGTATATACCTGTGCTCGGTTTTCCGAAGTTTGGTCTGACTGCCTAATAATAAAATCAAATGGAGGCTTGATGGTTCAATGTTAGTGATAGTAGTAGTGGTAACGGTAGAGCAGTAATGTTGTACCGTATACCGGCAGGTGCAAGGTTCCAAACCAAAGCGAGGCGCAAGTCCCTTTTGGTGAGGCACTGACCCCTCACATTACAATTCTTATCCGTTGGACATTAGTTGAAGAGTTAAGAACCCCACTGCTGGTTGCATATACAAGCATGCACTTACTTTCTGAGCAGTCAGGTGAAATACACACAAGCATTTTCTACAAATCATGATATTGCTGAACAAATAGGATTTTTACCCTATTTTTAAATACTATTTTACGAGTACATGTGTATCAAAGAGATAGTAGTTCAAATAGACACAACTGCCATATTATTCAAGATTGTTTTCATTTCCAACATTTCGGAGGCTTCTTCAAAACAAGCCTTGGTCATGCACTTGCTAAATACCAGCAACGAAATATAAAGGGTTAATGAAAAGACAGTTTTGCATGCGTTCGGGAAATTACCAGGGGCTCGGGGACAACACCCCTTTGGAGTGGTGCCACGCCGGTGGTTACGTATATAGCTTACATTCTCTTTCTAGTTAGTAACATTATTTCTCGGAACAATTAAAGTCTAAGCCTAAATAATGTTTGACGAAAAAATACCATGAGTTAAATGTTTAGGGGAAGAAATTTCGGGCTAAATGGAACCAAAGCGTCCCTTTTTATTGACATTTAAAAAATACTCTTTTTCCTCTTTAATATGTTTATGGGAAGGATCATCTTTACACATAGTCATTACAATATATGCCATTCGGTATACAGGCCAAAGAAATGTGAGTACAATATAAAGTGATTCCATTTTGTATTATAAGGAAAACCAATTGCAAGTTGTTTCTAATGGTATTTAAAAGAATTTTATCAGGCGCCTTTCGGGTTAAAAAAATAAATAAATAAAGGGGAGCACAATAGCACCATGAGGTGGGGGCTGGTCGTATTCTGTGGACTTGGGGGTCAATAATTTGAAAGGGGGTAGAATAATAATATAATAAAATTAGGGGGGCATTTTTCTTTTCTATACATTTGTTCTAAAGGGGGACATGGACAGGTTGTGCCTCCCCCCCCCCCCCTCCATGCATACCCGACACTGTACTACATCAGCGTATGTATCCCTGCTTAAACACGTTATCATTCACTTATCGCGTCGTTAAAATTCCATGCTCATCACAGCCGAGTTTGTTTAATTCATTATCAGGTGTTGGTATAGCGGTAACAGCAAACAGACTATGCGGGCCTACCTGGGCTGTATGCCAATTTCTCTTCTCAGCTTTTCAGCCGCTGCAATAAATATATTTCCCTCGAAGTAACTGGACGCGCAGTATGTGAATGACATTGTGAAAATGAAAACATTGTAGTAAACCCTTTTCTCTCTTTTACAAACACAATTATTTTTTTCTTGCCCTTTTCACACTTATCTTTCTCTGGGACATCAGTTAAAGGGATTACTAAATTCAGTTAAAGGGAACAGAGTTATAATTAAAATTATTATTATTGTGTATTGGCTCCTGAAAACCACAAAATGAATGTTATACTCACAAAACAATTAAACAATGTGTGATTTTGCTATAGACCATTCCTTTAAAAGTTCTTATAAAATTGATTAAGGGGGAAAAAACAACTTAATGATGAAAGCAAGAGTTTGATTTTTTAGCATAGCGTGTCAAAATATTGAAAGTCAGCGTCTGCACTTACTATAGGAACTAACCTCACAACACACTGATATCTTCATGATTCACTTCATTTTTAATTCTTCCATGAAATAGTTCTAACAACAAAAATGTGGTTTGATCTGAGCAATACTTGTAATTAGCATGGACCTATAACGGAATTTCTCGACTGTTTTTCATCAATAGGTGAGATACGTAACGTCCGAACGGGAAAACCATGCGGAGTAAACGATTATAACAGCGATGGCTTGCCCGACTCGTCGAAGTGCGTCTTTTTCGACGACATGGAGGCAAAGACTTACAGTGCGTCCATCATGTATAAGCAATACTTATCTAATGTAAGTAAACTGAAGGTCTTTCCGATTTTGTCATTAGTTAAGTCTTGTAGATGAAGAGAACACGGTAAAAAAAAAAGAAGAAGAAAAAAAAAGAGATGTACTTGCTGCATCGGCTCCTCTTTCCCATTCCCATCCTCAATCTCTTTCTATTATACTGCTATTAGTTTAGTAGCAGTGTTTTAAACTGCTTTCTATAGTCACGATAGTTGATCTACATGTCATCAACAAAACGTTTAGATATGATCATTCCCGGAATATAACTGTTATTTTCTAAAGTGTTTCCGAATCACTAATTTTTAATGTCAGCTTTAAAACAGTAAGTTTAAGTTAACTGTTAAATCGTTTCTTTTTTCTGTTGGTTTTTGTTTTTGTTTTATCTTGGTTTTGTTGTGTGTATTTCAAAAACTTTAACATTTTAATTCAATCTAATTATTCTTAGTTTGTCTTCAAATCTGTATTTTGCATATACGTAAATGAAATGATTGCTTTGTTTCTAATTTTTACAAGGGATTATATTCTATTTTCTGTATGTCAGTCTTTAAAAATATTGGTTATGTACATAGTAAAGGCTGAAAGGCCCGTTGTGGAAAGCAGTTCTGAAACTGACATTGTTACCCTGTATAAATAAAACTGCAAATGATTAAATATCACACAACGACAAGAGAGGAAATTGATATGAAATTATACAATTTAAAGAGCCGATATCTTAATATGTTACAGAATTGTGTTATGTTCATTATACATGTATATACTAGTATTATCAATGGCGCTTAAAATAACAAAGTGACTAATGCATCACCTAAAGAAAACCAAATTCATTGTTTCATTGTTAATCAAATTAAAATACAACTTGTTTTATTTCTTTATGCATCATACTTAAACAGGCAACCATGATTAACATATGATTACTAAAGTATTGATATTTAAAGGGAATCTTGAGTTCTGGGAAAGGTGAAAAATAATTTGTGAGCTTTCTCATTCCTTTTATGTCAGTTTGGAAGAACATCATTGTAGAAACATCCCCTGAAGAGGATTGCTCTTCAAATGCTCTTATATTCGAAATATGACTAGAAATAACTGAAATGTTCGGGCCGAACATTCATGCCACATGTGTAGTCCCATATACCCATTTCTGTGTGCAGTACATGTGCTTTTCAGTGAGACTGGGTCAATTTCTTATCTATTTTGATGATTCCGAAACAACACAGTATAAAACAATTTTTTTATGTAGACATGGTCAACCTTTCCCAGTTCTTTTGAGACAGTTTTTTTTCACAATGTAATTGCAGGACCAGAACTCTACTTTATCTTTAACGATTTTTTTTTTTTGCCTTTTAATTTATGGACTGTAACTATTTTTATTTTTCAAACAGGGGTCTATGAAATACAAGCCATGCTTTCTTAATAGACCACTCCAATTATGTTTTCCTTTACAATTACTGTACAATGTTTGAATTATACCAATTACTGCTTTATCAGTGTAAATCATAAACAACTGAATAATCTGTTATATCTATGTTTCCATTTATATAATTGTTATGTTCTTGCTCTTATTTTTGTAATGTACTGTCTAAAAAAAAAATAATTGTAAAAGATATAAGTGGAAAATCAACTAAATTTGAACTTTGAATAACTTTGCTGAAATATTTCATTTTTTTTTTAACAGAACGAACAGTTTTGCGATGATCCCACACGGCCAGGTGTACCAGATACAGTCGCACATAACCCGATGGCACCTAACGAACAAAATAACAAGTGTCAGCAGAGAAGTGCATGGGAGGTAAGCTGATCTGGATGGGCACATTCCCACTGCCCATGATTACAGTATTTTTAAAGTTTGGGAATGTGATATTGTAGCCCACGGCCCTTTTTCAGAAAATGACAATAAAAAAGACCGAACCCTTATTAGTTCACTTCGGAGGCACCTTTGTATTGGGGTGAGGGATTTTTTTCACTACTCGCGTGGGTAAGAGATAATCTGTGATATTTTCTCTATATTTTTTTCCTTTTTGCCTGATGAGAAAATTCTCCAACCGATGGCTAAAATCAGAGAACACTATCCACTCCTGATGCATGGCGCAGGTTTTTATTGATAGGGTGGGGCTGGGGGTAGGAGGTGGAGGGGAAAAGTTATGAAAATGTTTCAGAAACTTAGTTGGTTTCAGTTGATATAATCGCATTATTCTTTTAGATGCTGTGATGCTTTAAGTAATATTCTGACTATTATTGTATCTTGCACACAAATTGCCTTGGTAATTACCAGGAGCCATGTGTATTAAAAAAAACAACAAACAACTAAATTAAACTTTTGACAAGCACTAGTACTAAAACAATAGAAGGGTACACCATTAAGGGAGAAGAAATATGGTGAAATTTTTTTACATAAAACTGATTAATATTTCTACAGGTACTGCGAGCCCATCCTGACTTTGAGGACACGGATCGTCTCGATCCCAGACCCGTCCCTAGCACAGACCCTGAGTTTATCATAGTACGACAGAAGCTGCAGACTACTACAGTCTTGGTTCTCGATATATCGGGCAGCATGGAGGGAGAAAGACTAGTTTTGCTGCAGCAGGTTGGTTAAAAAAAATTGATTCGTAAATAGCATTCTTGACATGTAAAAAAATAAATAACAAAGTGAAAAAAAAAATCATAGATAATAAATGAAGCAATACTCTGTCTTTAAAAAAGAGTGAATATCCACTCTATTTTTCGTTATATCCGTCATGAAAAGAATCTACGCGATTGATTGGTCTGATGCGCGTCATGTGCCAAGATACAATTCCCACTATCCTCATGCAAATGAGCGAATTGCCATGGTCCATTCGCTCATTTGCATGCATGAGGATAGTGGGAATTGTGTGTAAAATTGTGTGAAAAAAGAAGTAGCACGCAGACATGGGCACTAATGTTTTTTCAGTATTGAAATGACACGGCCGCCATTTCTTGTGAAAATGGCATTGTTCTTGCTCTTATTTTGATGAGATTTTGTGCAAACTTACTCTTTAGAATATCAGAAATAATATAAAATTAAGCAATAGGGGAATATTAAAGAAATTCTTGTTCATTTTAATGTCAAATCATAGGTGCGCAGACATAGGGCTCCCCTATTTAAACAAATGTCATGTTACTGAAATGTCAGGTTTGTAATTCCTTCCATAATTTTGTTGATTATCCATTATTTCTGACAGATTGATGTGTATAAGCTATCGCCTTAAAAACAAACAAAAACAAAAACAAAAACAAAAAACAAAAAACAAACAAAAAACAAACACTTGCCATTTCCTCTCTGTTATGATTCTCTTTTCGTTCATTCTTCCCTTCCGTATTGCCCACCAGGCTGCGGCAAACATCATCGAGAACATTCTCCCCCTTGGATCGCGCCTCGGCATCATCGCCTTCAACGAATACGCCACTGTACTCCATGACATCGTCGAGATCGACTCGCAGGAGAGGAGACAGTCGCTGGTGAGGAGCTTGCCGCGGTCGGCGGACGGGCGAACGAGTATTGGCCGAGGTACGTATCATTCTTTCGTACACCCCAGCGGCGTATTCACAAACGTTTATAGGGGGGGGGGGGGCTGGTCGAAATTTGGGCAGCCCCTGTGTGACTTAGAGATCCAGGCTCATATTCACAAAGGTGGACTTGACCCTATGCCTACTGGAACCGATGGTCCCTGTATTTAGCCTATGGGAATGAGAAAATCCAGTAGTCAACGGGTTAACTTATAGTCCAGTGATTTATATGGAGTGCCAAGTCATGCAAGTGGCAAGCTCTTTCTTCTCTACTAATTACTGTAATTCCGCTGCAAAATGAATAACGGAAATGAATCCAGTCATGAACATGATGAAATGAAAATGAGAAATTTATTTTATGTCACCCTAATTTTTATTTTGTTCATTCGATCAGTGCCAGACATATATGCCATTTTTTATTGGATGAAGAGGTTGGCCATTGGCGCCCCATAAATCAGTGCACTAAGTCTGCACTTAATTGGACCTGGACTTAAGTTAGTAGTACTCTTTCATGAAGTAATAAATTAGTGTGCCTTTTATTTGTTCATTCATTTTTCTGGACCTTCAACCTCCACCCTACGCTGGGTACCCCACTATTCCTTCTCCTCCTGCCTGAAAGCGAATTTTACGACCCATTTTGTCAGAATTAAAAGCTTGTACTTCACCCATTTTATTACAGCATTATCAAAAGATGCAATTGTCCGGACAACTACCCACTGCCCCGACAATTACTATCCTCCTTGGATACTCCATCCTATGATAACTGCCCTTGGATAGATATTCCCCCGGACAACATCTCCCAAAACAATCGTCTCTCAGGATAGATTCTAGGAAAAAATAACCACCATAAATGATGTACAGGTTACAAAATTGTCTTAACTTAAGTGGTTATTTTGTCCTAGGGGTAATTGCTGACCTAGCGGCTAGTTTCCGAGAGTAATTGTTAAAATCCAGGGGATCTCTATCATATATTTTCTAAGAAGATCATAGGTATCCTAGTTATTTAATCATGTCATACTGTATGTAAATAATGCCAGTATCATGGATAGCATGATTTGAATTTACACCTTGCTTTCAACAGGGGTTGAACTAGCGGTGCAGAAACTTCGTGAATACGAAAATGACCCAGCCGGAAGTACTCTTATTGTGATTACTGATGGAGAGCAGAACTCACATCCCTACATCCAAGATGTCATACATGAGGTTAGTTGAGTACTATTCTTAAAATATTTTGCTACTGATGGTTGGGGTTCCGTGGCGGTAGACTTCATCCATTTATCAGCTTCCAATATCGCTTCTGTAACGAGAATTTGCAAGTTTAGTTACTCTCTAAGACATCTAAATGAAGGTAAAAGTGAGTAGACTACTTGACGCATCCGCGTGCGCACACACACGCGGATTCTTTCTTTCTCTCTCTCTTTCTTTCTTTCTTTCTTTCTTTCTTTCTTTCTTTCTTTCTTTCTTTCTTTCTTCTTCTTCTTCTTCTTCTTCTTCTTCCTCTTCTTCTTCTTCCTCTTCTTCTTCTTCTTCTTCTTCTTCTTCTTCTTCTTCTTCTTCTTCTTCTTCTTCTTCTTCTTCATCATCATCATCATCTTCTTCTCTTAAAATAGAAGAAGAAGTGTTTCTCAGTTTTTTCATACTCCTTTTTTGGGGTGTGTGTTAGGGGGGGAGAGGAGGGGGTTATTTTCAAATATTAACTATGTACAAATAATTTTTTAATTGATTAGTTCCTTTAGTATTTCTGATTCGATTAGCTTGATTTTGCTGTCCATGCGGTGTGTGATTTTACGTTGAGATGGTTAGCCTACAGCTATGGACTGCAATTTGAGGTGGAATGGCATCTTGTAATAATTTTGAAATATTTAGTGTAAAATTTAAAAAATTGAATATTCACTGGTTGACTTCAACCAGCATGCTTTACAAGCTGTCCCATTTATTTACCTATCGCCCATATAGATTGATAACATGACGGTGAATACCGTAGCAGTAGGCGGAGAAGCGGACGGTGAACTTGAACTTTTGGCTATGCACACCGGGGGTGATTCCTTCTCACACACCGACAAGTCCAGCGAAATCTATTTGTCTTTCTTCAAGGCCGCTGCCGCTCAAATGAGTAAGCTTTTTCCCATTTCATTGCACTGCTTCCTTACCCATTTAAGCTCATTTATATTTCCGGTGCGAACATCGCAACTTTACTGACGTTGCGAAGTGTTTGGGTATCGTAAATGGACCTACTGCCTACGATTTTATTGCAAATGACGAGCACTGACAGTATTGTAGTTTCCCCAACACTCAGAAATTTAATTCCATTTTTGAAAGATTATGCAGTTCTTTTATTTCTATTAAATAGGTGAGTTAACCGTATATAAGAACATGAATCAGAAAGCTCATTTCTAACAAACTCACAATTCAGGTATCACTTCTTTTTCTCGCAAGGCAGCTGCTAAAATATTGTTTTATAAATGTCAAATGATATTCACCTATAAAAAGCAAAGTGTACTTCCCTTCATTCGTTTTGTCTCCTTTCATACAATATTCGTGTTTCCCTCCATTATTCCCCATTTTAGTAACCCCTTATCTGTTCTGCACACAAATTCAAGACTCGTCTAGTTTCCTTTTACATTATCACGATGTTTCTTAGAAAGGTCAAATTTTTACTTGAAATATTTGTCACTTGAATACGTTTTTGTACTGTGCTACGATATCTGTTTCTTAATAATTAGTTAAGTGTGTAAAAGAAGCTCTTTTACTATTGAGCTGATTGCTTTATCATATTTATCAAAACTTGTTCAGGCGCAAATGTAATGAAAAAGTGTAACAAAATGATACAACTACGCATCTTTTGCACATATTGAAAAATAAAGTTTTCATTATAACGTCATATTTGAAACGATAACATTAGAAATGTATGAATAATTCAGTTCAGTTCAGTTAATTGCTTCCAATTGCTTCCGACAATATTAAAAAACAAAACAAATGACGTATTGCTTTAAATCGGTCAAAGTCGTATTAAAATAATATAATAAACCTTTTCGTTATATTTCATTGTATAGGAGGGGGAAGAAGTAAGTTAAACCAAACGCTTCTTGATATTTTCATCGATACTGTTGCTACATAATTATAGCGTTATAAAAATGTAATGCCATTTTCTAGTCGTTCTGGATTTTCAGTAGTTTTTGCCATGTGTAGTTTCATCTGTACTTGCTAGCTCGTATAGAAGCTGAATCTTGAGTTTCTTTTCGTTTGCGACCTTTGAGATATTTTAATGATGATATCCTAATTTGCGGTCATGTGGTGCATGAATAATATAATTTTGTTTGCGAAGGCTTGTGTAAATGTAACGCACATCTCTGTAGTTGATAAGCTTGCGTGGAAAAAAAAAAAGGACTGAAAAGTGTGATTGTTTAACTTGTATAGCACGAATATTTAAGAACACGATAGGTTACGAATTCGTCAACTTACTATCCAGCACTGCATGCTTTGCTTTTCTCTTTTGAATATTTTGCACCACTTTTGTTCATAATCATATTCATTCAGAGTATAATTACAGAATTTGTTTACTTACATAAACTAAACAAGATTTCAGTATAATACTTTAACACCTTTGTTACAAACTCACTACTTAGGGAGGGGGGGGGGGGGGAGGGAAGTGTGGAATAACTTATTTTTGTTTGTTTGTAGAATTCCCTCTTATTTGTAATTCATTGATATATATATAGTGCCAAGGACTACTGCCTAACAACTACTGTATTCAAAATGTTTTCCACTACTATAAATCAACTGAATAAGTGAATAGGAATATATATATATATATATATATATATATATATATATATATATATAATCTAATTATATAAAACCTAATTCATGATAGTTAAAAATCACTTTACAAAAAAATACCTCGAATTTATCTGATGATGTATAAAACATTCGACCTCGTTTTATTTCTGCAAAACAAAGTCACTTGAATAATGCAGTCCCTACCCATCTTCTTTTCCTTTGACTCTTTCTGTCTTCTTAGATGTGTTTCTGGTTGTGGGATGGGGGCTTTCCCAACATCACATCTTCTGTTCTTGCTTTATTAACGGTGAAAGTGCAATGCAGTAGAAAAAACAAACACACAATCAAACCCAATTTGCTCTGTTCTTCTCGCGATGAAATCTTCTGCCAAGAAAAGTTGCAAAGAGATTGCCTATCTACTACTGGTGCAATGTTCTGACAGTCTGTTTAACATGTGATATGATTAGAAAATACTTTTCATGCTCGTCCTCATAATATCTGTACTGCGTATAAGAATAGTTCTGCCAAACGAAGAAACAAGCAAAAAGACGATTGTCTTTCTTGTCTCGTGAACTCTTACAAAATTCGTTTAAAATTGATGTAATTTCAAGCGATTTAAGCACGTTTGTCGGTGCACTGATCTTAATCTTAGGTCAATCCCAGGTCACGGATGCCGTCATCGATGCAGATTTCACCTCCATACTCATGGGAGATACCTTCACCAACAAATTCCACCTGGACGACGCCCTCACCGGCGGTCTAAAGATTACGATTGCTTACATTTGGACTAATTCTCCTAAGTCTGTGTTCTTTCTGCTGATTCGCCCCGACGGTATGGTGTTCCATTCTAATTCAGTGCCCACCCGTCACACTACGGACCGTGTATACAAGCAAATCAAGATCAACCTTAGCGAAGAAGATGTTGTTGTAAGTACAGAACATCCCTGATGAATGCTTTTGACAGTTTTTAACCCAATGTCCTCAGTGTGCCTTTAAGGAAAGAAGAAGAAGAAGAAGAAGAAGAAGAAGAAGAAGAAGAAGAAGAAGAAGAAGAAGAAGAAGGAGGAGGAAGAGGAGGAGGCGGAGTAGAAGGAAGTGAAACAGAATAAGAAGAACGAGAAGAAGAAAAAAGTGAAAGAAAATAAGACACAAAAGGAGAAGAGGGTGATGAAGAAGAAGGAGAAGAAAAAGAAGTACACGAATGTGTAGAATAGAAACACCAAAATAAAGGCATTGTGATATCCTTCATGTAAAAGAAAATAAGAACAAATCAAATATCATACAATAACTGTAAAAGAAAGCTTCCTTGGATTCTTCCATTAACAGGCTGGCGAATGGACACTGAATGTGACAAACAGAGGTTCATTCGGAGATGATTTCAACATTGTCATCCAACCACGTGTCAAGGAAGGAACAACGCCCATACTAGCCACCGCCCAGTGGGCGGTGCCTTCTGTAACCCCGCCCAATCGACAGATCCTCTACGTATTTGTTCAACAAGGTGGGTGTGGGGTTTAAGATGAAATGTGTTCGAGTGAAATGGACTTCCCCCTACTTTTTGGACATTTCATTGTTTTAAGGAGCACAAAAACAAGAAAGAAAAGCGTGTTACAATATTGACTATTTTAATCTGTCTCTCTCCTCCAGAAAACACTGCTCTCCTCATGAAAATAGTCGTGGCTCACGTCACCTCGGGGCCATATCCCCCCCCCCCCCGACCCTCTCATGACAGTATATATTTACATACTCTTTTACTATTGTATGATGTTTAGTTATACTATTATCATGACGTAGGTGATACACACTATTTGGAGGCTGAAGTGAGGGCAGTAGTTAGAATGAGCACAAAGAACGAGGATAATTGTATCCTGTTAATACTACCGTCACGATCGATAATGCCGTCTACATTATTAAAATAATATATACTATTTTACAGCCTTGAATACTATTCTATGATTATTAATAATACTATTATTGTTACGTAGGTGACACACCCGTCTTGGAGGCTGAAGTAAGGGCTGTGGTACGACTAAACACTAATGTCGGTGAGGATAATACCGTCACTATAGTACCTCATGATGATGGCATCGGAGCAGATATAACAAAGGATGACGGGATATATTCGGCGTATTTCACGAGTTTTCTTGGAAAGGGACGTCACGGTGTCGAGGTAATAAATCAGTTTAACGCAAGGTGGTATATCCCATCCCTTTATCCCTTCTTATTCCTTTCTTCTTCTTTTTTTAACCAGTACCTGTTTAAATGGAATAACCATTCAAGAAAATGAGCATAAAATAGCGGGAATATAATCATTAACATAAACACCGTGAAAAGTAAAATTTGTATCCCCCTCCAACTCGCTTCCTTTAACTGAGAGAGCTTTCAGAGGACCGGTGGATTCCCGTGGGAAAATAATCGGGGGGGGGGGGGGGTGAAATATCCCCCCTTTATTGTATGAGAGCCTTCAGGGGGTTGACGGAATAGAGCAATTCTGCATTCGCAGATTATGGTAATGCCGACTATTTTTTAAAGTATATCATCAAATCTTATCCCTCTTCCTTCTTCTCTTTTTTTTTTCTGGCAGGTTCACGTTAGCGCCTCCCATGAAACAAAGCTGTCCAAAGGGGGTCTGGTGGGTTACGGCGCCGCATCCAACCCTGCGTTTGCCTCGGAAGAGCGGACCATTGTGACTGAATACACGGGCGACTTTCAACGAGAAATTACTGGTGGGAGTTTCGAATGCACCACAACTACCTGCGGCAACAGTAAGTATGCAATTTTTTGCTTCTCTGTCATTTTTTACACATTTTTATTCATCATGTTTCAAAGAGTACTCATAAACGCGTCGGCTGACAATACAGCGTTCAGTAACTTTACATCTAGGGACGAAATCTTCTTAGCTAATATATTAAAGCCAAACTTATTCAAAAGACATCAACATACGAATGTAAACCTAGCTAATTATTCAGTGCATCAAGCTATCCCTCAAATCTCAAACTAGCAAATAGATTAACAAACAAATACAGAGGAAAACATTATTCAAGGGATGTGTTGTTGTATCCTTATGTACCGCCATTCTTTTCTCCGCTGAGATGTCGGGTAGAAAAATGGAAAAGATTTCTCTTTATAATCTCTAAACGATAGCTACTTTTCATGTCCCTTAATTTTTAATTATAATTTTATGTTAAAGAGAAGGGGAAGACTGAGTTCCGGGGAAGGTGAAAAATAATTTGCGAGCTTTCTCATTCCACTGATGTCAGTTTGGAAGAACCTCATGGTAGATCCCCTGAAAAGGATTGTTCTTCAAATGCCCTCATATATTCGAAATACAAACATGACAAAGAGATATGGCTGAAGTGTTCGGGCCGAACATTCATACCACATCAATGTGCAGTCCAATGTACCCATTTCTGTGTCCAGTGCATGTGCTTTTTCAACAAGATTGGGTCAATTTCTTATCATTCTGATGATTCCAAAATCTCACAGGATACACCAATTCTTATGTAGACGTGATCAACCTTTCCCATTTGCTTTGGGACAGTTTATTCACAATGTAATCGCATGACCAGAACTCAAACTTTATCTTTAACATTTGCACAATCCAACTTCTTCTGTTTCGTTTCAATTTGCAGAGGTTGAACACTACTTTCAGGTTAGATCAGATATTCATATTTAAAATACATTTTACGTAGAACCTAGTGTGCATGTACAAACCCTTGTCAGCCGAAGCGCGTAACCGAGTGTCTGAAATGTAAGACAACCATGTAATATAGCTGCTCCTGACGCAACCATTTGGAACCTGGGCCAGGCTTCTCTCAGGATACAAAATTATTTTCTAATAAGGTGTCAAATTAGGGTCCTTGCTTGCAGACTATAGAACCCACCGTTCGTTTGAAGGTATATTGCATGTGCAATTTTACCATTTACGATTTTATTTATTTATTTTTTGTAGGTTCAATTGATCTCTACCCTCCTGGACGTATCACCGACTTGAGTGTTGCACGGGTTCACGCCGACTTTGTGGTTTTACGCTTCAGCGCGCCAGGGGATGATCTAGCTGCCGGTACAGGTAAGTAAGCCCCTCTCACACTTGGTCGAATCGGGTATCAAGTTGGTTCTCTAACTAGCTCTGCACAACTCGTCATGCGTAGAGAACTCGGGAACCGTCTTGGGTATAGGATGGCATGCCTAATTGTAAATCATACATATCGTTCTCACACTACGAGTAGTGGAATAAAAATACTCGTGAGTCTCTACGAGTACATCGATTTTTCTCAAGATGTCTCCTGTGTTCTTTTCAAGATGTGCCGAGCTAGGTCGAGATACCGGACGTGCTTTTACTCTTGAAAGTTGTTGTTGATACTGATATAGTATGTTTGCAATAGTGAATTCTATTCCTTATAATTATAATAACTTTGTATGTCATTTCTACATCTTCTGAATTGACCCGTTGGGACTCTGCCCATTCCTTCCCAAAACAATGCGTGCATGTCTATCTTTCATGACTCTCTGATTTTACCTATCAGTGAAAATGATAAATTAACATGATTATAACGACACAAGCTGCCGAAAACGATGAAATTCCTTTAATTTTCTGTTGACAGCTTCGAGATACGAGGTGCGATATTCGTCTAACTTTACACAAATTACCAGGGAATTCCAGTCAAGTAGCATTGTGCCTCTCCATTGGATTACTGACGTCACACAGCCCAGGAAAGCAGGCGCAGTTGAAAAACTTACAATACTGTTAAACCATACAGGTGAGAAGATGGGAGAAATGAAGAAATAAAGATATATATATACTATTCTGTGTCTGTCTGTCTGTCTGTCTGCCTCTCTCTCTCTCTCTCTCTCTCTCTCTATATATATATATGTTGTGATATAGCTCCACGTGTTGGAATGAATGAATAATGAACAAAATCCGGACAAATTTCATGTTTAGTTCCAACAATAGTTTATTTACAGATCCACAAATCTGCGGAAGCTTCTTATAATTATACAGTTATTGCTCATATCTGTTCTCCACTTGATGAAGGAAGACTGAGGCTTCCAAAGATTTTTAGGATCTGTAAAAAAACAATTGTTGGAACTAAGCATGACATTTGTCCGGATTTTGTTCATTATATACAGAGAGAGAGAGAGATAGGGGATACAAAGTGGAGTAGATAAAAGAATGGTAGAGAGAGAGAGAGAGAGAGAGAGTGGCATAGCGTGAGTCCAGCCAATAACAGATTAAGGGGGAACTGGCATCATGGGGGTGGGGGGGGGGGGGGGAAGGTACCGGTCTTACTCGGAAAATTCAATGCTACTTTACTAGGCAACTGATTAGGGGAAGGGTGCAGGAAGAGGTTTCAGTTCTTCTGATCTGCTGCTTGATGCCACAAACAGTACGAGGTCATACGATGACCTCATTGCTTATTAAGTTACAAAGTTACAGAGTTACAAAGAATTATTTCTGTTAATTGAAGAAAGATTGGTAGACCGATATAAAACTGCGAGGACGATAAATTGATAACTTTTTTGAACATGCAATGATACTGGAGAGATCTCTGTTCCACAGGTTATTTTTTGATAAATTCCATTTTTTTTCTCTCTCTCTCTTTCCAGATGAAACAACCTTTATATTTGGCATCGTCGCCATCGATGACGCAAACAACCAAGGGGAACGCTCGAACCTTGTCACGGTGCAGAGCACACCAACCGCCAAACCACAGACGGGCTGGCCCCCGGGTGCTATCGCCGGAGTTGCCATCTCGATGTTCCTTATTCTCCTATGCTTGCTGATCGTCGGGTTGGTCTTTGTTTGGAGAAGAACACGATCGCCTTCAAAGACGCAATGCAATGGAAGACACCCTGTATCTGTATGATATTTGAAGGATTGCATTAATTAAAAAAATAAGCAACCCTGTACAAGTAGCTGGATGTCTACCCTTGCAATGCAATCCCGGATGATCCAAATAACTTTGACCCCGTCAATGTCATAGATAATACGACTGCTCCAAATGGATGACGTAATTTGCTTGTGGTAGCCGCGGTGACGAGTGGTGTCAAACTGTGTAATGTTGCAACGTCGATGGCAGCAGACAGAATAGCTAGTTGAGAAACGGCTGCTGCGACAGCATATGTTTAGTAGTAAATTGATTTATTATAAAGCAAGACTGAAGATCTAGATATGCTGGAACCGAAGTGGATGGTGTCGGGAAATGATATTTAAAGATAAAGAAAAGACACTGAAACACTATGATCTTTTTTGAATGTACGCTCCGCAGCAGAAAATGAATTATGAGTTTGTGCGGATGACAACGTTGAGGGCAGCATACTGACGCTTAACTCTGGAACGGCGAGCTTGATCTTGACATTCATGGAACTGTACTTGGATTGATGTTAAGCGAGAAAAAATAAAGATGTAAGAGATCACAATGACAATGACTGTCCTTATGAAATCAGTTCCAGTAATAAGTCGCATATTGCAGGCCTAAGTGCTGGTCTAAAGATTTGTTTATTGTTCGTAGGTACGGTCTGCAAATCCATGGACTGGCCACGTTCATGTGTGAACTGGACCAGAACATAAAGATATAGAACAGGTTCGGGAACTGGATTAATGTTACACAGGTCTTGTGATATCCCTATGTCAATAAGCAAACCGCCTAGTCACCGATGTTCTATTTATAATTTATAAGTTGTCCCGTTCTGAATTATTTGTATTTTTGACTGATGGATGTGGCTGTAAATCCTCTGAATCGGTAGACTGCAGTTTGTGCGCAACTGTAACAATATTGCTACTGACAAAAAACGTCATCGCAAAAGAGAGAAGACTTTCTCGTTGTCTGAAATTTTGCTAAACTTCACTCTTCATCGCATCATTGTGATACAGTTTAAAATGTGGTACTATAGACACTTGGGAACTTTTTAAGCTGTACGCAAAGTTTAAGCTGGAACATGTTGACCTGTTCATTAACTTAATCTGTACATGGATATGTCAACGTGAATCTTACACTATTGAATAGTTGTTGTTGAATATGGATTTTATGAAACATCTTGAAGTATGTGGGTTACTCTAAATCTTTTAATGCTGTTAATTCTTGGTAACTGTTTTTATAACTTCGTGGTAGCAGGTAATTTGAGCTTTACCCTGTAAAAGTTGTCACTTCTCTGCAGCTGTATATTTATCAGTGATGAATTCGGGGTGGGTGGGTGGGGGCACAAGCGTTACGTGCCACCCCGGAAAAAATGAAAATCTCCTCCTTTTTCGTGTGTTTTTGTGCTTGCCATTTATTCTTGCAAAATTCAGAAAAAAAAAATCAATGAACTGTTACTTGAAAGAAACGTCACATTTGAATTGTAAGTTATTTTGTGCCCAAGGTAAAATTGTCTTGATCCTCCAAGGATTTCTACAACAATTTTGAATTAAATTTTGATGAATTACAACAGTAGATTACTTTGTAATTTCTACAAGCTCTTGCTTTACAGGTATTTTTTTTTTACCATGTCAACCGAAGAAGAAGAAGAAGAAGAAGAAGAAGAAGAAGAAGAAGAAGAAGAAGAAGAAGAAGAAGAAGAAGAAGAAGAAGAAGAAGAAGAAGAAGAAGAAGAAGAAGAAGAAGAAGAAGAAGAAGGAGAGGAAGAAGAAGAAGGAGAGGAAGAAGAAGAAGAAGAAGAAGAAAAAGAAGGAGGAGGAGAAGAAGAAGAAGAAGAAGAAGAAGAAGAAGAAGAAGAAGAAGAAGAAGAAGAAGAGAATGATTTATCCTGCGTCATTGCTAAAAAGTTAGCAATTCGTAAGACTTTTTAAAGCATTGCTGTTGAATTTTGTCCAAGGGCGGCAAAATTTCAATATCATATATTTGAAGGATAAAAGATAGCTGTGATCATCTGAATATAACCGCAATTTTTCTCAGTTTTGATGTTTTTCTTTTAAATTCTGGCGAGTGGGATAAAAATGAAACCGAAAATTTATACATCTGCCGTTCTTCTCGTCCATCTTAAATCTAACATATAAAAGTAAATATCACCTATTTGTGAAATTTGGACGTCTAATCATGAATGAAGAAACTAATCAGGAAATCAGTAATTACTAATTACTAATCCTGGCCAAATGCAGAACAAATCTTTGAAAGATGAATTATGTATAAATGCCAACGGTGTAAATGGGTATGCATTTCACAATCATTTGAATTTTGTTTATTATGTGTTCTATTTATCTGCATTTTCTATGTCTATTTTCCATGTGGTGCTTTCAATTCTCGTATTTCAAAAGAGTTTATTTCTTTGAGTAAATTATATATCGCTGAAATAAATCATTTCAGAGTAGCACAAGCTGGTGGGTATTACGTGACTATTATTCTTCTGCCTGAAGGCATGAGTAAATGTTGGACCTTCCCGTCGAAAGGTGTAGCGTTGGTCCATTCTTTTCCTCTCCTTTCTCCTTTCTTTCTATATTTTTTTTTTCTATCTCTCTTTGCCTGTTTCCCGCCACCGTAGCCACGGAACTACCGTAGCCACGCAACTTGTTCCGCTTTACAGAGAGTACTTTCATTTGGGATGTCGATTTTTACGATATGCGGATCAGGAATAATATGGTGCACACAAAGAAATAGAGGTTTCCTGAGGAGATGGTTGGGACAGAGAGAGAGAGAGAGAGAGAGAGAAAGAGAGAGAAAGAGAGAGAGAGAGAGGGGGGGGGGAGGGAGAGACAGACAGACAGACAGACAGACAGACAGACAGGAGAAAAGGTTGTGCTGGTTAGGGGAGGGGAAGAGGGGGGGGGGGGTCGTGAGAGTGGAAATCATGGACAAAATATTGAACCTTCATGTAAAGTTACTGTGTACCTTATACAGATTCCTTTGGGTCTTAGTTTGAATAGAGATCGAGAGAGAGAGAGACAATGCAGAAGAAGAAAAAAAAAGTGAGAGAGACAGACATTGAGATAAAAAGAGAGAGAGACACACACACACACACACATACAGAAAGGTGGGGGAGGGGGTGCGTGGGAGTGGAAAGCATATCACAAAATTATCAATACAATTTTAAAAATCAAAGTGCATTAATATCACACTCTTGTAGGCCTAATCGTAGCCTATAATGTTGTATATTGGTCAGAGCCTACACACACGACCCACAGAAATACCTCATCATTTCTAAAATAGCTGCATTAAATCCGAGGGATACAAGGGTTCCCTGTAATTCTCAGAAAGGATTATCCATTCCATCCCTCTGCGTCAGCTTTGGGCTCAGTGTTGTTTCCTATGGCAACAGGAAACGAGTGAATATTGGCTGAACGTAAAAAAACTAGACGACGGCCGATGTCTGATAAAAAAAAACCCACAAACACTTATATCTCTATCGACACCACTAGAATGAGGGAAATAAAACAAATTAATCTTCGTCGGCTTATAGACGTAGTATCTCTCTGTATTTTATATATATATATATATATATATATATATATATATATATATATATATATATATATATATATATATATATATATATATATATATAATGTGTATTTGATAATATGACGGATATACAACAAATCAGGACAAATCAAAACAAATCAGAATGAGGGAAATAAAACAAATTAATCTTTGTTGGCTTATAGACGTAGAATCTCTCTGTATTTAATATTATATATATATATATATATATATATATATATAATGTGTGAGAAATTTGTTCTAATACTATAGCATCGGCAACTCTCGTGGGTAAATTTACATAATGTGAGAAATCAATTGAATTGAATGAGAGAAATAATTTGCGTAGCTAAATTCATTGTTCCTCCTTACTGACTTCCTTTTTGTGGAAATAACTGCAGGGTTTGCAAAAACTGTCTCCGCCGGGAGTCGAACCCGGGTCTTTGGCACTGTACGCCAAACGCCTTAACCACTAGACCACGGAGGCGGGTTGAGTGGTATTCGGCTACACCAGGTACAAACACCGACAGGCAGCCCTTGCAACCCTTCGCAGTTAATTAATTCCTTTTCTTTGAGGGACAGGGGAGTACTGAACAATGAAAAGCCGCATGCCTAGCTAGATCCATGGCGGATTCATGTATTAGAATTAATTAATTATTTACAATGTGTGAGAAATTTGTTCTAATACTATAGCATCGGCAACTCTCGTGGGTAAATTTACATAATGTGAGAAATCAATTGAATTGAATGAGAGAAATAATTTGCGTAGCTAAATTCATTGTTCCTCCTTACTCCTTACTCCTTACTGACTGAGGAACAATGAATTTAGCTACGCAAATTATTTCTCTCATTCAATTCAATTGATTTCTCACATTATGTAAATTTACCCACGAGAGTTGCCGATGCTATAGTATTAGAACAAATTTCTCACACATTGTAAATAATTAATTAATGGGGGGGGGGGGGATGGGGGGGGGGTATACATCCCCCACATTGGATGGAGGGGGATGGCCTATACAAATATACCCCCACTTTGAAGGAGAATGATTTAAAAATGAATCAGTTGTTCAGAATTTGTCAAATATATAAAATTAGTGAAATTTAAAGTTATGAAAATTCCAGTTTTGGGGCATGTAAAAATGCCCAAAGTTTCGTGCTCGCTGGCTGCGTTCGCTCGCATAACACATGAAAATACATAATTATTTGAGGTGTTCGTTCGCGTTGATATATACATATACATATATATATATATATATATATATATATATATATAATTATGTATACACACACACACTCGCACGCCCTCACACAACGTATTACCGTTTACGTTGTTTTGTCGTCAACACCTAGGGCGCATGCTGAGAAGGAGCCCGCCTATCGCCGCTTCCGTTGTTTTGCCAGCAAAATTGGAACGTTTATTCTGGGGAGGGGTTGCCTTATTTCAGTGACGGGGGGCACTCGGATTTCAAGATTTCATTGGTAGTTAGATTATACTTATACAAAGCCAAATTCGACAAAAAGTCAAATTCGACATACGCTGTTTTGTCGAAGATTCGTTATGGTCCCAAATGCGAACACTAAGATTTAACTCTTACTGTGCCGAGGGGTCTAGCTGTCTGCAAAATTTTACCAAATTGTGGTCAATGCTTACTTTTCAAATGTCTGCACTTCATTAAACTTTTATTATTTCACAAAATATTGTGTACAAAACTTGTAGGAAATTTATTACCATTTCTTATGATACCAAACATTATTACTTTACCCAACTTTATGTACGAGAATGATTGAAAATTATATTTGAGTTTCTTTTTTGTCCATTATGTTGAGGCTTTTCATTTGTTTAATATTGTTTAATGTTGAAATAAGGTAAAATCTTTTTTAAAATCTGCAATTTTTTCTATGGTAGCATATAATTATTATCAAATATTTAGCATGCTTGATTTATACTCAAAATTTTGATATACATTGACCACCATATAACTTTCCTGTGGTCGAGTAATTGGTGAATGCAAATGACAAGTCTATCTGTCACATATACGTGCCATCAGCAATGAAAGAGTTAATGATGCATCCAGTCTTGCAATTCTCATATGCTGAAATTAACCAAACAATAATGGAAAATAAATTTTATTTTCATTAATCCTTTACGCAATCAATAAAATAACTTTACCTATTTTCAAAGGACGTTCATCCACATCTTCAGCTCTCGCATACTCCTCCGATGTTCGATGCCGTTGCTCTCGTAGAACTTTAGGTAACAACAAAATCAGAAATTAATATTGCATTAAATTGCCCTCTTTTCATCTCTAGACACGTTAAAAGAAAATCCATTTTGTCATCTTATAAAATCTTAATACGAAACTTGTTTAAATTTCTGAATAACCACATATCAAGTAACCAATGTACTTCGTTAAAATCCTTCAATACCATATATAGTTATGTCAATATAATATAGTCTGAAAGCAGATTAATGTTCCATATTATATGTGTCATATTCAATTGAATTTTATGCAATTTCTGTTTATTCTCTAATTTTCAATCCATAACAAAATAACGTCATGTTGATTCATAAAAAAAGCACTGTGATTTTGGAAGACACTTACATTTTAACAGAGGGTACTCGGTGTTCTTTTCAATCGTTGATATTCTGAAGATAAGATTAAAAAAAAAAAAGAATGAAGAATAGATGGGGAAGATAACATGACAATATTAAAGATGATGCGATCCCTACCAAGCCTCACTTGATAGCCCTTTTCTCTCATATTCCATTAACCGATATCGGTGCCCCCGCCATAACACCAGTGCCCCCTTAATGACAGGACCGACTCTTCGCTACTGGAATGAACAAAAGAAAAATGCACCTGAATATTGGAGAACATTTTTCATAGAACCTACCTCTTAAAAAACGACAAATTTATCGCAAAGTTTGAAACCTTTTCCAGACATTAACCGAAATAGACCCAAGATCAGACATCACCGAAAAGGTGAAAAGGTGAGGGTCAGTCTATTTGTAAATACAGCAACGCAACAATTAATTGTGGCTATTGTTCGCAAATGCAAAATATATACCCCCCCCCTCAAAAAAAAGAAAGAAAGAAAGAAAAAAAAAAGATGATCATACTTCTCCACTTTCAGCAGATTGCTTATTTTGGAGAGATCAACCTTGATATTTCCGTTTTATGATCTAACCCAATGTTGCTAATCTTGTAACATAAAGATTTACGATTAATTGTATCTCCCTATGGTAAGTAGATTTTTATGTTACAAGGCCCTATAGTACTTTTTCATTGTATAACTTACATAATTTCTCGCTAACATCAATGATGCATTTCATGTAATATTTAGATATTTATTGAAAAGTTGGTTAACAAATCAATATGTAGGATAATTGAGAAGTCATTTTGCTTATTATCAGCAGATGACTCCTATGTCGGCAGACAGATTCCTTACGTTTTAGTGGGATCCTGTGACTGCGACCAAATTCGTTTCACAAAGCGGATGGGTGAAGTGAAATAGCTCTTCGTTGTTACTTTTCTCGTCTTGATAACCAAGTCCATGTAAAAGATTATAAAAGTTCAGGTAAAAAAGCATATTTTTGTATATGAAATGGTACGAAAAGCATGGGCAGTTACTGAGGTAATTCATTTCTTTTGATATTTTGTCAATCCTGTCTTACAATTTGCTTTTCCTTGCCACCATAATTTTTTTAAAGCTTATGACACATTAGAAAATTGCCTATACTATCAGGGGGGGGGGGGTTGTTTCATAAAGCTGTTCATAAAGTTACACATGATTTTACGAACGACTTGAAGTGCCACATATCATGCCTTAAGTTTTTCCTGATGTTTTAACAAAGTGTGACTGTATTTCCAATTACCTCAATTAAATTATGGCCAAAAATATACTTTGCATTAAAAATGTTTGTTATAATAAGAATGTTAACTACACCTGCACAGTTCAACTTTAGTTCATGCAGTTTGAAATGATTGAGCATCCCATTTGGCTTGTCATATTCAAGTCATTCATAAAGTCATGCGTAACTTTAAGAACAGCTTTATGAAACACCCCCTGGGTGCTGAAGAAAAAGACATGGTTAAGAGTGTCAATGAAGCTACTTAGGAATAGTCAAGGGCGATGTCTTCTTGTCTACGTCCAATATGTAACCTACCGTATTTCGATACAATATCCACTAAACAATGTCGTTGATTTGATATCCAGATGTTCAAATAAATTGCAGGCAATGAGACAGACAAATGTGAAGATCACATAAAACCCTATTATATAAATGTTTAGCTTGAATATATGTCATCTTAACTCATACCTCAGAAAGCGTGTACTGGCTGGAGTATCTACTGCTCCTCGTGAAATATCCACTGTCTTCGGATATTGAAGAGGAAACGTCTTTCTCTCCTGACAAAAGTAAAAAAAAAAACAAAAAAAAAAAAACAGTCACTCACAAACTGTGACACGCACCACAAAAGCCCTAAGCGTACTCGCTTATTCGTGCGGAGGCACAACCATTTTTCTGCAGCGGTAATTTTTATGCAGTTTACTGCGTCACATGTGAACGAGCAAGGTTCTTTGGTATTGGACTTATCGAAACATTTATCGAAACATTTTGGTTGAATTTAACGTTTTCAGATGTTATGCCTTTATTATTCGTCCGTTTGCTGCTCATATACAAAAAGTGGGCTAGGCTGACCTTCATTATACAATTTACATGAATGCAGCTGACCTTCTTTTCTGCCAGTTACACTTCGGACTTATTAGGAGTTGTATTATTTGCATTTCAGTGAACATTTCTAATGTAATCAATATGAAATGATGCTTCATATGCTCAAAGTACAATATTGTTTGTTTGAATTGCTTAAAGGGTGACTAAAATAAAAAAAATAATTGCCCATTTTTCGTAGGAAGGAGTCATCAGGAGCCAAAAAATATCACACACTTTTTTATGCATTCAGTCGTATTTCATAATCATTTGAAAAGTAAATTTTTGCTGATTTACACAGTCATAAGCTCCGCCCCTAAAAAAACCCATCGAGCGACATCATGATCATGTGATCTGTGACGTACGAGAAGTAAGGGAAAATATTCCACCAACCTATATACCGTGCGCGCCCGCAGGCCCCGGCAGGCCCAGCCCGGTGCCGAGCATGAAATTCACCGCATCGACCATTTGCATCGCATATTTTCGTGTGTTTAATTCATCACAATAACTTTGATTTTGGGACACAATTTCATCAATAATGCCAAATCGGTGTATAGTTGCGGGCTGTAGCAAGACTCCTAAAGATGATGTAAGCCTACGTACATCATTTTCCTAAAGATGAAAATCTACGGAAATTGTGGGTCGCAAAGGTATGCTCACGCGGGCAGAGTGGCAAGGACCAAGCGAGTGGAGTACAATTTGCAGTGATCACTTTTCTTCTCCAGCAGCTGCAGCAGCTTCACCCGCGGCCCCTTCCCCCGCGACCCCTTCACTATGCCCTTGCGCGTCTTCTGCGAGGGGTTCAAACATAATGGTCGAATTCCCCTTGCCACTGCACTTGAGCTTCTTCTCTTTCGGGATCGATAAATCATCTGGCTCAAAAAAGTCCTCCAAATCGGACTCGCAATCACTATCCATCTCTCTAAGTTACTCGAAGAATTCAGCCAAAAATCAAAGTCAGTACTACCGTAGTACATGTAAAGCGAAGTAAAAAAAACGCGAGAGTAAAAACAAACCAAACAAAAGCGTTCACCAGTCGCTTAGTAAGAGGGGGAACATAGTTGCCGTACTAAAGATGTGTAGTACATGGCACAGACGCATAAAAGGGCTGTGTACGCGTTTAAGACCAATGCAAAACTATCGTTCGGCAAGCTCAGATGGATGAGAACATTGTTCAAAGAAAAGGTAAAAAAACAAAACAAGAGCTGTATATTTGGGCAAAAGTGTTCACTGATCTTAAAGAAAATATATTGTTAATGATTATTCACTCCTTAGACTGTATTGATTAATTTCCCTTTTTCATAAATTGTCCGTTGAACAGAGGGGTCAAATACCGTATTGTGTGTACAACATTGCCGCAGCCTGCAGATCTTGTGCCTCTTACTCTTCATACGTCACTTGGGGGTGTGACGTCAATTAGCCAATCAGCTCACGAGTTTTAAGGAACGGTCCCCAAACCTCTACTTTTCCCCCTTTTTCGCCAAAACGAGACATAATTTTGACAATCAATTGCCAGATTCGTGATTTGAATGCAAAAATACATGGAAACAGCACCCTTTTTCTCTCTAATTTAGTCACCCTTTAAGAAAGCACGTACTGCCATAAAATTCAAAGATTCAAAACGCATAATTGCTAATAATACAAATCTCTAATAACTTTTGCCCTTCCCGACCTGCGAGGTACCAAATTCAGTAATTCAAAAAAGATAATCTGTTACAATTTGCCATAGCAATTTCATTACAATTACTGCATACCATTGTCAAGGTCATTGTCAGGTTGAGCTTCTGTATTAGCAAGAAACCGAACTACGCGACGATGACCATTGTATGATGCAAAGTGAAGAGATGTCCGACCATTGTTATCACCCTTCTCAATCTCTGCTCCATAACTGACGAGATACTGAAGTACATCAAGATGGCCATTGAGTGCTGCTTCGTGAAGAGGTGTCCTACCGACGTTATTACCTTTGTCAACATGTGCGCCATTACTAACAAGAAACTGAACTACACTAAGATGACCATTTAGTGATGCTTCGTGAAGAGGTGTCCTACCGTCGTTATCACCTTTCTCAACATGTGCGCCTTTACTAACAAGATACTGAGCTACGCTAAGATGACCATTCTGTGATGCCTTGTGAAGAGGGACTCGGCCATCAAAAATATTTTCCTTCTCAACATGTGCTCCATTAATTATGAGATACTGAACTACATCAAGGTGACCATTGTATGATGCACTGTGAAGAGCTGTCCAACCATCCTCAGCAACAGTCTCAATAACTGCTCCTTTACTAACGAGATACTTAACTACGTTAAGATGACCATTGGATGATGCATAGTGAAGAGGCGTCACACTACCGTTATCGCACTTCTCAATCTGTGCTCCTTTACTAACGAGATGCTGAACCACATGAAGAAGACCAGCGTATGATGCAGTGTGAAGAGGTGTCCAACCATCTTTAACTACACACTCGTGCATATCTATTGCTTGTTTACTATTGAGATACTGAACTATATCTAGATGACGACTGGATAATGCACAGTGAACAGGTGTCCAACCATCATTACCAAGTTTCTTTATCTGAGCCCCCTCACTTACGAGATACTGAACAACACTGAGATGACCATTGTTTGAGGCATCGTGGAGAGCTGTCCGACCATCTTTAGTAGTTTTTTTCAATCTGAGCTCCCTCACTTACGAGATACTGAACAACATCGAGATGACCATTGTTTGATGCATCGTGAAGAGGTGTTCGACCATCTTCAGCAATCTTCTCAATCTGTGCACCCTTACTGACGAGATACTGAACTACATCAAGATGACCATTCTGTGATGCCTTGTGAAGAGGTGTTCGGCCATCTTTAGCAGTCTCCTTAATCCGAGCTCCTTTACTTATAAGATACTGAACTACATCAAGATGACCATTGTATGATGCAAAGTGAAGCGATGTCCAACCATTATTATCACCCTTCTCAATCTCTGCCCCTTTACCGACGAGATATTTAACTACATCGAGGTGACCATTGTTTGATGCATCGTGAAGAGGTGTTCGACCATCTTCAGCAATCTTCTCAATCTGTGCACCTTCACTAACGAGATACTGTACTACATCAAGATGACCATTCTGTGATGCCTTGTGAAGAGGTGTTCGACCATCTTCAGCAATTTTCTCAATATGAGCTCCCTCACTTACGAGATACTGAACTACACCGAGATGACCATTGTTCGATGCATCGTGAAGAGGTGTTTGACCATCTTCAGCAATCTTCTCAATCTGGGCGTCTTTACTGACGAGATATTGAACTACATCAAGATGACCATTGTTTGATGCATCGTGAAGAGGTGTTCGACCATCTTCAGCAATCTTCTCAATCTGTGCACCCTTACTGACGAGATACTGAACTACATCAAGATGACCATTCTGTGATGCCTTGTGAAGAGGTCTTCGACCATCTTCAGCAATCTTCTCAATCTGTGCGCCTTTACTGACGAGATACTGAACTACATCAAGATGACCATTCTGTGATGCCTTGTGAAGAGGTGTTCGGCCATCCTTAGCAGTCTCCTTAATCCGAGCTCCTTTACTTATAAGATACTGAACTACATCAAGATGACCATTGTTTGATGCATCGTGAAGAGGTGTTCGACCATCTTCAGCAATCTTCTCAATCTGTGCACCCTTACTGACGAGATACTGAACTACATCAAGATGACCATTCTGTGATGCCTTGTGAAGAGGTGTTCGGCCATCCTTAGCAGTCTCCTTAATCCGAGCTCCTTTACTTATAAGATACTGAACTACATCAAGATGACCATTGTTTGATGCATCGTGAAGAGGTGTTCGACCATCTTCAGCAATCTTCTCAATCTGTGCGCCCTTACTGACGAGATACTGAACTACATCAAGATGACCATTCTGTGATGCCTTGTGAAGAGGTGTTCGGCCATCCTTAGCAGTCTCCTTAATCCGAGCTCCTTTACTTATAAGATACTTTACTACATCAAGATGACCATTGTATGATGCAAAGTGAAGAGATGTCCAACCATTATTATCACGCTTTTCAATCTCTGCCCCTTCACCGACGAGATATTTAACTACATCAAGATGACCATTCTGTGATGCATCGTAAAGAGGTGTCATACCAGTGTTAGCACAATTCTCAACATGTGCGTCTTTACTAACGAGATACTGAACTACATCAAGATGACCATTCTGTGATGCATTGTGAAGAGGTGTTCGACCATCCTTAGCAGTCTCCTTAATCCGAGCTCCTTTACTTATAAGATACTGAACTACATCAAGATGACCATTGTATGATGCAAAGTGAAGAGATGTCCAACCATTATTATCACGCTTTTCAATCTCTGCCCCTTCACCGACGAGATATTTAACTACATCAAGATGACCATTCTGTGATGCATCGTAAAGAGGTGTCATACCAGTGTTAGCACAATTCTCAACATGTGCGTCTTTACTAACGAGATACTGAACTACATCAAGATGACCATTCTGTGATGCATTGTGAAGAGGTGTTCGACCACCCTCAGCAGTCTGCTCAACTCGAGCTCCGTTACTAACGAGATACTGAACTACATCAAGATGACCATTTTGTGATGCTTCGTGAAGAGGTGTCCTACCAGTGTTGTCAACCTTATCGAGCTGTTCTCCTTCCGAAATAACAAACCTTACAGTTTCTAGACATCCCTTTTGTGAAGCAATATGGAGGACTGTCCTTCCGTCGCTATCTGAAGTATTTACAAGAACCGCTCTTGTATCACCTGTCTCCCTTTCTAAAATAGATCTCACTGTCACGAAATAACCTTGCTTCGCGGCGCTTAAAATGTCTGTAACTGCTGTTTTCAGTGGTGTTTCCATTACCGCTGAATATGTAGTTCAAATGCACGACTAACGCAGTACATGTTTAACACTTCCTTAAGAAAGAAAGGAGCTTATGGGTACGTAATCTAATAGCCAGTGATCCAAATTGCAAGCCATAAATACCGCTCAAGTCGTATCAACCACCGCCTTCATTGATTTCACGTTTAAATCATATAACTGTAATATAAACTTCTTAATATCTTGCAAATGAATATGCCTAATTTTATCCCATTTAATTTGCACTATTGTTAGTTCAGTCTAAATAAGGCCTACTGTAGTTATAATTTCAATCACATAAGGTAAACCACTGGACACCGGTTGCCTTCGTTTCCACAAACATCTTCCTGTTATTATTTTTACACCATTAACAAGAAGATATACTCAATACTCTACTTCCTGATATACAGTGAGTACAAAAAACATGCCCTTTGAAACTTCGGTAGCTCCTCGTGAAAATGTTTAGCGTCCATGATCTTGAAATTTATTTTACTTTATTTTATGTCTCGGAATCTCCCTGCACAAAGTTTGGGCTGAAGCAAGCGTGTATATTTAAATCCATTATGTGTTTATTGGAAGGTATATTGAAAGAAAAAGCCATTAATGTGTTTATTTGGAAGGTATATTAAAAGAAATGTCACTATGAGACGGTCGTAGCTTTTATTGTCCTCCTTTATTTGTCAAGCTTTCGATCAATGATCTTCATCTGGACTGTATAAAAACACAAAATGATGGCTGACATCATTTTGTGAAATGGATTCCACAGACAGCCTAACTGTTACTATTTACCATACATTTAATTTCAAAGTCAAAGTAAAGGATAATTGTAAAAGTTTTATCCGGATCTAAAAAGATGGCATTCTTTTTTCTCTTTATTTTTTTTTGGATACACAATGTATACTCGTTATAGGAAACGGAAACAGCAGATCAAAGTCCATTAAATAGGAATGAAATGATCATATTCACATCAACCCTTTTTAATGCAATTTCACCATGTTTTGAGCCTCTGTACTGCACGTACAAATGAAATTAAATCAAGAAAATTTGTGTTGAAATCGTCCAAATAGCAGTTGTGTGTACAGAAAATGAACTCAAATATTAGATAACGTGGAACCCCCTCCTCATTTTCGAAAAATCCGGACGAGAAACGAGAAATTAATTTTGCTTGGCCGAATTGATTAGCATAGTAATAGTTTGCACCATGAACGGATTAACAACTCATGTATTGCCTGAACAAAATGGACTGTCGCCCCCAGGAGTTGACTGTGCACCAAGCTTGTCAGTCGGGTTTGGCCCCCAGAGCCCCCCAAAAGGGCCCAATGTCGGGTCGAATTCAACCCATCTAACATATGCGCCAAATTCTGTCAGAAGGAAGAGGTATGGGTGTTCATTACAAATATATAAAAACTGACAAAAAATTTCATCGGGAAGGGGGTGTAACACGCCCCTGAAAAAACACCGAAGTGCCCCTAAACCAAGCTTTACTGCCCAAAATGCTCTGGATGTAGAGAACCCCCCTTTTTTGTTTGCATTATAACCTTAATAACTCCAATGTGTGTAATTCAATTCAAGTCAAATTTACATAGTACAATTTTGAGTATTGTAACTTTCTTGGGGTCAATCTGGTGTCAAATGATCATTTCAATAATAAGTTATTAAATTGTGAAAATTGTATCGCTTTCTCAAAAGTAGTCAAATGATATTGTCAGGATTATGTAAACACACCCATCGTCCATCTGCGCCTGTTCAGCTGTTTGACAATAGTCTGGGAGCCTGTCCCGAAATAGTCGCCCAATTTTACCCATAAGATTTGACCCCTTAAAGTTGCTTAGACCATCAAAGTGATGGAAAAAAATGTTATCAGCTTGAACGTAGCCCCCGGGTTTAGCCCCCAGAGCTCCCAAAAGAGACCCCAAAGTCGGGTCCATTTCACCCCATTTTCCCCATGCACCAAACTTTGTCAGTAGGAAGCAGTGTGACTGGACATTACAAAACACAAAAAAACTGATAAAAAATTTCCGTTGGGATGAGGTGTCAGACGGCCCCTAAAAATTGGGGTAAATTTTTCCCCTTGAAGCCCAGGGACCGAATTTTGTCAAAGGAAGAGCTATGGATGTATATTCCAAAAATATAAAAACTGACAAAATGTCCATCGGGGAAAAGTGTGTCAAACCCCCTGAAATGAAAACCCCAAAGTCCCTTCCACAACAAGCCTAGCTTTCCTTTAGGCCCCTCCACCATATATACATGAACGTAAATGTTTGAATTGCATGTACTCTCTATATTTTCATATTCTTTCATTTTTGTTACATATCCGTTCTTGAATTATGTAATCTATTTTTATTATTCCAGAATGTATTTCAAAATGTATAATTTGTATTTGATTGATTTGTGTGGAAACTAAACTAAACTAAACTAAACTAAACTAAACAACGTTTTGCCCCCCCAAAATGCTCTGTATGTAAAGAAAAAACATTTTCTTACGTTCTGACTATGATAACTGAAAAGTGTTTGATTCAATTCAATTCAAATTTTTATATAACATAATTTTGAGTATAATAATCTTCTTGCAATGCAATTTGGTGTTAATTGGTCTTTTGATTAATAAACTATTAAATTGTGAAAAATGTATTGCTTTCTCAAAAGTAACCCCAAAATACTGTCAGGATTATGTAAACACACCCATTGTCCATCTGACAAGGGATAAGAGAAAAGCTTGCTTGGTATCTGTGTAATTAACACATGAATAGTGAATTTCAGCCTGGCAGTCACATACCACAGATACCTGAAAAGCTCTTCTATTATGCCTTGTCAAACAGGTGAAGAGGGACAATGGGTGTGTTTACATAATCCTGGCAATATGTTTTAGCTACTTTTAAGAAAGAAATACATTTTTCACAACTTAATAACTTATTAATCAAAAGAACCAATTAACACCAAATTGCACCGCAAGAAGATTATTATACTCAAAATTATGTTATGAAAGTTTGAATTGAATTGAATAAAACAATTCTGAGTTATCATAGTCAGAAGGTAAGAAAATGGGTTTTCTTTACATATAGAGCATGGGGGGGGGGGGCAAAGCATTGTCAAAGGGCACTTTGGGGTTTTGATTCTGGGGGTCTGACACCCCCTTCCCGATGGACAATTTTGTCCGTTTTTATATTTTTGGAATGTACATCCATCGCTCTTCCTTCTGACAAAATTTGGTCCCTGGGCTTCAAGGGGAAAAATTTACCCCAATTGTTATGGACCGTCTGACACCCCATCCCGACGGAAATTTTTGTCACGTTTTTGTGTTTTGTAATGTCCAGTCATACTTCTTCCTACTGACAAAGTTTGGTGCATGGGGGAAATGGGGTGAAATCGACCCAACTTTGGGGTCTCTTTTGGGGGGCTCCGGGGGCTAAACCCGGCGGCTACGTTCAGGCTGACAACCTTTTTGTCAATCACTTAGATGGTCTAAGTAAGTTTAAGGGGTCCAAAATCATGGGTAAAATGGAGTGACTATTTCGGGACAGGCTCCTGGCCTAATAATAGAGAGCTTGCAAGGTGCAGATAGACCATGGGATGACCGCTGAAATTTGATTTTGATTTATTTAGATTGGGGAGCTTATGTTTATTATAAAATAAAGGAAGGAAGAGAAAATATTGAACCTTTAATGAGGGGAAAAGTGAAAAATTGTTTGTCAACAGCTGTATTTCAGGGGCCAATATCAAAGAAAATGCAGATAGTGTAGTCTGCTACAGATAATGCAGTCTGTTACCAATTGTGAACACACAGAATAACTGCGATAGCAAGTAGTATTGTAAAGCATGAGGCAGTTTACACTGTGTCGTATTCAGTCAAGGGAAGATTCACTGCAAAGAATTCTTGTGCCTTACCGCTCATGAATAGGAAAATCTGCTACACATTATTTCAATCAGTGAAGAAAAAGTGAGAGTTGACGCCTCTGGTATTCAAACGACATGAAAGAAAACAAACAGCTTCGTGTTACTCAGAAGTGACAGATAAGTGAATGAGTTCAATTCTTTGGCAATCATAAAGGCCAAGGCAGAACACTGAAAACTGTCCACAAGTTTAATGTGGACATTTAGATGAAACTCCTCTAAAATTCATTTTCTTAACCATCAGACTGTCTATGAGCTTTAAGGTCATAATTTCATAATCCAAAAAAAAAAAAAAAAAAGGGATTTTCACTACATTCAGAGCATTTTGGGCAGCAAAGCTTGGTTTAGGGGCACTTTGGTGTTTTTTTTGTTACACCCCCTTCCCGATGGAAATTTTTGTCAGTTTTTACATTGTTGTAATGTACATCCATACCTCTTCCTTTGACAAAATTGGGTTCTAATTGTGTTTTGGTAGAGTGTAATCATTCACCTTCCTTCTGACAAGGTTTGGTGCATATGTTAGATGGGTTGAAATCGACCCGACTTTGGGGCCCTTTTTTTTGGGGGGGGGGGGGGCTCTGGGGCCAAACCCCGCGGCCTCGTTCGAGCTGACAAGTGTTTTTGTGAATGACATGGATGGTCTAAGTAACTTTAAGGGGTCAAATCTCATATGTAAAATGGGATGACTATTTCGGGACAGGCTCCCAGATTACAAGATGTTCTCACATATATCCACACTCATATGCGTCCCGCTTTAATATTGGACTTTTCTCTGCCACACTACCACTCGTATGTAGATGAAACTCAGCTTTTGAAACAGCATCATATTCCCATGGGGGATAAACATGTCTTAGGACCTTGGTATTCTTGGCAAGATTTTACCCATGAGTTTCTTATGTGTCGACTTTTAGTTCTGTGGAATGTTGCCATGGCAGCAGGAAAGCTTAATACGCTCTAGATAAATGATCAAGGTACGACTGATAATATGATTGCTGTAACCATTGCACTAAATTATGGATAGTTCATACGGCCCCGTTTATATTGTGAAAATGTTGATTTGACACATAGTAAAAGTAAACACAAGCACACACACATGCACACGCACACATGGTTATGATGTGATCGAAGACTCATATGTATGCTTCTTTATTTTATTACATATTCGAGGACACGTATAATAGTAGGAATATAACACACGGAGGGCATAACCTACATTATTCACGTTTCTCCTCATAGGTAACAATCGTAGAGAAATTTTGAAAGCTGATCGTAATTTTTAAGTTATGAAATTGAGAATAGTCTGAAAAACCCTTAAACATACAAACCAATTATTCATGTATTATATAATAAATTGTAATTTCAAAAGAAAATTTGGTCGCTCACTTCACTCTCGTTCGCCAATAATTTATAATTTTGGATCCCGTTGTTACTAATTTTGCAAATGATATCTATCCAAATGAATCATTTTCGTATAAATTAAGAAGAGATGGACAAGAAATTTCCGTCGCCCTACATCCCCAATCCATGCAAATAAGGGCCAAGAAAGTAATTTTCTTGCTGAAATACACGGATCACCATTAGCTCAGATGTCCCCCCCCCCTCCCCCGATGCCAAGGTCCAGATACGCTACTGGATTGGGAATGGATTTAATAATGGGTAAAATCTAATTTTTTAAAAGGGTGCCGTGACTTGAAAAATGTTGAAAAACGCTGGTCTAGATAAGGACACAAAAATCAAATATGATGGTGGGTGAGGGGCACCGGAGTTTTATTAACCCCAACAGTTACCTATTGAACGTTACAATTCAAGGGATCGACAATAGCTGCAAGACATTCGACGATGGCGGCGCTATATTCTTATGTGGTGAACTTACTTCCGGTTCAGGCGTGTGTTATGAGTGTTCCTATTGATCAGCTGATGTGTCTTAGTCAAGAAAGGGTCTAGCTACTGGAAAGTGAGTTACACATTACATAAGTCATACAAAAGTGTTTTTTGGGGTATGGGGTTCCGTTGCAAAGCAACGATGTGCTGGTCGGAGGAAAATAAGAGTAGGACTGTATCATGTCGTACGTAGCAGCGGCTGTCGATGCAAGACTGACAAGCTCAACTCTTCATTTACCATTTCATGTTACGCCTCTCTCTGTTAAGAACTCACGAAGTTGTGGAACAGCCATCTTCTTAAAATCTTCGTTTTCAGAACCATCCTTAATGACTGATGAAATGATAAAAAATATCGGCAAAACTTGATAAATACTTTGTGTAGCTGAAGTATTAAGTTGACGATCGTGCATAAATAGAAATGTGCTGTAAGCGAAAACACCGAAAGTGGACAACACAACCGAAGTTGGACCCACTGCTCCAGCAACGTGCGTCAACCAATCAAAATCAAGCATTTGATAAATACCTGTTGACGCCCTGTAGCGGCTAAATAGTTTTATTTATTGTCGATCCCTCGAATTATACTGGGATGGTAAGTCTGCACAGTCAGGGTTTACGGAAAGTTATTGTAATATTGGGGGAATTTAATAGGAAGCTTTCTCAGCTAAAATATAAACACCTTTACCTTATTTGTAGAATATAACGTCACTCACTCTTTAAATCATTGAATGATTTTACCGAATTTTTTTCTTAACGACTTTTGAGCTTTCGAATTGTTGATTTGATGTGATATTAAAATCATTCATTTCACCGCTATGTAGCTGGTTACAGGAGAGTAATTACTCGAATATTGTCTGTAGTTATAAAATACAAATGAAGTAAAAATGAATAATGCAAGGATATCCCAGTTGACCCAAAGGGCCAGAGTCTGAAGTCTAACAAGACCAACCGCTCCGGAAAAAAACAACAAAAAAAAAAAAAAAAAAAAAAAAAAAAAAAAAAAACACGACGGTTTGTGAGCTCGGAGCAAATCACACAAGACCAAATATTCACAAGAAAGCTCCTCGAGTCTGAAGTCACACAACACCAAAGGTTCACAAGACAGAATAGTGGAGTCACACAAGACCAAATGTTCAAATGACTGAAGGTTAAGGCCCGGAGTAACACAAGACCAACGATTCACAGGACGGAAGATCCTCGAGTCTGAAGTCACATGATACCAAAGGTTCTTAGCACAGAAGGGTCACGAGCTCAGAGTCACACAACACCAAAGGTTCACGCGACAGAATGTTCATAAGTCTGAAAATCAAGCCTGGGGGTGTTTCACAAAGAGAAGAGTTAAGTTTGACTTAAAGTCGCACTTAAATTCCTAGTTGCGTGCGGTATATGCCACACCGCATTGGTCAAATCATGCTCATACTCTGGACGCGCGCTATTGGATAATCTACAAATGAGATTACGCGTTTAATACCGTATGCGCAATGGCACTTATGCATGACTTTAAGTCAAACTTAACTCTTTGTGAAACACCCCCCTGGAGTCATACACAATGTTCACAAGACGGAAGATTCACTAGCCAGAGGTCTCACAAACCATAAGGTTCACAAGTGGAAGCATCACGATTCTCGAGTCCCACAAGACCAAAGTTTCACAAGAACGGTTTGGGGGTCAAACATGATCAAAAGTTCACTAGACAGAGGATGCCAGTCTGGAATCCTGTACCAAAGGTTCATAAGACCGAGAAGGGAGTCTCACAAGACAGGACCCTCAGAAGGCCTTAGGTTAATGTAACTGAAATCCTAAAAGACCAAAGATTTGGCTTTGGCCTAACTTTCACTTTCGAAATTTCGAGAGAATGAAAGTTCATGACATTTTTTTTTCTATATTGTGGAACATTGACCACTGTTGACCGAATGTATATATAATTATGTATGATGTTGACAAGTTCAACAATTGTATTTACTTAACGAAACGTGATTGTATGGGTAATGCACAAGGCTTAAAACGAGTAACATAGTCTGTGACTGCGAATATATCTTTCGACCCTTCTATAGAATAGATAAAGCTTAAAAAACATAATTCATTTAATATAATCACAGATTTATTAAGATAATTATGATCTCCTAATATAACATCCCATGCAGGCTTATTTAAAGATATTTTCCCATTTAAGCGAGTCGTGTTTTTTTTTTTTTTTTGGTTTAATTTATAGGGTGTATATCAGCTCTTGTCATCACTTTTTAGCGACTCGTTCCAAATTATTAATACTACAATAATACCAAGTTATCTAAAAACGGACGTCAGCATCATTTTAAAAAGTGTGGATAAAGACTGCGCTCATGTGCGAAACTTTTACATAATCTTTAGTAGATGTTGAAATATTTACTCTCTTTCTCTCTTTCCCTCTATTTATCTCTCTCTCTGTATTTGTGTCTCTATCTGTCTCTCCATGTTTCTCCTGTTTGTCTCCTTTTTTTTTATTGCTTTATTCTGCCTGCCAGTTTGGCATATTTTCAGTTTTTCTACATCTCCTAATTTCACGGTATAAGTTTTAAACCCCAGCTAATTTCCATTTCTCATAACAAACGTGTAAACTCGATGCATGTGTATCTGTTTCGATGCCACCCGAACAACTTTTATCAACATTCATGGTCTCTCAGTAATGCATCATTTTGCACCCTATCACGGTCAGTAGCTTTCCCACACCCACCTTCTAACCGAGCTAATTCCGTGTCCCTTAACCCTGATTGTTATGTACGGGAGGATGTTCGCCGCTCTGTCGTGTAACGTTATCCCCTACATGTATTCAACGCATCTTCGCCTAAACCAGGTGACTTCTTTTCAATTCCAACCCTTCTTTAAACATCTCTCGCCATCGATTTCGACTGCTTGCGATCAAATTTTGACCCCTTTCTCATCAAGGCCGTTGCGATTTTGAGTAAGGTCACCATCACCAATATCCAGTGCTTTGTGAATTTTGCAAGGTAGGTGTATAACTACCTTTTTTAATCTCAACATTTAATCGGATTTTAGAGGCGAAGAAAACTCTATAGCATGTGGGCGTCAAACTCTCCATACTGGGTATTCGCTGTTCTACGAGTTAAGGTTAACGCCGCAATCATCACCGCCTACACATTCACATTCTTTGCGGATCAAACATAAATCAAGCGAAACTTTTTTTTGTTCGCGCCATTTCTCGAATTTAGCTGTTTGTTCATGTGTTTCTGATCCGGTAGCAATTCAAATGTTACTGCTTAGAAATAAAATGTGCCATTGCATCGGGAATACGCGCAGTGCATGTTCAGTGAATAACATTTGCATTCTGAATAACTATTAGGGATAAGCATCAAAAATATTCTCGTTTGCCTGTAGAAAATTCATGACCATACTCGCACAAAATTATTCACTGGTGGACAGTGATAATTATTATTCAATAATAAGATTCACCACCGTTTTAGTGAATTTATTAAGTATACATTAGCATCGTTTCAAAAGGCTGTTTTAAGATATGAGGGCACAAAAAGGATCATATTTTTGTCGACGGAGGACAGCAACACATTGTTTACTTTTGTTTACTTAAAGAAAGTGTAGAGAAAGGGGGCATTGAATGATTTGTATACACTCTGTTTACCATTGTTACAAAAACTGAAGGCTCGGTTTGAAAATTAGTTGTATGGTTTTAAATGAGAGAGCTCTTTGATGGAAACGACATTTGGGGCAAAGTCTCTTGCCGTCACTGATGCAGTTACTATTTGATTTTCTTGGAGCTTTTGCTTACTCGACTTGACGTTTAATTAGTCTTTCATAATTATTGTCTAAGGAATAATAATAATAATTATAATGGTGGCTTCAACATTATGACTCCCGTTATAGACTGGCGGCCAAATATGTAGCGCCCTAGCATATCGGGTACCCATTCACACCCGGAGGAGAGTGGCAAACGTGGATTAATGTCTTGCCAAAATACCTATGTGCCGGGCTGGGATTCGATCTCTCCACCCTTTGATATGACCAAATTAACATTTTTTTTTCGGGTTTAAGAGTTACAAGGCAAACAATTAGATTATGCTTTCACAAAGTTAAGCCTTTACGTGTCTATGTGCGTGAGGGAGTATTATACCGTCATTATTTTTTTTCGGGGGCCCGGAAAAAGGGGGGGGGGAGCCCTAGCACACGTGTCAACAACTTAAACAAATGAAACATTTTCATGTTTCGCAAACGAAAAGTTAAGTGTAACATTAAAAAAAAAAATACCCAACCTTGTAGGCCCTTACCTCTTTTCCGTGTGAAAGTGAGATTTGATGAGCTCGTTTGCGTGAGGGAGTGCGCGCCTTACGCAAGCACACTTTTATAGTTATTGGATATGTTCATGGATGTACGGAGAAGACTTGCAAGAGGGGGGGGGGGGGGGGGGGGGGGGGTACTAATGCAACCCTCTTAATTTTCTTTTAGCTCTCATAAGAATACATGGTGATATGAAGAATGCAGTTCCTAAGCATGCTATATACGTCCATAAAACTGAGTTCTGAGAAAATTAAGAATTTCCAATTCTTTTTTCCCCCCACTTCATCGATTTGATATGTAACTTGTGTATTGGGATATTTACTCCTATTGGACATTAGTACATTCATACAAGAAGAAAAAAAAATCATAAACAAAAAATGTAGCACGTTTTGGAACCAAAATCTGCATATTTGAATATCTAATTGTTTTAAACTTGCAAAATATTAGATTAATGAAGTTGACGCACAGTGCCGGAAAAATTTGTAAGGTAAAAAAAAAGAAGAGCATTTCATTTCATTTTTTTTTTTTACCATTCCAAAATAAAACACATAGATATATTTTGTCAAAATGTCATAGTCAAGATGCACTGATAACTGATTTTTATCTTAAAGTAATTTGGTAACTTTGTAGAGGCTTGATAAAATCTGAGCTGCCTGGCCTTACGTGCTATCAGTGTATGTAATGAGGTGTAAAAATGAAGCCCAGGGAAAAAAAATTCTTCAAAATCATAGGATAGTGTTAGACTAAAGCGTATGGCCATACGCTTTTATAAATGGGAGTATTCAGTCATAGATATCTTAATATTAGCATTATATATTTGAAAACCTTTCTATTCCTAGCTATTTATCCTTCTGAACATCATTACACAAGACAGATATCAAAATTCAACAGTTTATTAAATCAAGCCTCCACAAAGTTAACAATCCCTTTAAGTTGTGTTCTTCAATGCCTCGATTAATAGAGTGAAAGTTAAATGTTCCATCCACCGCGTGTTCATGCATTCTTGGAAGCGAGAACTTTGCATGACCATGTGATGAAAAAGCTATATCTATATTAAAACTGGATGACAATTTTTAATACATCATTCATGCAGCTGCTGTCGGGGGTTTATGGCGCTTAATCACCATAAAAGAAAAATAATAATGTGACTTTGCAGGTCTTCGTCTGATATCTTAATGGTGGCCTTCCATGACTAATGCATATTTTAGCGTTTTATCAACCAAGCAGGTGTTGCTCTTAATATGGAATTAGCTCAATCCAATATTAAAGTGAACATGCATCGTCAGATATTGTTAGTAATTTCTTTTCTGGATTGCCAGCTCGTGACTAGATCATTTTACACAGGGCTATTGTTATCATTATTATCATTATTATTATTATAATCATTGATTTATTACTATAATATTTTAGATGTTGTCGTGCAGGTCTACATGATGAGTGAGAAGAATTATTTTTTGTTGCTTGTCTAAAAACATCGGAGTGAAAAGGCACACGAGAAATTGGATAACCCCTTTTCCTTTGTTTGCTAGGGACAAGGCACCCCCAAAAGATAGTAACCTGAATCCGCCACTACCTTCAACCCCCCCCCCCCCAAGTAAAAAACAAACAAAAAAAAAACAAAACAAAAAAAAACAAAAAAAAAAAAAAAAAAAAAAAAAAAAAAACAACAACAACAACAAAACAACAAAACAACATCAACAAAAAACATAGATGAATAAAAAGAACGAAAGAAAGAAAGAAAAACAAAAACACCTGCTCCCAAGACCATGGTTAGTTATACCGTATTTGCTCTGCAACATCACAAAATGTAACAGATTGACAATGGCGATTTCCATGATGTTTCATGTTGAATATGATATGGATGTTTCTTCGAAATATGCAGTCTCGAAGGTACCCTATAACTGATGAGCAATCAAAATGATTATATGAAGAAATCAGTTTCATTCGCTTTCAAAATATATACACGAAACCTTGTGTCATTCTCGTGCATGCACTGCTTATGGTATTTCTATTGGCCTGCCTACTGTGATTGAAAAGCTTCGATTGTTTAATTAATTAATTCGAAGCAGACGCATATACGCCAACTCTACACATGGAATGCATCGGTTGCACTGACCGATATAAGTGAAAATATCATCAATTAAACAGCTTGTTCGCATGGCCAGGAAATCTACTTTGGAGCTGGCTCCGTATGAATTGTTTGCTTGGCCAATCGATGCATGGAGTTAATTTCTAGTCCCCTGGCCATTGTGTTTCATGTAGTGACGTAGCTTACTCAGTGCATATGATTACGAGTAGAAGAGGTGGGGGGGGGAGGGGGGGGGGGGTGGACGTTTGTGTTAATGAGCTAACACGGTATGCAGAAGATGGATATTTATTTGCAGCGTGAAAGGATCTTTACCTCGTCCATAATTGGGGACACGAATGTGGAAATTATCGATTGCGAATTTCATCATTTCCTGGAAGTAAGAGAGAGATAGAGAGAGAAAAGTAAGTGAGAGAGAAAATGGTGAAGACATATATGTCTTCACCATATGAGAGAGAGAGAGAGAGAGAGAGAGAGAGAGAGGGAGAGAGAGAATGAGATTTAGAAATAGAAAGAGAAAGAGAGAGCGAAAGAGAGAGGGATGGAGAGAGGGGAGGGGTGAATGTAAGAAAGAGACAAAACAGATAGATTGAGAGAGGAGGGAAGGGATGCTGTAGATTGAGGTGTTGGAGGTAAAAAATAAATGAAAGCTAGCCTATATATAAAAAGTAATACATAAAAGAAAGGAAAGAGAAAGAGAGAAAGAGAGGAGAGAGGAAGAGAGAGAGAGAGAGGAAGAGAGAGAGAGAGTGAAGGGGGGGGGGGGGAGGGGTTGTGCTCATTTTAAAACTTTGGTAATCACCTAATCGGTCCATTCTTCGCTTATTGAGATATGACAGAGGGCGATGACTGTCTTCCGCATAGCACAGAGGAATATTCATCCCCCCGTTGAGGAGGCGATTTTGATGACTTTATAATTCATTGATAACTTATATTAAACAAAGTTTTTAACCCCCTCTATTTTATTTGAAAAGGTGTAAAACGTGAAACATCTGTGATCTCAGCTATCGTACACATAATACACATGTTAATAAAACCCATATTAATTAAATACTTGTTTCATTTCGTTGCAAGATATTCACTGTCATGATTGATTCATTGCAGTTGATTAGATCCCATTATTTCAATAATGTACTTTTGGAATTAATGGGTTTTTATAGGGGTGTGAAAACACATCGATAATTATCACCAGTTATGACAAGCTGTACCAATATTATGTAGTCGAAAACGCATTGATTTCCTTGTTGGTATGCTATTACCGCTAGGTGTGTATTTGTCGTATTAGGTAGGCCATACTATTTCACGATGCAATAGTTTTCGGCCACAGAAAAACAATTTCTTGTTTCTCATCCCCTCTTCCTTCCCTTTTTTCGACTTGCCTCAATATTTTTGTTCTTTGTTATTTTTGTCCTAAAATGAAATAAATAAAAAAATCTAAAGCCATATAGACTAATAGCCAAGATGTAAATGAATATGCATTAATTCAATGAATTCAAATTTTGTTTTGAGCTACTGGGGTGCATGTACAAAAGAAAGTGAAATAATAAAATCTGTGTTAAAATAGGCAATGGCATTTTTATGTATACATGAAAAATATCAAATATCAAATAACAAGGAACTGCCTCCTCCTCCTCAATTTAAAAAAAAAATCCGGACGAGAAGCTAGGAATCCATTTTCATTGTCTTTAATACGGAGAGTGTGGCATTTGTTAAAGTAATACAAAGAGAAAGAAAGAAAGAGAGAGAGAGAAAAAAAAAAAAAAAAAGAAAGAGAAGGAAGGGCAGTCAAAGAGACTGAATATTTATACGTAAGTGGATATGTGTGTGTTCGTGTGTGTGTGTGAGCGTGTGCGTGTGTGTGCGTGTGTGTGTGTTTGTGTGCATTACAATATTTAAAATACCGATGATATATTTACTTCATATAAAATATATTTAGCCATTTATATTGATACTGTTGTACTCTTTTGGAATGATTGCAAATGCCATTGCATGGATTAGGGAATTTATGACGACCTTCGCTTTGACATTCAATTTGGAGGCATTATTACAACGTAATTTGTTATATATATATTTTTTTACATCAGTGGATAAATTAAAATTTCATAGTCTTTCATGTTGCAGGGGGTGGTGAGAATTATAGTCATAATAATGATGAAAATGATGATTATGATAATGATGATGAAAGTGATAATGATTATGATGATGATGGTAATAAAAATAGTAATACTAATAATGCTAATAACACTAATAACGATAATAATGATGATGATAGTAATGCTACTTCTACTACTAATTATGATGATGATACCGGTAATAAGAATAGTACTAATAATAGTGATCATAATGATGATAATAAAAAGGGAGAGAGCGAGCGAGAGAGAGAGGGGGGGGGGGGGGGGAGGGAATTATAGATAGATTGATAGAAACAAAAATATAGCGAAGGAGGGGGAAAAGAATCACAGACAGAGAGAGATAGATAGAGAGAGAGAGAGAGAGAGAGAGAGAGAAGGGTGGTTGGTTTAATACGGATGGGGATGATTCCTGCAATAAATGACTGATATATATGTATGACTAAAGTAGCGAAAAATATTGAAAGTAGGGAAGGAATTAAGGAGAAAGAGAAAGAGAGTGAGACAGAGAGATGAAGGAAGTGATATTAACAGGGAGATAATGAAAAACGACAAAGAAGGAGTAATAGTAGGAAAGTAATGGCAATAATCACATTTTTGCTTTAATATCCTCTCATTATTTTTGATCGAAATATCAAGATAAGGAAAGGAAACAACAAACAATATGTGAACAGGCCGCTTATTAATCACATCACCCTTGTTCTGACTATAACCACCACCAGAGCTTCAGGCATGCGGAAAGCGGGGGCGAGGTATGAAGATTAAATCCGAGCTCACCTTGTGGTTTTAACCTGTTGCGTCTATTTGCTGTAATTTTGTTGAATTTTCTTGATCTAATATTTGGCGGGCCTTCAGATATGCCGACATAATTAGATGCTTCAAAGATGACAATGTACGCTCTGAATTGGGGAAATTGATAATTGCACTTATGAATGTACTCTCAGAAAATTACATATTTCCCAGTCTGTATAGATCGACGGCCTTGAATAATAATAATTTAGAGAAACGCCATTTCGTTCGTTGTCGATTTCACTCTCTAGTTTCACGACTAATGTGAGAACATACATGTAACACTGATTTCCAACCTTAGGTCTTGATAGGGGCCCTATTTCATAAAACTTGTTATCAGTAACAATTGCGACATTTCCGTTACAAATTTACTCTCAGCCAATCAGATGCAAGGATTCCAGTAGCTTGTAACAGTTATTGCAACTTGTTATTGATAACGATTTTATGAAACAGGGTCAGGGACTAGAGGTACACTTCATAGTTTAATTTGTGTTAGGCCAAGAATAGTAATTTATAGTGAGAGTGTTTATCAATGGCAAAATAATTATACAGCTATCAATTTATCAAAACCCGTCACGCACTCGGAGCTCAACGTGAAATTGATATCATGGTTCCATTTCTGAAGTGTATGGTCATGCATGACATTAATGGCAAAATGCTCAACAACAGGGAAGTTCAGTGTTAATCCCGTCAATTGTTTGGTTTAAAAAAAAAGGAATTAAAAAAAAAGAAATAAAGTCGAATTAATCTCCACTGTGTAGTTATGCAAACAAATTAAGACAATTTTGGAGGAGCATTGCGATTTAGTGGTTCATTCACTTAACTCTCAATTAAAAAAAAGTTGAAGGTTCGAATCTCTGCAGATGCGTATGTCTTTTGACAAGGCATTTGTCTACAGTCGTATCTCCCCCCATCCCAGGTGTGAAAGGGGTACCTGGCAGGATGTATTCCGTAGAATGCAGTGTGCAACGATGACGGCTACCGAAACTAAAGCCCGGGGGTGGGGAGTAATCATAATATAATACTATAATAATAATGAATATTTAGGAGCGCTAAAAACAGAAAATACCATATAGCGATTACAAAAAATACACATATGAAAGGAAAAGACAACAGCAACAGCAAAGAGACATACTCAAAAAAGAGATTACATTAAAACATTTTATTACTAAGGAAAGAGATATGTTTTTAGGGATCTTTTGAAAGTGGCTAGACAAGTTATTTCTCTGATGCAGAGTGGAATTGTTCCACGTTTTTGATGCAGCCACTGAGCAGCGCTTTTCGGTTGAATCATGGTAATAATATGCAAACCCCTCTTGAAGCACACATGGAAGTAACATATTCTGATATGTGCTCTTGAAAACGATTTATTATTATAATATATTATTATCATTTTAAACATCTTCATCTCTTTCTCATTAAGAAATATGAATACTTAGCCGCATCTAATAATTACGGGTAAATTACCGTTGTCAATCATTAGACATTTTAAATGTGACAAATTATTAAACAAAAAAGATCTTCAGACATACTTCATACACGTGTATGCACTGTAAAAAAAAATTGCCGTTTTTTCAGTCACGGGAAATTTCCCGGCAGTCAGGATGCCGGGAATGCTCGTTTTTCCACAGTACATGTGAAATAACAGGTTCCCGTTTTTTGTTAAATAGTAGAAACTTTAATTTCTAACAGGAAAATCTATGTAAATTAAAACGAACCATGGAAACGATTTGTAATTTAACAGGGTAACTTATCAAAATATAAGAATTTTTTTTTTAACAGTTTTATGTCGGGCGATTGTAAATATATGCTGATTTCCAACAAACTTGCTGTTGTGTTACAGAAAAAAAAGACTGTAAAATTGAAAAAACGGCAATAACTTGTAATTCCAAGGGCCCAAAAAACCTGTAGTTTTACAGTTATTTTTTACAGTGTACATTTATACATTGATATACATATTATATGGGGAGGGACCCGGAGCTTACAAACGCCGTACATGGGCTTTAATCTTGTATCGATTTAATACCCTCCTGGCAACACTTAGTTATGTGCGAGAGAAAATGTGATCCCTGGTAAACATTACTGCGGCCATATGGAGGAGAAAATTGGTAAGGCGAAACGGCGGTTCATTGTGGAGGGCTTTGCGAGAGCGGCCGGGGATGTCCTGAATTCAATACGATCTTGTAAGGCTAGCAGGCTGATGTTTCTTATTTTATCTATTACTTCCGACAGTGGCGTAATAAGCCAAAAAAATTTGAGGGGGCTTAACATTTGCATACGCAGCACAATTTCTGACTACTTGAGAGCGAGCGAAGCGAGCAAGTAAAAAAAAATGAATCTAGACCTATAACAGGTAGGTAATTTCATTTTTTTCCTTCCCCCTTTTTTTATTTTATTTATTTTTTTTTTTTGGGGGGGCTGCAGCCCCCAAGCCCCCCACCAATACGCCAGTGAATTCCCAACTATTTTTACACACCTGCGTATAAGCCCGGATGTAGGTGATGATAGCGTGGATGAAATTATACGCATAGCTTTATCGTCATGATTAAAATATCCGCAAGTTGTCTCTCCCTGCCCCTAACACCAAGATGATTCCAACTGGAGAATAATAAACAAACTGCTTTACAATGTACAATATTGGTTATTGATTTGCCAGGCAGGCCAGAAGTATATTTGAAATCACATGGGGAGCCACTGACTAATGCATTGGCCATGGGCCCCTGAAGGGGCGGGGAGCATTTTTTTTTTTTCAAAGAGGGCTTTAAAAAGTTTTTCCTTTCAGCCTAGTGACAGAACTGTCTTAAAAATAAATGTTATCCTTTATAAGTCGTTATTACCAGTCGTGATTACCGGCACCCTGATTCTTCTTTCTTCTTCTTATTGTTTTTTAAAGCTTCTTGATAAGTTATCATTTTCTATGGACAATCATGTAGAGAAAAAATTCACCTCATTCAGTCTAACAGCCAACTCACTCTCCAACCTACCGAATTTCATCATCATCATCATCATATCCCATAACCTCGTTAGGGGCACCATTGATGATATTTTGACCACTTCCTACCATCTTGTTCTGTCCTTCGCCATACTTTGGGAATTGCTATATGATAGGCCTGTCCATTCTTTGATATTGTCTTCCTGCTGCCTCCTTTTTTCTTTCTCTTTCCTGGTACCGTGTATGGTATTTTGCCATTCTATTCGACCGGGTAACATGTCCATACCATTTTAGTTTTCGATTTTTCACTATTGTCAAAAGATCATTATATTTTTAAAAATCTGCCTCTATTTTACTACGTACTATTTCATTAGTAATATGGTCTCTATATATGAAATGTTTAAGATTTTCCAATACAATCTCATCTCCATGCATTGCTTGGAACCTCCTTTGCAGCTTTGCTGTGAAGGTCCAAAGAAATATAGCTATAACTAGGGAGCGCATTAGACGGACTTTGAGTTAATGCTGATGTTGTGGTATTCAACTTTAAAAGAGTTGTTGTTGCTTGTGCAATTCTGGCCGTAAATTCTGGTTTGGAACCTTCATCTGCCACAATTGCTCCTAGATACTTGAATCTACTCAAATCTACCGAAATTGCACGATACCTATGCCACAATGTGAAGTTGTAGCGCTGCGAACACACTCTGTAGGAGAATCAAAGTTGACAAATGCAAACAGTTGGTGAACCCTAGTCACAATCACCGAATGCAGCTAATATCCCTGGGAATCTTTTGAGTTTCTCGCTCTGTCGCCTCAAAAAGAAAAGAAGAAGAAGAAAAAAAAAATAAAAGAAAGGAAAAAGCAACGTAAATTGGCGCTTCTTGAAAGTGTGTCGGGAAGCATTATTAAGTCCCTCTCATGCATATAGAAAAAAAGAAATGCCCCATGCACCATTACGTCCCTTGACCTTTCATGATGTTCTGTCGTTAGATGTTCTGTAGCAGCATTTCCGGGTAAATGTGTAGATATATTTATAGCTTTCTCGTATTTCTTTTTATCTATCTTCATCTCTTTTTTCTATCTAGTTCCGTATTTTTCCACGTTTGCCTGGCTTCTCATGTAATTTCCTCTTTCTGTCTCTACTTTTTTTTTCGGATGCGCTAATCAAATGCTTCTCGCCCTTGTCTTTTAATTTCATTCATAAAATATATCGAAGCAATTAAAAAAAATTCAATTGTGATACTACCAGTTTCTAATTCAAGACGTCGTAATAGTCACTAAATTCATGCATGTGCCCTCTATGGAATATTTATCACGTTTATGTGTGTGCGTATTGGGGTGTTTGTGTGTGCGTACTGGGGGTGAGGATGTGCGTGTGGTGGATGACTGCAAGCATGCTTAAATGTCTCCATTTTGCTTTTTTTCTTTTCTCTCTTTCTTTCACGTCTGTGCTTCTTAGTTCTATCATTTGTTTCACTTATTCACCCCCGTTTTATTACAATATTTGTCCATTGATTGTTTTTCTGATGTGCCTTTTCTCGTGTCGTTTATTTTTTTCTGTATAATAATATTCTCTTTGGTTGTTCCTGCTTATTTAAGGTATTATTTTTGGTGAATCTCTTTATCCGCCTCCCTCTCTGTCTTGATATCCACATTCTATGGGACTTATTCTCTTCTATTCTCCTCCTCCAACTCTCTTTTTTCTTTCTCCCCCTTCTCCCCCTCCCCCCTCTCTCCCCTCGCCCCCTCTCCCCCTCTCCCCCTCTCCTCCAACTCTCTTTTTCTTTCTTCCCCTTCTCTCCTCTTTCCTCCACTTCCCCTTCTCTTTCCCTCTCTCGCCCCCTCTCTCCCCCTCTTTCACCTTCACCTTCACCTTCAATTTCCCATATCAATACATCATACCTGCGCCTCAGGTACGCGGAAAGCGGGGGCGAATTGAAACACGCACCGGCTCCCGCAGGCCACTCAAAATCTCTTCCCTCCCTCCAAGGCTGACATGCAAAGAAAAGAATATTCGAGAAAAAAAAATAGCAGACAGGGAAAAGAAATACCTCAGACGGAGATTTTCGTCTCGTCGGTATGCACTATAGGCTGCGTAGGTGGACTATGAAATGGGGTGTCAGTCTGCTAAGCGCTCTTTCCCCCTTCCATTCGCTTAATTTCTCTTGTCAATTATCCCACTATTTCAGCGGCGGGGAATAGAAGCGCAGACGGAGAATTTGACGAGGATGTAACACCACGGAGGAACTGATAAACATACACAAGGCGTAAGTTGGGAGTGTAAACCTACACCGTTTACGGTTTGTAGCATATTGAGATAATCGAACTTTCGCAATCAAGGAATTGAAATAAGATTTTAGGCGGTCTGTTGTAGTGAGCATACAATGTTGGCGCGTTTGCAATAATCAGCGGCTTCACTAGAGGGGGAGGAGGGGGAGGACACACCCCTCACTCAAAATTGCTGTCGGCAAATACTCCACCTCTGTCGGTAAAAAAAAAAAAAAGGGGGGGGGAGGGAAGAGAAGAAAGAAAAGGCAAAGGAGAAAATAATATAATAATTGAATCTTGTATATCGCACATGACACTCCTGTCGCTCCACAGTAATTATTACCCCGGCTTTAGCACGGCTGCTCGTACGGCGCTCTAGCATTTCAAGGAATTATTTCCTGCCAGGTACCCATTTACTTCACCTGGGTCGAGTGTGGCAAATGTAGAGTAATGTCTTGCCAACAGACACTAAGAGAAAGGAGCAGAAAAAAATATCATAATATTATTATCATAATTAACATTTTATTGTAAAAAAAAAAACTGAAGAAGAAATTTTATCCTCAGTACGCAAATTCGCGGATGACGCAGCTTTAGAACAGTATTTCACGCAATGGCAATACTCATTATTCATGATCGTAAAGACAGTTGACTCCCCTCTGGGCAAGCAAGAGATACACAGCGCTTATGAGTGATTACACTAGTGTTATCCAGTCTGAAATTTCCAACCAGGGTTTGACAAATTCTTCCTATTACCAGGTACCCTTCAACCATACCTGGAAGATAAGTAGAGACCAATTTAAATATAGAATACCTGTGTCAAAGCATCGGGTTGTGATTCGATCCCGCATCTCAGTATTAAAAAAACACCTTGATAATGACAATAATAAGAAAGGACTTTTTTTCTCTCTCAAATTGCTAAACTAACAAATAGTTCATGTATTGATTTGAATCTTTTTGTAATATTATTTTGACCAGATGGAAAGCAGGGGATAAACAAGGAGAACGAGACAGAAATAGAGAGAGAGAGAGAGAGAGAGAGAGAGAGAGAGAGAAAGAGGGGAGGGGGGGGGGGAGGGAAAGAGAGAGAGAGAGAAAGAAAGAGAGAGAGAGAGTTTGAAGGGAGAGGAGGCAGTTAAATATGTTTGTGTGAATGAGAGAGAGGAAGATGGAGGGAGAAAAATAGATTGCATAATTGAAATAAGTATGGCAAAAGCAATAAAAAGATATCATAAATCAAATATACCAACTTAGAAATCGACGAAAGAATGGAAACGAAAGGAAAGCGGAACCTCGGCTTTCTCTGAATTCAGCTACACACTATTCTTCCTTTTCTTTCTCTTTCGTCGTTCCTATATTTTATACTCCAGTGGGGCGGTATGGGTTTGAAACATACACCACAATATCCAAGATTATCTCCCGTTGCCTTGACTACCCTCGCACTTACACAGGGTGGCGCTTATATGTTTTTTAATTTCCCGAAAACGGTGTCAACCATTTTATCTCTCTGTTTTTTTTTCTTTTTAAATTCTTATGTTTGCTGCACTTTTTGTCGAAACGAGTGATTATTATCCAATAACACAGTCTAGGGAAAGTACTACTTCACGTTTGATTAACCCTTTGTTTGCCACATAAATACTCTTCTATGGGATTTGTGGGTAAAGTCTGTGCCAAATGGTACAATGGTACAGTAAGCGTTGAGTGGTACAACGAAGATGGTATGTCCCTTTGTTATCTAAACCACTCCAGATTCAGGTGGACAACTTTAATGCGGTTGGTTTCAGATAACACTTGACGAATTCCTCTGATGAATTATGTTGTTAATGCTAGTTCTTCTTCCACTACCACTGCTACTTCCACATCTGTGCTTCTACTGCAGCAAGGTTATCCCACTTATTATTAAGTTCTCTCTTTTTTTCTCTCTTTCTATCTCTCTCTCTCTCGCTCGCTCTCTCTTCTCCTCCCTTTTTCATCTATCCTTCTTCTCGCCTGCCCATTGCAATTATGACAAGAGACGCAGCGCTGATAATTACCATCTTCAGCCAAACTGCAGTATTCCTTGCTACTGGCAAGTAATATCATGCATAGATTATCTTCATCATCTCTCTTCGTCCCATAAATCACCCCAGCGGCCCCGTCATCCTTCCAGACAACCCATTTCCTACGCCGTTATAGATTACACCCAGTGAGGGTAAAAGAGCGGAATAAAACCATCAACAACATAAGAAATACGTTACTGGCAGCTGCGCCGGTCAAACACCATGGCCGTGTGTACAGTGACTTTCTCTTTATTTTTGGCAGTCTTATTTGTACCGTGCGTTCCTGACCAAAATGTGTTGACAACCTTACGTTTATAATAATAGTGAAGCCAAACAAGTATTGGGCATAATTAACATGCGACGTTAAAATGAGCATATGTATGAATGTGAAGAACCACTGCACTTTTCCAAAAGAGAGTGGGAGGAAACCCCCGTACGCGTACACCTGTACATCGTACCAAGTTATACCGGAAAAAAGAGACCTGAGGGGCAAAACGATTAAGTTCACTTTGCCCCCTCATGCAGGCGCAGGTGGCGCCAAAATAATGTTAATATTTATTTCGGTGGTACCAGTATAATTCTTTTGTTGTTGTTGTTGTTGGGGTAAATTCTCGATCTTTCCCGGAAATTTGCTTCAAGGTACTTCTAATAAAAATCATTATGTTACACATCTGTGATAATGTATCATTGTTCTGTAGTCTGTTTGCAGGTTAAATCACTCTCAAAACATTGTCATTTGGAAGATTGTGCCTAGTCTGCATTTCATGATGCAGACATTTTCTCCTTTTTTTCCTCCTGTAGAACAATAATCTAGAATTAAATCAACATTTAAAGATGACGTGCTCTCTGATTTTTGGCCGCGTTGGACCGGCCAACTGATGACGTTCCAATAAAGGAACTTTTACTTGTCTGACAGTGTCTAAAAACAACTCAAAGTAGCTCTACGTCAGGTTCGTTGTTCGCTCACAATGCTTACAAATACAAATTAAAGGGAGGGGAACTCTCCGGTAATATTTCTTGATGAAACAGGGATGAGACAACCGCTTTCCATCATCGTGGCTTTTCCGGAATGTACAAGAAAATAAAACTTGACATGTTGTATAGTTGTGCTTGTTTTAGGCCAATTCATCGTTTCTGACTATGTTCCAAAATGGAAAATGCCAAGGTTACCCTAATATCGAATATGCAGAAGGGAAAAGTAACGGAGCGAAAGAGAGGTAAGTTTGTACAGCGGTAATGTGGTTAGTTTGCCATGCCGAAGATGTTTTTCTAAAGAAATGTCAGTAAAAAGCACAAAGCACTGTGATCATGAAGACGAGTATACTGCAAGCATTTTTATAGATTTGTTTTTAAAGGGAAATGTCATATCGAGAGCAAAATGCTGTGAACTGGCTTGCAGACCTTCTTTTTTAAAACCTGAGAATAAAAAGTTGAGAAATATATATATATATATATATATCCAAGGACGTATATGTACATATTCCTCTCTCATTGTTTTATGACGAAAAAAATCTATTCCATGGACTAAATTCGCAAGACCAGTGATCTTTACTGTTTCGATTGTAAAGTGTTAAACAAAATTAGTTTCAAGTGATGATGGTATAGAATACGAATTCTATATCTTTTTCTTAATCGTTAACCCTTTGTTGATATATGGTGGTAGTTTTAATTGTTGCAAGAGCAGGGTAGGGGGGGGGGGGGCAGCCACAAAAATAGGCCAGAGGCCCGTTGGCAATCGATTGTCGCTTCAATCAAGCAAAAATGAGGGTATGCAATTTAAATAACCCATAGTTTTAGATATGTAAATATATATGTGCGTATGGTTGTGAGAGAGGGGAAGTATATTTGTGTTTTGGGGGCTGGAGAAAATGTATACAATGTACACAATGAACGCTTCCAAAATTAGCATGTCTGAACTAATTTCTAGTTGGAAAGGTTGCTCTGCATGCATAAATAAAACCCATAACATTAATTTTGAATGATCGAGACGAAAGGGCCGACGAAGACTTCAGTTTACTTGACATTTACCTGCCAGTAGCCTCTAACATTATCTGGGTTATACTATTGATCATTTTGATCTCCTTTTGACGAAGGAATTTCCTTGTGTAAAGTCTATTAGGCTGTAATAAAGGCGTTTGTCTCAGCCATCAAATCGTTCGTTAAACGTAGAACGTAGAGGGGACACATTTCAGCTACGTGGGTGAGGCCTGTTCCATAAAAAAGGTTGTCCAATAACCAACCTTCGAAAATTAAACGCAACTTAAATTTCAAGATCTAGACAAATAAGCGTTTTTTTTTTGGTTGTTTTTTTTTGGTTTTTTTTATAACTTTCGTTTGATTTTTGGTGATGCCTTTAATTGTAAATATTCAAGAAAATGGTCCCTGGTTATGAGGCGAGGAAGGTTATAGAGGCCGTGGTAGAAGGTTCCATTGACAAGTTGGATATTGAAACATCAACTGGAGAAAGTAGTAGACTTTTAACAATTTTCAGATTTGTTTGTTTGTTTAATATTGTTGTTGTTGTTGTTGTTGTTGTGTGTGTGTGTGTGTGTGTGTGTGTTTTAGGGGAGGGGTAATATTCTTGATAGCGGAAAGAGATTAAGGAAAGAGAAATGAATCGTATAACCGTGTTTGTCTTTACTGTCTCATCTTTCTCACCTTAGCATTTTCCTATTTTCTTTTTAAAGTGTACCAACCACCTGAAAAAAATCATTTGTATACCGCTAGAAAGTATAAAATTAACCTCAAAGAACTTTATCTAGCATTCTATAGGTCAACAGTTAAGGAGTATGAAGGAAATAAAGGATAACATTAAGGTGCTCGCGCGGAACGGAACTCCGAGTTTGCTTCCGCGCGAGCCTTTATGTTGGCGAGCGCGTACGGGTGCGTCTAGTAGTCTACTCACGAGTCGCTTTTATACTTATAGAGAGTGTAATTAAACTTGCAATATCTCTTTGAATAATAATAATAATAATAATAGTGGCTACTTGTATAGCGCACAGGTCCACCTTTCGGTGCTCAAGTAATATTTGAAGCCCATGTTTTGAATATAGCATAATGGCATGGAACCTCTACCATACAGAGCAAAATATTTTTGGGTGATTGGTACCCTTTAACGCTCTATCTCCCTCCTTTCTTTTTCTCCCTCATTCAGACCTTATTCTCATTTCTTCCTCTTCGTCACCTTGTTCTCACCCCTCCTTCCTCGGTTTCTCACTCTCCTCATTCTTGTATCCAATCATATGTTGAATCTAAAGCAGGATTTGTCAACATTTCGATCAAACAACACAAAAACACAGAAATTGCATAGGGTTTGCGCAGCCAATGTATGTTACGCACCCTCCCATTTTCGTCCGAGGAGGGTTTCACCCGTCCCCACCTTTATTAAGTCCTGCATGTACACCCACTGAATACTGATTTATCGGGGTTTGGCCTGTAGGGCTATGTAATGTAGTGGTGGTACGACACGTTCTCTGGCTACAATTACTCCACATTTATGACACTTTCCTACATACTGACGCGATCGAAATGACGCCTCGACGGTGGGAGCCGGGGCTTTACTCTGACCCTAATCCCACACGTATTAATACCCAAAATGCAACCATAACCCTATATCTCTGACGGAAGAAAGTCTGGAGAAAGTCTTCTCATCACTAAAGTGGTTGTAATCGTTTTTTCTCGAACCTGCATTAGATATTCGTACCCCCGAAAAGTGCTTCATTTCGATGTCTCTCTTTACCTTTCAATTAATCGAATCTCGGTCGGGTGATGGCACGTTTCAACAAATGATTATTCCCCATTTTTATATTCACAATCGCACCTCTCGACCTACCTGTAATTCGGCACCCGGTAGTTTCGATTTTTTACATCCTATAATGTCTTGCGAGCTAAAAAAAAACAAACAAAAACCGATATCGGCGCTATCAAAAGACAGGGAAATGAATTCAGTCTATGCATTATGAATGAAGCAGCAGGCATTGCAGCGGGTATGTGCAGTCGGCATTGTTGCCATTATCATAAATCATAACCTGTGTTTTTTCCCCCCATCTGATTATGACTTCAGCCCTGGAAAGCTCACATAACCTCGCCTTGGAACATCCAGCATAGATTAAGATATTAATGAGCTCGGCACAAGCGTTGCTATATTTAATTGAGGTTTCCCTGGTGCCGTGCGTGTACATGGACCTAGTGAGAATGTGGGGACGTGACAAACTGACTCGGACACTGGCCAGGCCAATACCTTTACCGTACCTGGGTGAGTTTCAAAGATTAGTACTGTTTTTACGACATTTTTAAAGAGTGTATTGTGGACGGGGAGGGTAATTATGCTTGGAGTATATTCGTGCTTGCGGAACGTGACATCATCGTGCGGCGTACATGGAAATGGAGATGTTGAGAAGAGCGCGGGACAGAGAGTAATGATGACGAGTGGAGAGAATAGTAAGAGTGAAAGAGAGAAGGAGAGGAAGAGAGAATGAGAAAAGCAGTGGGTGAGAAATATAGAGAAAAATTGACTTAACTGTACTAAAAGAAAAAAGAAAGCAGGAAGAAGAGAGGAGACAGATCGATAAAAGAAATGTAAGGTTGATACGTGGTTCCAAAATCTTCAAAAACATGGAGGAACTAGCTTTTGCTCATGGCGGTCTTGCTGTATGGAATAACGTACCGATAGTCATTTGAAATTGCAATTCTCCAGATTCATTTAAAAGCAATCTAAAAACTCTCTTGTTTAATGCTTCCCTTAGATTATTATATTCTTCTCTAGCATTTCTACTTTCTACTGTCTGTATTTCTTTATCCTACTCTGTCTAGAACTTTCTACAGAGTGGATTTGGCGCATTATAAATTATATGAATTATTATTATTATCATTATTATTCGAATGCCAGACAAGAAGAAGGTAACAAGTGCCCTTTCTACTGTTTACTGATCGATTAATGCATTTAGATATACACTGCATATTTTACAGTTTAATCAAACTTAGACGAACATTTAAAAAGGTATACCGATGTCGTGACGTCACTATCTAATTGATGAAATGCAATAGTGATTGAATATCGGGGTGCAGTTTGGGGAGTAAATAATATGAACAAATTTGATAACAAGCTCATGGTCAATGATGTTGTTCATTCAATTTTAGAAATAATTATGAGGTTGATTTTATGGGCGTTAATTGTAAATCAAGGGCGAGCGCCACAAGCAAAAACAAACAAAACACCCTGTTAAATGATACCGAAGGAAAAGAAGGAAAAGAAGAAGAAGAAAAAAGAAGAAGAAGAAGAAGAAGAAGAAGAAGAAGAAGAAGGAGGAGGAGAATAATAATAATAATAATAATAATAATAAGAAGAAGAATAAGAAGAAGAAGAGAAAAAGAAGAAGAAGAAGAAGAAGAAGAAGAAGAAGAAGAAGAAGAAGAAGAAGAAGAAGAAGAAGAAGAAGAAGAAGAAGTCCAGTAGACGGTACCATATGCCATGTACATGACCGGGAAAAGTTGTAGAGTACAAGGGTTTTTTTTTTTTTTTTTTTTTGATTTGTGTTCTAAATGGGTATTGAAGTAAATTCAGCTTGGTTGCCACCTTGGCAACCTTGAGCATTTTTTTTTTATTATCCTAATTAGCACAATATCTAATTAGCATATGTGCAGTATGTAATATGTTGCTAATCTTAATCCAGAAAGCCTGAACACATAAATAATACAACTTTTCTAGGGTTTTCTATGACGAGGAATTCATTTATGACACCAATTTTTATTTTTTGAAGTCATGCAATTGTCGTAAATAGCATAATTAGTATAGTTAGCTAATTAGCATATGCGCAATATATGGAATTTTTTGGTCATTGTTTAACCAGAAAGTCTGAAAACATAAATAATACAACTTTTCTAGGGTTTTCCACACACTAAGAAAAAAAGGTTCAAGTTTGCATCCTAAATGCAACAATGGCAGCACCTTTTTGGGTGCAATCTTGCACCCTACATGAAAAAGGTGCAAAAATGCACCTTTTGTTCTTGTTTGCACCCGGGAATGCCCATTTGCACCCTAAAAGGTGCAACTTTGCAACTTTAAGGGTGCAGAATTTTTTGCATTCAAAAGGGTGCAAATTTGGACCTTCCCTAAACGGTACAACTCTGCACCCTTTAGGGTGCAAAATGTATCTAACTGCACCCTTAAAGGTGCAAAAAGCTTCTTAGGGTGCAAAGTTGAACCCAAAGTGGAGCTCCCAGTGTTGCATTTGAAGGGTGCAAAATTGAACCTTTTTTTTCTTAGTGTGCATGATGAGGAATTCATTTATGACACCAGTTTTGAATTTCAAGTAATGCAATTGAACGTCATTAGCATAATTAGCATAATGAGCTTATTTGCATATGAGCAATATGTAGACTTATTTGTCATTGTTTCTAGAAAGCCTGAAAATGGTGCAATGCGATATTTTAAAAAACTTTTTAAAGACAACAAATTAGTTTATGAGAAGATATTCCATGTAGATGTAGAATTTTTATGATGACCACTATATATCTCAGACGTCAACCATGTTGACACGAAAAATGATCAGCCTTATTAGCATAATTAGCATATTAATCAGGCAAATGCGTAATGGCCTCCTTGAATTTCTGTCCGACAGGACAGAATACGTAGGTATTGGTATGTAATTTCCTACTCTACCAGTGATAAGAGCAGAATAAACAGTCATGACAGAGACCATTAAGTTTTTAAAGATATAAAGAAATGGTTTGGGTCGACTGAAAGATGGATATGTTGGTGAAGTATATTTTAGAATGTTGTTCTTTTCTTCTTTTTCTGCTTTGAGTCTATAGGTGTTGAGGAAAGAATTAAGAGAATTCGTTGTATATTATCTGGACATATTAATATATGGCAGGCTAGGGTATAGTGCTTCTACTCAGATGCATAGGTAATGAATTACGAAGTTACAATCCTTGCTACATTGAACACGGTTGATATCTGAGATAAATATTCGTCATTACAAAAATGTATACACATTAAATCTATCATCCCAGAATTTTCTGGAATAACTATATCAATTAATGCAAATATGCAAATTTACTTATCATGTTATTTAGGCTAATTATAGTACATCTACATGGAATATCTTCTCATAAACTAATTTGTTGTTTTTAAAAAGTGTTTTGAAATGTTGCATTGTACCATTTTCAGGCTTTCTAAATAAACAATGACAAAGAATTCTACATATTGCACATATGCTAATTATGCTATTTACGACAATTGCATTGCTTAAAAATAAAAACAGGTGTCATAAATGAATTCCTCGTCATAACCCCCTAGAAAAATTGTTATTTTTTCAGGCTTTCTGAGTTAAGATTAGCAACATATTATATATTGCATGAATGCTAATTAGATGATTATGTTAATTTGGCTAATAACACACACACACACACACACACACACACACACACAAAAAAAAATTGCGCAAGGTTGCCAAGGTGGCAACCAAACTGAATTTACCTCAGTACCCATCTAGTACACGAAAAAATAAAACACAAAAAAAAAAGATGAAGAAGAAACCTCTTATCCAGGTCTGAAAAACTTTTACTGAACTATAGCGTTTTTGACCCATTATTGACTAAAGCACATCAGCTAATCAATAGGAAATCTCATAACTGATGCCTGTATCAGAAGAAGGGATCACAACAAAAGTAATATAGCGCTGTGATCGGCTACACTGTGGAAATTAGCTTACATAATTGATATCCAATGTAAAATTTCATTCTGAAAGTTACAAACATCTAAGTGTTATCCAGGTGTTATCCAGGTGTTATCCGGATGTTATCCGGTTGTTATCCAGGTGTTATGCGGGTGTTATGTGGGTGTTATCCAGGTGTTATCCATTTGTTATCCAGGTGTTATCCAGATGTTATCCAGGTGTTATCCAAGTTTGATCCGGGTGTTATCCAGGTGGTATCCATTTGTTATCCATTTGTTATCAAGGTGTTATCCATTTGTTATCCAGGTGTTATCCAGGTGTTATCAAGGTATTATCCAGTTATCCAGGTGTTATCCAGGTAAGATGTTATCCGGGTGTTATCCATTTGTTATTCGGGTGGTATCCAGATGCTGTGCGGGTGTTATGCGGGTGTTATGCGGGTGTTATCCAGGTGTTATCCAGGTGTTATCCAGGTCAGATGTTATCCAGGTGTTTTCCAGGTGTTATCCGGGTGTTATCCGGGTGTTATCCAGGTGTTATCCAGGTTTTATCCAGGTGTTATCCAGGTGTTATCCGGGTGTTAGCCGGGTGTTATCCAGGTGTTATCCAGGTATTATCCAGGTGTTATCAGGGTGTTATCCAGGTGTTAGCCAAGTGTTATCCGGGTGTTATCCAGGTTTTTTCCAGATGTTATCCGGGTGTTATCCAGGTGTTATCCAGGAGTTATCCAGGTGTTATCCATTTGTTATCCATTTGTTATCCAGGTGTTATCCAGATGTTATCCGGGTGTTATCCGGGTGTTATCCAGATGATATCCGGGTGTTATCCAAGTTTGATCCGAATGTTATCCAAGTTTTATCCAGGTCTTATCCAGGTGTTATACAGGTGTTATCCATTTATTATCCAGGTGTTATCCATTTGTTATCCAGGTGTTATCCAGATGTTATCCAGGTGTTATCCAGGTGTTATCCGGGTGCTATCCAGGTCAGGTGTTATCCGGGTGTTATCCATTTGTTATTCGGGTGGTATCCAGATGCTGTGCGGGTGTTATGCAGGTGTTATTCAGTTGTTTTCTAGGTGTTATCCAGGTGTTATCCAGGTTTTATCCAGGTGTTATCCAGGTGTTATCCGGGTGTTAGCCGGGTGTTATCCAGGTGTTATCCAGGAGTTATCCAGGTGTTATCCATTTGTTATCCAGGTGTTATCTAGATGTTATCCGGGTGTTATCAGGGTGTTATCCAGATGATATCCGGGTGTTATCCAAGTTTGATCCGAATGTTATCCAAGTTCTATCCAGGTCTTATCCAGGTTATACAGGTGTTATCCATTTGTTATCCAGGTGTTATCCATTTGTTATCCAGGTGTTATCCAGATGTTATCCAAGTGTTATCCAAGTTTGATCCGGGTGTTATCCAGGTGGTATCCATTTGTTATCCATTTGTTATCAAGGTGTTATCCATTTGTTATCCAGGTGTTATCCAGGTGTTATCAAGGTATTATCCAGGTGTTATCCAGGTAAGATGTTATCCGGGTGTTATCCATTTGTTATTCGGGTGGTATCCAGATGCTGTGCGGGTGTTATGCGGGTGTTATGCGGGTGTTATCCAGGTGTTATCCAGGTGTTATCCAGGTCAGATGTTATCCAGGTGTTTTCCAGGTGTTATCCGGGTGTTATCCAGGTGTTATCCAGGTGTTATCCAGGTTTTATCCAGGTGTTATCCAGGTGTTATCCGGGTGTTAGCCGGGTGTTATCCAGGTGTTATCCAGGTATTATCCAGGTGTTATCAGGGTGTTATCCAGGTGTTAGCCAAGTGTTATCCGGGTGTTATCCAGGTTTTTTCCAGATGTTATCCGGGTGTTATCCAGGTGTTATCCAGGAGTTATCCAGGTGTTATCCATTTGTTATCCATTTGTTATCCAGGTGTTATCCAGATGTTATCCGGGTGTTATCAGGGTGTTATCCAGATGATATCCGGGTGTTATCCAAGTTCGATCCGAATGTTATCCAAGTTTTATCCAGGTCTTATCCAGGTGTTATACAGGTGTTAT